>JAECWI010000729.1:0-577500 GCA_018150345.1 Drosophila equinoxialis
CATTCTTTCCCGCTGTCCTCTGTAGTTGTTTAAATTTGGATATAGTCGTAGAAAGTACAGTACGAACAAGTGTACCGTGTACAGTGAACGTATAACCATAAGAAAAGATAGTAGACTGCGACTTACTGGCATAGGCGCGTTACAAACAAACAAAGATCAAAACTAATAGAGAATAGAAAAGATTTTTGTAGCGATAACGTCGCAAAGTCTGATATAGTTATTGCACAAAATACGGAAAGGTTAATATGGGGCGTAGTTAGTAGCGCAGGCAGAAAGTGGAATGAAATTATTAAAATGGCGCAACAGCTCGGAAGAGTCAATCGCATAATTAAACGTTTAAATAAACTCGGAATTTCAATAAGCTAAGGTCTGCTTTAATAAGATGTTAGTTGTTCGTTTTGACCACAGTGCAAACCAAAAGGACGAAAAACAAGATCCATTTTCCAGAATGGGGAGGAGTAATGAAGTATTAAATATTTAGGTAGAGTTTGGATCTTGGACCTTTACTTTCTTTCTTTCTTTACTTTTACTAACCGTAAATAATAAATGCTGATTAAAATTAAATTTGTGGTCTATATTCCTAAACTACCATAGAAGTAGTATTGATTCTTTCTATTGGGAAATTATCAAAAACGTATAGAACTTTCGTAAAAAGTTCTACAGCACCACTCCAATGCGTTAAGATCTACTTGCAAGGTATGGGCATAAACGAGAGTCTTTGATGCGGTTAGCGATTTTTACTTCATCAGCATATATATACATCTGCTAAAATTTACTAAAGAATGGTGGAGAGATCATAAATGTAAATGGCGAAGAGTAATGGACCAAAGTTACAGGCCTTTGGAAACCCCGAGTCAACACCAATGAGTTAAAAAGTTTTGTTTAGATAGTGTGATATCCGAAAAAGCAGAAACCCTGAAACCCAACCAAATTCTGATGTTGTAGAAGACATGATTTACCGTATATGATATCAGCTTGCATTTGTTTTCTTGAAGTTTTGGAACACGGAGGATGTAAACTCTAAAAGGTTAGTTGTCGTAGGATCTAAACTCTAAAAGGTTAGTTGTGGTAGATCCATTTATCACAAACTCAGGCTGGTATAGTGAAGCAATATATTTACATGAATATTGTATTTGAGATAATATTTTCATAATATTTTCAAACAGGTTAGGTTTCGCTGACAATTTTAAAGTGCCTCTATTGTTCGGCCAGGTGTTCAACTACTAAGTCATCATTAATTCGCTGAATACAGAAGTTTCAGGTATAACCACCGTCTGCGAATAATTTAGGATTTGATTGATCTTGTATTAAACCTGTATTAAACCATGAAAGGAGCTATCGTGCTCCAAATTCTTTTTCTGTGCCTCAATGCATCGTCAATAATAAATAACTTCAAAGTTCGATTTTAACTGTGCTCTAATAATACCAACGAACTAGTTCTAGATACTCCATAAAAAATTTGGATCAGAAGCTAAAATCAGACCCAGAAATTGGACAAAACCCGAATTCCGCTAAGCCAGCGAAAGCTCAAGCGACCATCAACAAAATAATTACACCCAAAGTGCAGCAATTTTTCGGTACCATTAAATGTTGACCAAACATTGACATGGGCAGAGTTAAAGTCCCCAAGGTCAATAAAGGAGTCTCTATCAGAAAACAATTAAAGAATGGATTTCAAATATTGTAAACGTAGTAAATAAGTCGGCCTTCCCGATTGGATCAAAGTGTATGAACAGGCAATAAATATGGAAAAAGGAATAAAAAATCATTAACGCCTAAGAGTTCAATATTGTCTGAAATAGGAGGCGTTATCA
Organism: Drosophila equinoxialis; assembly: GCA_018150345.1. Lineage (NCBI taxonomy): Eukaryota > Metazoa > Arthropoda > Insecta > Diptera > Drosophilidae > Drosophila > Drosophila equinoxialis. Next base: position 1,815 of record JAECWI010000729.1, read on the forward strand.
GTCCCGATGATAGGGCGGAATCTCCAAAACCATCACTTTTAAAAATATTGAAATTCAAGGTTATCTCATATAGCATCAAAAATGTTCCGTTTCAACCATGTCTCAGTAAAGTCAATCGCATCTCGTGTGTTTTTTATTAGTGAACTCCGCATAGGCAGTGACTTTGAAAGATGTCCTTTCGAATTTCTTGCGATTGTCGTTGACCACAGCTCCCCTTGGGGTGTTCCACCGTATGCCTCTTTTGGAGTAAATGTGTGTCCCAATTCTGCGTGTACATCCCTGCTTGCTTTCTCCACGGTAGAAATAACCGCGTTTAGTGCTTTTTCCACCGAAAACCCTTGGTCTAGGTGTTTACCATTTACAGTGCAACTGGCGTCGCTTTTTATTTGTAGGACCAACATGTTTTCCAGTGTCTTATGGATAAATGAGGTCAGACATGTTGGTGGCTGGTTTTTCCTAGTTGGGGTAATATCGCAAGCAGCGCAGTCCTCCAGTCTATAGGCACATAGGCCAGTCTCTTACAGACCTTGAAGATTTTAAGTAGCCCGGAAACTATGGAGTCGTGTTCCACATCGAGCATTGCTGGGATATTTCCATTTAGACCCGGCTTCTCCGTAATCTTTCTTCATCTCGCAGCTCACAGTGCGGTGGCTGGTTTCTAAAGTCGGACTGTTTCCGAGTTCTTTTTCCAGTTGTGAATAGAAAAGGCGAAGAACCGTTTTACACTCATTCCAGATGATGACCGATGCCGTGACAACTTTAATATTTCTTCTGTTTGCATGGTTAGATTCCACCTTTTTGACTGCTTTCTTTGATATGTCTTATGCTTCGTGATATGCTGCCTGAAGTTACTATGACAATAGAGAGGTTAGATACCTAAACTGCTTACCCTGCTCCGAAAACGTTCTCAGACGATATCTTATGCTTTGTATGGTAAAGCAACTAAAGACTAATTCCGTCATTATCATTATCTCATGGCTTCCTCAGAGAGTGTGGTGCGCGGTAACAACTGCACCGACAATTAGGGGCCGTTTCTAGTGATCTGCTCATTGTAACAGGAAGCTATAATGTTGTCTCTGTTGCCCTCGAGGTTACAGCAAGCTCATTTGTGCTAAAATAATAGTTCTGCTTCTACTTACTGTTTTTACGTGTTAGATGTTAGGTTCTTTACTCTTTTACTCGCAGGAGGATTCTTCCTCCAATTCTTTCATATACTTTACAATGCTAGATGTCTTTAAAGGAACTGCCTCATCTCCGACCGTTTATACATCATATCTACCATGTTTGTGTACTTTAAATACCTTATATGGTCCGAGATACTTTGCTTTGAGTTCAAGTCTTTCTTCTTGCATTTAACGTTTTTTGATTCTTTTCCTGTGAATTCGTAATGTTGTTCTAAAAAAATAAATTAAAATAGTTTTAATGATTTTTCTGCTTTCAATCCGTTTTATTTTCATTTTTTTTTTTATTTTTTTGTTGACGCTAGTGTATTTAAAGAAACGCTTCTTCTGCATCTGCATGGCCTTTTGCAGTTGCTAATACTACACTGTCACTGTCAATGTTTTTCAAATTTAATACTTCCTCAACTCCTTCCCTTGTAAACAAGAGGTGTATTTAACTGAAATAAATAAAGGCGATAGACTGTAGTCACATACCTTTCATGTAGTACTGGAGGTGGCGATTGAGCATAGTTGACCTACCTTCCTGACTAGTACTAACATGGGTACTTAGTTGACTGGGGAGCGGGAGAAAACATAAACGAAAAAAAAGGTACACATGTTTACGGTAGGTAGGTGAAGAACAAAAAAAAATCTTCGCGCTCTGTCGCTGTTTTTTTCCTAATTTACAAAAACAATTGTTATATTCTTTCTTTCTGCTTTTCCTCGGTGTTCGAAACTTGCTGCGTTCGCCAGTTGATCAAATACAATCAAGCATTACAAGTGAAGTTCTGCAGCAGAAAAGTGCACGATAATCGTCAATATTGCAATAAAATTTAAGCAAAGAAAATACAAGTGACAAAATTTACCACCAATAAAATGCTGAATGATCCTTATGTACTGTTTGTACCTTATTTTTATGGTTTTTAATTGCAATGATGTTGTTTTTGGCTATTGCTATAACTTCGAATGGTCCGAAATAGGCTGAATTAAGCTTATGACCAGTTTCCTTTTTTAAGAAAACTTTGTCTCCTATTTCTATTTTAGAGTCAACTGACTTAATGTCATAAAATTTTTTTTGTTTTCTCTTATGTTCTTGTAACTTTGTTCTAGCTCTATTATATGTTAGTTGTTGGCTAACGTCTGCGCCCTTGCGGAGCCCCAAACTGCTCGCTTTAAATGATGCGGCCTTCGGACGATTTCTACCGAGGCGGCTTTGAGGCACTTGCGATTTGGAAGGAATGAGATGACCAGGGTGACTTCAATCCATTTGCGGGGTCCTGCATGGGTCTCCATAACCCGACCTACAAGCCATTGATGAGAAGGGAATCGCTCGTTCCTGATGATCACTATGCATTCAACTGTTAGATTTTCCTTGGTCTGCAGCCATTTTTGTCTCCTTTGTAATCGTGATAAATATTCCGAATTCCATCTTCTCCAAAACTGTTGTGCATAATATTGACAATTCTTCCATCAATCAATCAATTCTTCCATTAGCCAATTCCGGAGCAGGAGGTGCTATCTGCGCTTCACCCATCAGAAAGTGACCGGGTGTTAATACCATTAACAATTCTTCCATCGATCAATCAATTCTTCCATTAACCAATTCCGGAGCAGGATGTGCTATAGGCGCTTTACCATCAGAAAGTGACCAGGTGTTAATACCATTAAATCGTCAGGATCATTTGATAACGATCTTGAATTTAAACAAGACTCAATCTGTGCCAACACAGCTGCCATTTCCTCAAATGTAAAAACTTGTTCTCCGAGAGTTCTCTTCAGATGATACTTCATGGACTTGACTCCAGCCTCCCACAATCCACCAAAGTGTGACGCTGATAGTGGGTTGAAATGCCAGGTGATTCCCTTTCTCAATAATGTTGGCACATAATGTTTCGAAATGTACGAACAATATGCCAGTTTATCCACTTGCAATTTTTTGTTGGCTCCAACAAAATTAATACCGCAGTCACTATAAACGTCTGTGCATAGGCCACGTCTGCCAATGAAACGGTTAAATGCTTCTATAAACGCATCTGAGGTCAGATCTCCGTTTCAAATGAATGGCCTTCGTCACTAAATATACAAACACAGCAATATATCCCTTCTGAGATACATGTCCTCATCCTTTGCTGGGCAATATTTACGAGTCCAGCGTAGTCCACTCCAACGGATGAGAATGCTCTAGAAGGGCGTTCCCGTACTGCTGGTAACATTCCCATTTTCTTACCTGCAAATTGAGGCTTCATCTTTAAACATGTGGCACATTAATGAATTCCAAACCGAACTGCATTGCGTCCATTAACAATCCAGAATTTCTTTCTTTCAAAGTTCAGCGTTAGTGAGGTTCCACGATGCAAGTTGCAAATATGACTGTAAGATATGACCAGATCTGTAAAGGGATGTTTATACTGTAATATATAAGGATATTTTTCATTTATGGGCAACAGGCAATCTCGGAGCCTGCCTTCGAAACGTAAAACACGTTCGTGCGAATCAAAATACGGATTAAGAGACAGTAGTATGCTGTCCTTTGATATTAACCTTCCTTCCGATAACGCCTTCCATTCAGAGTTAAAACAATCCTTCTGCACCATCCTAATCAACTCACGTAGGCCCTCTTCTGATTCTACAATTGAGAGTCCTAATCCTCTTCGTTCTGCCACAGACAATTATATACGAACAATTATATACGAAACGTAATTTTATACATGATATAATCCTGCCGAGTCGTGTATACGATGAATACTTGCTGATAAATGCTAAACTTGGCATTTCTTCCACTAATATCTTATGACAGGTCACCTTTCTGACTTCAGGTCAACAACCGACAGCGAATCCTGATCAACAGCATTACAAGGCCATAATTCACACCTTCACATAATGTCAATTCGGTTGCACTAATGAGAGTGGCATGCACGGCTAGATAATCGGCAGGGTTATCTTTCGAGGCGACGTGTCTCCATTGCCGTTCGTCTGAGATTTCCAGGATTTTGTTTATTCGATTGGACAAAAATACTTTCCAGTTGGCAGCTCCGCCACGGATCCAACTGATGGATATCATAGAATCTGACCAAAAAATAGTGTTCGAATAATTAATATTAATTCTTAGATTCTCCTTTAGATACTTATACATTTTGGCTGCTTCAAGCGCAGCACATAACTCTGCCCTACGTATGGATAGTTGTTGTTTAGTTGGCGATACTCACCCCTTTGACAATAGTTGCTAGCAACTCTGTGTGATACTTAACCTCTCCAATTGGGAAGCGCAAGTAAGCCGCAGCTCCATATGCTCGTGACGAGGCATCGCAAAACAGAAGAAATTCACCGACACCACCCGGTAGCCCCCATGTAACATGCCGTTTTATTCGTATAGTTACTATGTTTAGACACTCCACGAATTTCTCCCATTCTCTCTTAATAGTGTCCGGTAGTGTGCTATCCCAGCCAATTTTTTCCTTACATAGTTGCTGAATCGGAATTTTGGCAGTAATAATTATCGGACTAAGCCATCCCATGGGATCAAACAGTCGTGCAATTGCTGATAGTATTGTCCTCTTTGTAGGTGAGCTCATTGGTAAAACGACATTCAAAGCAAAACGGAACTCATCTTCTTTGGGACTCCAGTAGAGACCTAAAGTGCGAATAGTATCATGTCATTTCCCAACAAAATATCAACTCCTTGTGGACTGAAGAAGTTAGACTCGGCCAACGTTAAGCGCTTCAGATGAGTCCACTCTTCAAATGGAAGTCGTTTCAAGGCATGCGCTTACTCACAAGAGGTAATACTGACGCGAGGAGCTACATACTCTGATAAGGTGTGTTCCCTTTGACACACAATGCATCGGTCTGTCTCTCGAGTAGCAAATGAAGCCTTTAAGTAGTTCTGGTTAACTCGTAACCCATGTACCCCTGGCCTTGCATTCCAATTTCTATCTGTACTGTGTTTCAAGATACTGAGTGAGCTCCTTAAAGCTCAGTAGATTCCGCGTTGAAGTATTCACCGCTCCCAATCCACTCTTAATTGATTCGGTAGTCTCTAGATCATATAGTACACTAAAATTTCAGTCTGTTGTCGTACATCCACGCCAGTCTTCTCCAATGAATTCACACATGAGCGGGAAGTTTACACAAATCTTCTCAAACTTTCCGCATCTCCATATTTATTTGGATCGAGCACATCCATGTAATGTAAAAATAACACTCGCTTGTTATCATACAAATTCATTAACATTTTCCAAGCTACATACTTCACAGTTCGCCGCTATTAGCGTTAGATGTTCAATTTCCTTAGCTCGGTCTCCAACCAATGAATCCTTCAAATAATGAAAGCGATGTAAGTCCGTCAGCTTGTCACAGTGGTGTACTCTTGTTAAAAACACCTTCTTAAACGGCAGCCACTCAATAAATTTCTCGCGGAATGTAGACAGTTTCACTTCCTCCAAACTTGGTCCCACTTGTTCATACACCGTCTGATGCAACCAAGACTCATTGAGTGCAGTCCACGCCGGGATTCTCCTATCCTTATGTCTCTGCAACTCATTTCGAATCTCAGCTACTCCCATGTTGAAGGTTTCTTCGAAACAGTCTCTGATGTCTTTGTCAAAATATCTGCCCTTTATTTCCTCATTATCTCGTCCTTGCAACAGTTGGTGAAGATTGCGCTGAAAATCTGCATGAAGGTGCGCCAGCGAGTCCAATCTGGCTTTCAGATGACTCTCGGTATGTCCCGACTCCGACTTATACCGCGGCAATGACTTCTCCAGCGAAATGAGCAATGTGAATTGCTCCGGAGTCAACGGTAACAGTTTTTCAGCTATAATGAACACCTACCCAAACACATCAACGATATATTGTACTCACCCGAATCAGTTTATCCACTGGCAATCACACTCCAAATCCAATCGCCAAGATCATTCCTTCCGGGTTTCGGCACCAAAAATATGTTGGCTAACGGCTGCACCCTTACGGAGTCCTAAACTGCTCGCTCTATATGATGCTGCCTTCGGATGATTTTCACCGAGGACGCTTTGAGGCACTTGCGATTTGGAAGGAATGAGATGACCAGGGTAACTTTAATCCAGTTGCTTTATTTTTCTAACCTAAAATATAGTACAATTGTCGGCGGGCACAGAAGATGCAAGCGCATCAAACTAGATTATATTCAAGAGTAAAAATTCAAGCAAGCCAAGCTGTCTTTTACAAAATTCAAAGTTCTGGAAATTTTCACAGAAGAACTAAGAAAGAAAAGAATTAAAGTAACGGAACTCCAAGTTTGTCTCTTCAATATAACTTGCGCTGTTCTTGGTCTCGCTCTCTCTTCGGTCGTTTTCTCTTTTTAACAAAGAGAGTCTTGCTTTAGTTGCAGACCAAACAGGACCCTTAAGCAAAATCTGATTGGAAATATAGTAATTTTCGTGGCTCTTATCTTCGACCAATTTCCTTACTATCTTTGACCAATCATCCGCCAGTTGTGCCTCGTTTAGCCTATGCGTCCCTTGATCAGTTAAAACGAAATATGATGCTCTGCTCAGTGCCTCATTTTCCATCCCGACCTTTGACCCGGTTTACTGAAAGCTACTAGCTATAAATACTTGAATTTGAATATAGGGTGAACAACAGGGAGTGAGGGGTAGGATTTTTCCTCATAGAGAATGCGGTCATACTAAGGGGGAGTGACTGGGAGTACTCCTCTATATCGCCATCATTAATTCAATTCGCGATTTATCCAGGACCAAGTATCTTTACAACCCGCTTCAAATCGTTTGTGAAGATATTGGCAACCGCCAAATGTTGGTATTTGTTAGGATTTAACCTTCACGAACATTGTTCTTTCGAGCCGGACATTCTTTCGTTTTTCCAGCCTGGTGGAAAGCCTGATAAGTACAACTTTTGATATTTTCAAGTTATACTACTATACACACTTACATTCACATTTAAAAGTGCGAAGTTTCCCGCTTTTTCATAGCGACTTGTACATTTTTATCCTGTGAAATTTACCCTATTTTACCCCCCCGTAGATCCGCTACTGATGCACAGCTGTTTTTCAATCCGCGGGTTTAACAACCGCGAATTTTTAAATTACCACTTACCTTTAATTAAAGTGTGAAGTACATTCCACGGTCTGATCATGGCAAATAACACTGTGCAACACCAAAGACCGAGTTAAAATTTCCCATATTTCTAAATACATTTTTTGTTTTAAATTAATTTTCATATTATTCTCACAAAAAACAGTTATAATTTAAAAATACTTCCAAACGCCAAATTATTATTTTCACAAAAAATAGTTATAAATTAAATTAATTGTAATTTTTTCTACAACTGTAGCTGAAGAAAGCGTTTTGGGTTATATAACATTCATAAAATGAATTTATTTAACCATTAACAATATTTCTACAATAAATAAGGATGATTTATGTAGGTCGTATGCATGAAGAAAATATCAAAGAAGCTAACTTCGGCAATGCAGTCTTTGGCAATAATTTTTTTACATTTTGAAATTTCTTTCCCTGTAACTGAATTCATCAATACACAAACAAAACATTCAAATTATTTCTCTTTTTATAATAAATTTTCTTTCTTCTTGCATCATTCCCTAAGCAAAGCACAACACGCATACACATACAGTTCTTGTAGCGCTGCGTCTGTGTGTGTGTATGCATGTGCTCTTTTTGTGTTGATTCTGTTCTATTTATCCGATCAGATTCAAATTTTGGGATCTGTCAATTTATGTCAAATACTATCATATTGGTAAGTTTCATGGGGATACTCCAATTTTTGCAAAAAATTGCAAATTTGCAAAAATTCCTTACGATTTTATATACTTTATCTCACCCGGGTAATAAAAAGCCCACAAAAAAAATTTCATCCCAATAGCTCTTAAGATGGCTGAGTAAAACGCGTACGCACAGACAGACGGACAGACGGACAGACGGTCACATGCTGATCAAGAATATATATACTTTATGGGGTCGGAAACGTCTCCTTCTGTGCGTTACAAACATCTGACCAATTTTATAATACCCTCTGCAAGGGTATAAAAATCGATATATATATTATTTATTATCATATTTAGCTCATATGATAAACTAAAAAATAGCCCCAAAATAGAAAATTTCAACTCGCTAAAAAAAAAAAAAATTCAAGCTAACTTTCGAAAACCCAAATAGTATTTTGGTATTCAATAAATGTACTTTCAGAAAAACAAGGTCCGGTGCGGTTTGATTTCAACAACATACATATGTATATATACATATATCTATAATTCCAACCGACAGTAAAACCACAATATTCGATTTCCTCAATCCATTGATTAACATCAGGGCTATTACTACCAGAGAAAACAAAAACGCTACCTTTTACATCCTTTAGGCTGCAAACACAGTGCACGCTGAGACGAAGACGAAGACGAAGATGAAGACGAAACGCAAGCAATCAGCTTCAAATGCTGCTGTACTGAATTGGAAGACGAATCGCTTGCTAGCTACTGTTGTTTTTGATTGTTTTTTCTGTCCATGCTTTGACAAGTGTTCAAATTTAGTTGTAATTTGTTATTAATCATTAGTAAGATTTAATAATAAGTGGCTCAATTTTAATTAGAATATAATCATATGTGCTAAATGTTATTCTGTTATATTCCACAAATTTGTTCTCATCGTGGCGCAGCTCATCATACAAATGATGAAATTCACCAAATGCTTTTCTTCCCAAATTTATAGGGTGTACATTTTTATACGTTTTAATTTAAAATATAAGCTTTGCTCAATCAGAAGGTGATCATCTGATGGGGAATCCATTGCGACTAACATAACAAAAGCGCAACCCATTCGTCTTGCGCTGTGACGACCTATTCACTTACTCGCAACGCAAGCAATTTCTCTTCAGCTTCGTCTTCGTCTTCATCTCAGCGTGCACTGTGTTTGCAGCCTTGGAGAACCATGATAGAGACAATGCATATGGTTCCTCAGGCATTATTGCTTTATTATATCTACCGAAATCTGCAATTAAACATTACATTATGGACACAATGGTCTCAAGAGTACCTACAAGAATTGCAGGGTACATCTAAATGGAAAAAACCATATAACATTGTCAACAAAGGCATGATGGTAATTCTAAAGCAGGACAATGTGCCAATCTTACAGTGGCCAATTGGACGAATTGTTAAATTATATCCAGGCCTGGATGGATACGTCCGCGTGATAGACGTTAAAACAGCCAGAGGTACCTACAAGCGGGCTATCCATAAATTGTCCCTCTTGCTTAGAGAGACGGGGATAAAACGTAAAATCGAGGCAGATAATACAGGATCGAATTCTCAAGAAGACTCTGGTATCGAGGACACCACAGAACCAGAGACAAAAATACGTTTGTTAGATATAATTGGAACATTGCGAACGGCTTATTTGGTGTGCTGGACTCAAAATATGCAACAGAGATATCAGGCACCATAAGAAAAGTTAAATCAAATGAAGACTACTTATTAAACTTGCTGCAAAATCAGACAACTGTAATTGACTCAACGATAAATATCATTAAGCGTGACAAAGCCACGATTGAAAATCAGATGAAACTAATGGAACAACAAATGAACGACAGGCATTGCAATGGTATATCACGCTAACTATTCAGATGACAGTTATTCAAACCGAAATTTCCCCATCATAGCAAAATAAGCCCGTTACTACTATCACCAGGCCAGCTTCGGGAACATCTGAACCAACTTCCGTTTGGTTTGGATTTGCCAGTTTCAGATAACGACGTCTTGCAATAATATGGCTTAATGCAGGCACATGGCACAATCGCAAACAATCATGTGATATTTAAGGTCACGTTTCTATTAGTGGCAACGCAGGCAGTGCAACTGTACAACCTCGTGCCAACACTAAAATTCCCATCATTGCTGTCAACAAAAACAGAATCAATACATTGGGCTCTCAAGAGATTTGGAACAATATCATCAGCTCAACAACGAGCAATATATCTGTTTTGATAAACAAACGACGTTTACGGCAAATAGCAACTGTGAGTTCCAGCTATTCAAAAACACAAAATCATCAACCTGTCAAATAGAACACACAAACAGGTCATTCGTCTGGTACGACATGTATCACAAAAATCAGTGGATTTTTGCCACCACCATACCAATTGAACTCGCAGTGACCTGTGATCAGTGACCATCAGGAAGACTGGATTGTTAACTCTAGACCCGACGCGTATCACTACGACAGACACAATGAAATTGTCATATGTCCGATTTGGCAACTTTAGCATTGGCCTACCGAAAATAGCGCCAACAACAATACGTAGCGCTAACAATACCATTGGTTTTTAAGATGGTATATATAAGCAATTTTGCGGTCAACGTTGGATAACGTTGAACAGGTGTTCAACGGCCGGGAGTATGTTGATGTTTAGATTATATAAAATAAGATAACATTAAGACAATTATAACACTATGCAACAAATTAAAGGTTATTAAAATCAAACCGAACCGGACCTTATTTTTCTGAAAGTACATGTATTGAACCCTATTTCGGTTTTTCAAAGTTAGCTCGTTTTTTTTGATAGCGAGTTGAAATTTATCATTTTGGGGGTATTTTTTAGTTTGTCATATGAGCTAAATATGACTATATAGATTTCTTCTTCATGTATACGACCTAATTTTTAGAGTAGTTTTGGAAGTATTTTTAATTTATAACTATTTTTTTGTGAGAATAATATCAAGATCAATTTAAAACAAAACGTATATTTTGAAATATGGCAAATTAGAAACGAGTTCTTTTTGGTTGTGGTTCATTTCCTTTATCAAGTAATCCGATTCGTCAGTGGAGAACTCCATTCCATCTCGTTCATCTTCAAGCACTTTTTCAGTTTGATTTTCATCTTCTTCGAATTGAAATATTTGCTTAGTCCACCAACATATTTCGGCCAGTATAGCATCTGGAACTCGTTTTCCCTGATACCTTAATTCAAATGGCAAGGCAATTTGATGGTACCGCTCTCTCTGTTCATCTGATTCAGTCGATAGCTGTCGACTAAATTGGTCCAAATGGTGGTGAAGAAAGTATAGTATTATTCTCACAAAAAATAGTTATAAATTAAAAATACTTCCAAAACTACTCTAAAAAAGGGCTTAGTTGTAATTTTTTCTAGAACTGTAGCTGTAAAAGTCATTTTGGGTTATATAACATTCATAAAATGAATTTATTTAACCATTAACAATGTTTCTATAATAAATGAGGATGAATTAGGTCGTATACATGAAGAAGAAATCGATATATAAGTCATATTTAGCTCATATGACAAACTAAAACATACCCCCAAAATGATAAATTTCAACTCGCTATAAAAAAAAAAAAACGAGCTATCTTTGACAAACCCAAATAGGGTTTTGCTATTCAATACATGTACTTTCAGAAAAATAAGATCCGGTTCGGTTTGATTTTTCATGTTGCACAGTGTAATATAGAACAAAAGGAGATGTATGCCAATATAAGTATGTAACCTGATTATAGATATCGATGGCTCATCAGTCATAAGTAGATCTGATATGGTCAGCAGTTAACAATAAAGACCTACTTCATTAAGCTGCTATAGTTAGCTATTATCAATAAAGACGTATTTTGCTGACCTAACGCTATGTCTAACTATGCACTGGTGATCTCTCTAGTTCTACTATAAAAGAAATGCTTTATTCTTAGTAAGATCAGATACCAATTGTAGATACATCGGGTGTGCATCGCGGTGTCTTTGGCCACCATCTCTACCTTTGTTATCTCGCTCCGAAGTCCACCCAATTTATGTGTTGGTTGCGACGACTATTAGTCACTGGCTTATGTGCTAGCGCCTATTTGATTATAAATAAATAAACAATCAATAAATTCAAGAAATAGTTACGTCTTTCATTGAACAAAGTGATTATGTATCCTTATAATTATTTATTTTTTTTTTTTCTTCTCACACCTCTATCCTTAAATTGTACAGTCCACTTACTTCCTTTCGATCTCCTTTCTTGTGAGCTCTAATTCCACGCAGTTATTTGGTCCCATTCGATTCGTAATAGCTCAGAGAACACTCTACGATGTCTCTTTTCGACTTTGTTGCCGTGTGCCAGGCATTAACGGCGTTCGAGGCTCGCGAGGCCCAGGCTTTAGCTGACGATGTGCCACTCGTCTCCACTAAGATACACTTAGACCACCTTAAGTCACTTTGGGCAAAAGGTGAGGCAGAGTTTTCACGATGCCATAAGGCCTTCACGGCTCAAAAGAACGAAGATAGTCCGAAGCACATTGCTACAATTAAAGCTGAACCTGAATATTGTTCATATTGTGCGAGGCGACACTTGGTTTGGAGAGCGAATCTAGCAGTAGTCCGCGAAAAGTCGAAATCTTCAACGGAGACAGCCTGGCTTGGCCTACATTCCGTGATTTGTTTACCGCGATTTTTATCCATAATCCAAACCTAACACAAGTAGAGAAACTTTACTACTTAAGTTGCAAAACTCGCGGTTAAGCCAGAGCCATTATTTCTAAGTCACCCTTGACTAATGAAGGGTTCAGTCCGCGTGGGATAACCTCACTGGGCGAAACGAAAACAATCGATTAGTGCTTAGCACCTGATGCTTGTATGATTCCGAATCCTGCGTCCTCCGATTCTTCCAGCAGCCCTCTTGTAAACGTGGGAAGTTACTTCACCTGCACTCGCAACAATGGCCTCATGCGTACTGCGAGGGTAACTATTCATCATCGTGGCAAGCAGTTTCAAATCCGCTCTTTGATTGATATGGGATCCGAGGCGTCCTTTTTCCCAAAGAATGTTTGAATTGATTAATCCTCCAAGCTGAAAAGTATCAACTAGCATTCGTGGCATTGGGCAATGCGATGCTGGTAGCGGCGACAAAGTGTGTCGCTTACAGATTTCTCCTCCTAACGCACTCCACACGCGCTCCGTCAGTGCCGACAGTTTCGAGGACTACGAGCTGACGACAAGTTACGGGTAGTCTTGAGCCACGGACACTGCCCGAACTGTTTGGCTCATGAGCATTCCAATGGTTCCTGCAGGAGCACAGCAGGATGCCATCGTTGTAGCAAGCAACACCACACGCTCTTGCACATCGACAGCTCAGTCGCGTACATCCATCCCAAAGAGCAAAGACCCGAAAGGCACCCGCGTTTCATTCGGACTTCTATCCACCCGTGTCTTGGCGATCCAGAACGCTGCCATCTTCCATCCTTAGACATGTCCAGCGAGGCAATTGCAACTTGTTGCAAGGGGGGGCGGTATGTTCACGCCACCGGGTAAACAGTATAGAGTGAGGGGTAATGGTTTTCTCAAAACGAAATGCGGTCATACTGAGAAGAGTGACAATGGAAATCTCCTGGAAATCGCCATATTCAATCGAGTACGAGATTTTCCCCCGAATACCCGCACGCTTTTTCCACTTGCTATTAACATCCAGTTTACCTTTAATCGACCCTTTTTGTGTGTGAGATTATTCAGTAAATAAAAATTATATTGATCGATGTTCCAGCGCGTTTTTAATTATTTACCAGCTCATCGACCAGAAGAAATTGGCACCAGCCAACTACTTGTATTTTTATGTAGATACTTCCGCCCCTCCACGAACAACATGTTTGAAATATATTTTTGTCTTTGACCCTGAATATTACAGCACCACGGACACAAAGCACTCACTCTTTCTCAAAACGAAATGCGGTCATACTGAGAAGAGTGGCAATGGAAATCTCATGGAAATCGCCATATTCAATCGAGTTCAAGATTTTCCCCCGAATACCCGCACGCTTTTTCCACTTGCTATTAACATCCAGTTTACCTTTAATCGGCCCTTTTTGTGTGTGAGATTATTCAGTAAATAAAAATTATATTGATCGATGTTCCAGCGCGTTTTTAATTATTTACCAGCTCATCGACCAGAAGAAATTGGCACCAGCCAACTACTTGTATTTTTATGTAGATACTTCCGCCCCTCCACGAACAACATGTTTGAAAATATTTTTTGTCTTTGACCCTGAATATTACAGCAATAGGAATTCAATAGGAATTCCACCACCACCAGGATCAGTACGATCACGTCTAAAAATATTGAAATTGGAGCGTAAAACTGTGACGTCAAAAATGTCAGGTTTTAACTAAGTCTCAGTAAATACAATAAGGTCAAAATTAAAAGACAGACTATCTACAAATAATTTAGTATGTTTAGTATTAGGGCCTGTGATAGCCGACAGAGAAGGAACTTGTTAGTTTCTTGATAGAGTAAAAAAAGGAATATATAAGGAAGGAATGGGAATAGATGAAGAAGAAAGAGGAATAGATGGTGAAGGAATCCTTGTTTGGCCCATTGTCTTCCGTTTTCTGCATGTAAACTCCTTTACCATAAAGCTGCCAAGGAACTTGATTGGGACACTGATTTTAAAAGATGAAATATCTCTAGAATATGAAAATTTAAACTTTTCTACATTTAGACATTATTTTAGCTCGAATGTGGGCCATGACATCATCAGATGTAGTATCAAGGAGTAAATAAATGGCACACCCACCAATGGTTTTGGCATACCAGGAATTTGATCAGCTACCGCATTAATTGTAGTGACAGTTGCAATAAGTGGCACTGCGGCATTACTAATACTGGGATCCCTATCGGCAATATCCATAGGTGTAGACAAATCAGAAGTCTGTTCTTCCGCCTTCTTATGCTTTCGAGACTCAGTCAGTAGAGTACTAAACTGAGACTCTACCGTTTTAAACTCTTGCGAGAGTTTAAGAAAACTGGTAGACTCATCAGGTTATCGTTTGTTTGCCGCATAAAAAGTTCCATTTCAGCTTCCACGCTCGGCACGACTCATTTGAAACCCTTTTTTTGATCTAAGAGATCGAATTACCCAACAGTAAAAAAACCAGAGGGCCGGGGCTAACTTCGACCGCGTCAAAGTTTGTATGCCTTGCAACTTTTTTGGTAACTCTTTCCCCTCCTATAGACATCAAAATAGAAAAACGTTTTTTCTAAAAAGGCGAATGTCTGAGAAAGAATGGCCTACAATCTTAGTATAGGAATTAACGAAGTTATTAATCAAAGACACTGTTTTCCACCGATCGTTCCTATGAAAGCTATATGATATAGTCACTCGATCTTTATCAAATTCGGCATAGTCATTAACAGATATATTATACTAACAAATTTTGAAGCTTGAAAAATAACTAAGTTATTGAGAAAATTCGCTGTTCATGACTTTGTCGTCGTGCGAAATTTCAACTCTAACGGTCTAGGAGGACGGACGTATAAATATGGCTATTTGAACTCGTCTCGTCACTCGACGAAATATATATATACTCACATATACTTTGTATGGACGGAAATGCTTCCTTCTATGCGTTGCACATTACTGACCAAAATTAATATACCCTTTTTGCAAGGGTACAAAAAACTATTCAGGTGTGGGGCGGGCTGCAAACAATTTTTAACCGAACAGACAACCGTTAATCAGAAGAATATAATCAAAACCTATAAGAATTAGTAACCAGATAAATGATAAATGTTTTTGTATTAAAATAAATAAAGTAAGTTACTCGTCTCGGCGACTTAGGTATACCATACACCAGTAAAAAAAAAAATGCATTTAAATTTGGTATTGCTTGATATTATTGTCAAATTTAAGTCTGCTAAATTTGATTGCACAAGGTTGAAAATTAAGGGAGTTATTCGATTTTTTTAATGTGCGCATTTACTAAGCAAATATACGTACCACATATGGCGTCTCTAGCTAGAATAGTTTATGAGATAAACGCTTTATTTAAATTGTTGAGGCGAAAAGTCTCCGAGATCTAGGTGTTCATACGGACAGACGGACAAGGCTAGATCGACTCGGCTGTAGAGCCTGATCAAGAATATATATGCTTTAAGGGGTCGGAAAAGCTTCGATCTTTCTGTTACACACATTTCGGCGACTTTAATATGACTCACTCAGAGTTCCAGAAATAATAGGAGAGAGAAATATTGAGGGAGATAGAATTCACAATAACAAAAACACTGAAACAAGACTTAAAGAAATTGCAAGACAGTAACAAAGGAGCGTTGTGATTATTACGAAAGCAATAAACAGAAATTAAAGTTCATATATTATTAACACAAAAACGCAACAAGAAGTACGGTGCAAGTTGGATTGACTAAAATAATTAAAATAATTTAAAACAAATGCAGGAGTTCCCCAAAGAAGTGTTTTAAGCCCTGTACTTTGTACATTATTTACATCTGACTTGCCTATCGCATCTAATGTCAACGTGGCTATATATGCAGATGATACGGCGATAATCGCATCAAGCAGCATTCCTAACAGGACAACAGAATACCTAGAAAGAGAAATTTGCTTAAATGTTTACACAAATGGAAAATCAAAGTTAACTCGCAAAAGTCTGTACAAGCAACATACTCCTTAAGACGAGGAAATGGTCCAAAAGTCTTACTAAACAATTGTAAAATCCCCCAAAGAGATTCAGTTAAATACCTTGGAATTAATCTTGATCAAAGGTTAACCTGGAATTCACATATCAAAGAAAAACAGAAGCAGCTGAATATTAAAACCAAAAAATTGTACTGGCTATTAGGTCACAAGTTCCAGCATAACATTGAAAACAAAGTAACACTTTAAGCAATATTAAAGCCTGTTTGGACTTATGCGCTACAACTTTGGGGAACCGCGAGACCATCAAATATTGAAATTATGCAACGCTATCAATCGAAAACCCTACGCACAATTGTTAACGCTCCTTGGTATGTTGCTGAATAAATGTATGCTGAAATATATAAGGACCTTAATATACCATTTGTAAAGAATGAAATAGCAGAGTTTAGTGTTAGATATATTGACAGACTGCACAACCACCCCAACTCATTAGCTCTAAGTCTACTTGATAATATAACAACAAGAAGACTAAAAAGATTACATATATTAAATCTTCCAAATAGAATTTAACTTTTGTTTTATATATGTATATATACATAAATATAAATATATATTCCAAATAAAATGAAACTCTTGTAATAATTCACATACACATGTACAACTTAGAGTTTATATATAATAGTTGACTCAGTGGATCCGACTATTCCTGTTATGTTTTATGTATCTCCAAATTTACTGATTGTCCAAGCACAGATTGTAAATAAAAAAAAAAAAAAAAAATAAAAAATAAAAAGAAACCTCCGTCTTCCTCGAGAGCGTTGATTGTAATACAGGAATTGAATTTTCTCATTTTACTTAATAATAATTTAGACTGAGCTGAAACACTGGATACTACCGATTTTAATGGTGGATTGAGTGCAGGCAATACAGCTTTTCCAAATTTTAATTCATTGGCATATTCTTTCCATATGGCCAATAACTACATTATGTGTCTGTTTCTAGATCATATTCAAATACCAAACGATTTAAAGTTAATCGCATTAATTGACGATTTCACCGATTACGCTCTCGTTCTGATTCTCTGTTTCCTTCAATTGCTCGCTGGCGCAATTCTCTTCGTCTTAATCCAGCTGGATGTAGATGTTTACTACGATGCTGCGGAGTTCCATTTTGGAAAAAATTGTGCCATATGAACTCTAGAGTTTTCTTTGTTTTGCAGAAGTTGATCCTCTGCTCTTTGTTCTCTTGCGGTCCACACGAATAGTGTGTGTCGTGTATGACTATTAATTTTAGACCTTGCTTTTGGTATTCCGTTAAAAGAAATTAGTAGTTGAGATAACGTTACTGATATGTTTTTTAAAAGTCACTTATCGTATCCCTCTGTGCTGAAAATATACATAGAATACTATGGCCCTAAAAACATTTATTGCCGTACATCGACAGCAGCGCCACCTAGCGGGGTATAATATGTATAGAACAAGCAGAGGGCATTTGGAAGTCGAAATTCGGTTGAGACATTCAAGGGTTTAGCCCTAATAAATAAACTTTTTTTTGATTTGAACATATATTAGATTAGCGGGCACATCTAACGCTGCACAGTTGGACCTCTGCCCGGATAGTGTTGCATCAAAAAAATTGAAATCAGTTGATTTATAGGTGCTATTGACGTTTTTTCAACTTTGGTGGAACAGAACTAACAAGGATCAACTAGTATCAATACAATACTGCATATACTAGGTAGGTGAAATATATACATATATATATGGTGCCAATCTGCGAAAATTTGCGACACCGATGCGTAAGCTATAAAACTAGGTAAACCTCGCCGAAAAATTCACAGCAGGTATGGGGAAGAGCGCATGCATATTTCGCTGTAAATTGTGCGTTGTTGATGGTTAACAATGCACAATAATGTATTAAAAATTATTGTCAAGAGTACACTAAAACTATATAATTGGAATAGAGAGAGATAAACGAAAGAGAGTAAAGTCACTCTCCTTTATAGGCGTCGATTGCTGCTTAGGATCATCTGGAACAGCCCGTTCCTAATAAGTCTCATCCTGAGACGACCTGAATCGATTCCTAACTGATCGCCACCGTGTACTAGAGGCCACAGATGTCATTCAACTAAGCTCTAGCGGTCAGACCTTTCCATCCATAAGCCGAAAATCTACGGGAATAGCTCAGGCCTGTCCCGCTCAAGTGCAAGAGTGCTTAGCACCTGATGCTTGTATGATTCCGAATCCTGCGTCCTCCGATTCTTCCAGCAGCCCTCTTGTAAACGTGGGAAGTTACTTCACCTGCACTCGCAACAATGGCCTCATGCGTACTGCGAGGGTAACTATTCATCATCGTGGCAAGCAGTTTCAAATCCGCTCTTTGATTGATATGGGATCCAAGGCGTCCTTTTTCCCAAAGAATGTTTGAATTGATTAATCCTCCAAGCTGAAAAGTATCAACTAGCATTGGAGGATTAAGCAATGCGATGCTGGTAGCGGCGACAAAGTGTGTCGCTTACAGATTTCTCCTCCTAACGCACTCCACACGCGCTCCGTCAGTGCCGACAGTTTCGAGGACTACGAGCTGACGACAAGTTACGGGTAGTCTTGAGCCACGGACAGTGCCCGAACTGTTTGGCTCATGAGCATTCCAATGGTTCCTGCAGGAGCACAGCAGGATGCCATCGTTGTAGCAAGCAACACCACACGCTCTTGCACATCGACAGCTCAGTCGCGAACATCCATCCCAAAGAGCAAAGACCCGAAAGGCACCCGCGTTTCATTCGGACTTCTATCCACCCGTGTCTTGGCGATCCAGAACGCTGCCATCTTCCATCCTTAGACATGTCCAGCGAGGCAATTGCAACTTGTTGCAAGGGGGGGCGGTATGTTCACGCCACCGGGTAAACAGTATAGAGTGAGGGGTAATGGTTTTCTCAAAACGAAATGCGGTCATACTGAAAAGAGTGACAATGGAAATCGCCTGGAAATCGCCTGGAAATCGCCATATTCAATCGAGTACGAGATTTTCCCCCGAATACCCGCACGCTTTTTCCACTTGCTATTAACATCCAGTTTACCTTTAATCGACCCTTTTTGTGTGTGAGATTATTCAGTAAATAAAAATTATATTGATCGATGTTCCAGCGCGTTTTTAATTATTTACCAGCTCATCGACCAGAAGAAATTGGCACCAGCCAACTACTTGTATTTTTATGTAGATACTTCCGCCCCTCCACGAACAACATGTTTGAAAATATTTTTTGTCTTTGACCCTGAATATTACAGCACCACGGACACAAAGCACTCTTGGCATATATAAGAACTCCACAATAAGAATTCCACCACCACCAGGATCAGTACGATCACGTCTAAAAATATTGAAATTGGAGCGTAAAACTGTGACGTCAAAAATGTCAGGTTTTAACTAAGTCTCAGTAAAGACAATAAGGTCAAAATTAAAAGACAGACTATCTACAAATAGTTTAGTATGTTTAGTATTAGGGCCTGTGATAGCCGACAGAGAAGGAACTTGTTAGTTTCTTGATAGAGTAAAAAAAGGAATATATAAGGAAGGAATGGGAATAGATGAAGAAGAAAGAGGAATAGATGGTGAAGGAATCCTTGTTTGGCCCATTGTCTTCCGTTTTCTGGATGTAAACTCCTTTACCATCAAGCTGCCAAGGAACTTGATTGGGACAATGATTTTAAAAGATGAAATATCTCTAGAATATGGAAATTTAAACTTTTCTACATTTAGACATTATTTTAGCTCGAATGTGGGCCATGACATCATCAGATGTAGTATCAAGGAGTAAATAAATGGCACACCCACCAATGGTTTTGGCATACCAGGAATTTGATCAGCTACCGCATTAATTGTAGTGACAGTTGCAATAAGTGGCACTGCGGCATTACTAATACTGGGATCCCTGTCGGCAATATCCATAGGTGTAGACAAATCAGAAGTCTGTTCTTCCGCCTTCTTATGCTTTCGAGACTCAGTCAGTAGCGTTAAACTACTAAACTGAGACTCTACCGTTTTAAACTCTTGCGAGAGTTTAAGAAAACTGGTAGACTCATCAGGTTATCGTTTGTTTGCCGCACGACTCATTTGAAACCCTTTTTTTGATCTAAGAGATCGAATTGCCCAACAGTAAAAAAACCAGAGGGCCGGGGCTAACTTCGACCGCGTCAAAGTTTGTATGCCTTGCAACTTTTTTGGTAACTCTTTCCCCTCCTATAGACATCAAAATAGAAAAACGTTTTTTCTAAAAAGGCGAATGTCTGAGAAAGAATGGCCTACAATCTTAGTATAGGAATTAACGAAGTTATTAATCAAAGACACTGTTTTCCACCGATCGTTCCTATGAAAGCTATATGATATAGTCACTCGATCTTTATCAAATTCGGCATAGTCATTAACAGATATATTATACTAACAAATTTTGAAGCTTGAAAAATAACTAAGTTATTGAGAAAATTCGCTGTTCATGACTTTGTCGTCGTTCGAAATTTCAACTCTAACGGTCTAGGAGGACGGACGTATAAATATGGCTATTTGAACTCGTCTCGTCACTCGACGAAATATATATATACTCACATATACTTTGTATGGACGGAAATGCTTCCTTCTATGCGTTGCATATTACTGACCAAAATTAATATACCCTTTTTGCAAGGGTACAAAAAACTATTCAGGTGTGGGGCGGGCTGCAAACAATTTTTAACCGAACAGACAACCGTTAATCAGAAGAATATAATCAAAACCTATAAGAATTAGTAACCAGATAAATGATAAATGTTTTTGTATTAAAATAAATAAAGTAAGTTACTCGTCTCGCCGACTTAGGTATACCATACACCAGTAAAAAAAAATGCATTTAAATTTGGTATTGCTTGATATTATTGTCAAATTTAAGTCTGCTAAATTTGATTGCACAAGGTTGAAAATTAAGGGAGTTATTCGATTTTTTTAATGTGCGCATTTACTAAGCAAATATACGTACCACATATGGCGTCTCTAGCTAGAATAGTTTATGAGATAAACGCTTTATTTAAATTGTTGAGGCGAAAAGTCTCCGAGATCTAGGTGTTCATACGGACAGACGGACAAGGCTAGATCGACTCGGCTGTAGAGCCTGATCAAGAATATATATGCTTTAAGGGGTCGGAAAAGCATCGATCTTTCTGTTACACACATTTCGGCGACTTTAATATGACTCACTCAGAGTTCCAGAAATAATAGGAGAGAGAAATATTGAGGGAGATAGAATTCACAATAACAAAAACACTGAAACAAGACTTAAAGAAATTGCAAGACAGTAACAAAGGAGCGTTGTGATTATTACGAAAGCAATAAACAGAAATTAAAGTTCATATATTATTAACACAAAAACGCAACAAGAAGTACGGTGCAAGTTGGATTGACTAAAATAATTAAAATAATTTAAAACAAATGCAGGAGTTCCCCAAAGAAGTGTTTTAAGCCCTGTACTTTGTACATTATTTACATCTGACTTGCCTATCGCATCTAATGTCAACGTGGCTATATATGCAGATGATACGGCGATAATCGCATCAAGCAGCATTCCTAACAGGACAACAGAATACCTACAAAGAGAAATTTGCTTAAATGTTTACACAAATGGAAAATCAAAGTTAACTCGCAAAAGTCTGTACAAGCAACATACTCCTTAAGACGAGGAAATGGTCCAAAAGTCTTACTAAACAATTGTAAAATCCCCCAAAGAGATTCAGTTAAATACCTTGGAATTAATCTTGATCAAAGGTTAACCTGGAATTCACATATCAAAGAAAAACAGAAGCAGCTGAATATTAAAACCAAAAAATTGTACTGGCTATTAGGTCACAAGTTCCAGCATAACATTGAAAACAAAGTAACACTTTAAGCAATATTAAAGCCTGTTTGGACTTATGCGCTACAACTTTGGGGAACCGCGAGACCATCAAATATTGAAATTATGCAACGCTATCAATCGAAAACCCTACGCACAATTGTTAACGCTCCTTGGTATGTTGCTGAATAAATGTATGCTGAAATATATAAGGACCTTAATATACCATTTGTAAAGAATGAAATAGCAGAGTTTAGTGTTAGATATATTGACAGACTGCACAACCACCCCAAATCATTAGCTCTAAGTCTACTTGATAATATAACAACAAGAAGACTAAAAAGATTACATATATTAAATCTTCCAAATAGAATTTAACTTTTGTTTTATATATGTACATATACATAAATATAAATATATATTCCTAATAAAATGAAACTCTTGTAATAATTCACATACACATGTACAACTTAGAGTTTATATATAATAGTTGACTCAGTGGATCCGACTATTCCTGTTATGTTTTATGTATCTCCAAATTTACTGATTGTCCAAGCACAGATTGTAAATAAAAAAAAAAAAAAAAAAAAAAAAAAAGAAAAAAACCTCCGTCTTCCTAGAGAGCGTTGATTGTAATACAGGAATTGAATTTTCTCATTTTACTTAATAATAATTTAGACTGAGCTGAAACACTGGATACTACCGATTTTAATGGTGGATTGAGTGCAGGCAATACAGCTTTTCCAAATTTTAATTCATTGGCATATTCTTTCCATATGGCCAATAACTACATTATGTGTCTGTTTCTAGATCATATTCAAATACCAAACGATTTAAAGTTAATCGCATTAATTGACGATTTCACCGATTACGCTCTCGTTCTGATTCTCTGTTTCCTTCAATTGCTCGCTGGCGCAATTCTCTTCGTCTTAGTCCAGCTGGATGTAGATGTTTACTACGATGCTGCGGAGTTCCATTTTGGAAAAAATTGTGCCATATGAACTCTAGAGTTTTCTTTGTTTTGCAGAAGTTGATCCTCTGCTCTTTGTTCTCTTGCGGTCCACACGAATAGTGTGTGTCGTGTATGACTATTAATTTTAGACCTTGCTTTTGGTATTCCGTTAAAAGAAATTAGTAGTTGAGATAACGTTACTGATATGTTTTTTAAAAGTCACTTATCGTATCCCTCTGTGCTGAAAATATACATAGAATATTATGGCCCTAAAAACATTTATTGCCGTACATCGACAGCAGCGCCACCTAGCGGGGTATAATATGTATAGAACAAGCAGAGGGCATTTGGAAGTCGAAATTCGGTTGAGACATTCAAGGGTTTAGCCCTAATAAATAAACGGTTTTTTGATTTGAACATATATTAGATTAGCAGGCACATCTAACGCTGCACAGTTGGGCCTCTGCCCGGATAGTGTTGCATCAAAAAAATTGAAATCAGTTGATTTATAGGTGCTATTGACGTTTTTTCAACTTTGGTGGAACAGAACTAACAAGGATCAACTAGTATCAATACAATACTGCATATACTAGGTAGGTGAAATATATACATATATATATGGTGCCAATCTGCGGAAATTTGCGACACCGATGCGTAAGCTATAAAACTATGTAAACCTCGCCGAAAAATTCACAGCAGGTATGGGGAAGAGCGCATGCATATTTCGCTGTAAATTGTGCGTTGTTGATGGTTAACAATGCACAATAATGTATTAAAAATTATTGTCAAGAGTACACTAAAACTATATAATTGGAATAGAGAGAGATAAACGAAAGAGAGTAAAGTCACTCTCCTTTATAGGCGTCGATTGCTGCTTAGGATCATCTGGAACAGCCCGTTCCAAATAAGACCGCCGTCTCATCCTGGGACGACCTGAATCGATTCCTAACTGATCGCCACCGTGTACTAGAGGCCACAGATGTCATTCAACCAAGCTCGAGCGGTCAGACCTTTCCATCCATAAGCCGAAAATCTACGGGAATAGCTCAGGCCTGTCCCGCTCAAGTGCAAGAGAGCTTAGCACCTGATGCTTGTATGATTCCGAATCCTGCGTCCTCCGATTCTTCCAGCAGCCCTCTTGTAAACGTGGGAAGTTACTTCACCTGCACTCGCAACAATGGCCTCATGCGTACGGCGAGGGTAACTATTCATCATCGTGGCAAGCAGTTTCAAATCCGCTCTTTGATTGATATGGGATCCGAGGCGTCCTTTTTCCCAAAGAATGTTTGAATTGATTAATCCTCCAAGCTGAAAAGTATCAACTAGCATTCGTGGCATTGGGCAATGCGATGCTGGTAGCGGCGACAAAGTGTGTCGCTTACAGATTTCTCCTCCTAACGCACTCCACACGCGCTCCGTCAGTGCCGACAGTTTCGAGGACTACGAGCTGACGACAAGTTACGGGTAGTCTTGAGCCACGGACACTGCCCGAACTGTTTGGCTCATGAGCATTCCAATGGTTCCTGCAGGAGCACAGCAGGATGCCATCGTTGTAGCAAGCAACACCACACGCTCTTGCACATCGACAGCTCAGTCGCGTACATCCATCCCAAAGAGCAAAGACCCGAAAGGCACCCGCGTTTCATTCGGACTTCTATCCACCCGTGTCTTGGCGATCCAGAACGCTGCCATCTTCCATCCTTAGACATGTCCAGCGAGGCAATTGCAACTTGTTGCAAGGGGGGGCGGTATGTTCACGCCACCGGGTAAACAGTATAGAGTGAGGGGTAATGGTTTTCTCAAAACGAAATGCGGTCATACTGAGAAGAGTGACAATGGAAATCTCCTGGAAATCGCCATATTCAATCGAGTACGAGATTTTCCCCCGAATACCCGCACGCTTTTTCCACTTACTATTAACATCCAGTTTACCTTTAATCGACCCTTTTTGTGTGTGAGATTATTCAGTAAATAAAAACTATATTGATCGATGTTCCAGCGCGTTTTTAATTATTTACCAGCTCATCGACCAGAAGAAATTGGCACCAGCCAACTACTTGTATTTTTATGTAGATACTTCCGCCCCTCCACGAACAACATGTTTGAAAATATTTTTTGTCTTTGACCCTGAATATTACAGCACCACGGACACAAAGCACTCTTGGCATATATAAGAACTCCACAATAAGAATTCCACCACCACCAGGATCAGTACGATCACGTCTAAAAATATTGAAATTGGAGCGTAAAACTGTGACGTCAAAAATGTCAGGTTTTAACTAAGTCTCAGTAAAGACAATAAGGTCAAAATTAAAAGACAGACTATCTACAAATAGTTTAGTATGTTTAGTATTAGGGCCTGTGATAGCCGACAGAGAAGGAACTTGTTAGTTTCTTGATAGAGTAAAAAAAGGAATATATAAGGAAGGAATGGGAATAGATGAAGAAGAAAGAGGAATAGATGGTGAAGGAATCCTTGTTTGGCCCATTGTCTTCCGTTTTCTGCATGTAAACTCCTTTACCATAAAGCTGCCAAGGAACTTGATTGGGACACTGATTTTAAAAGATGAAATATCTCTAGAATATGAAAATTTAAACTTTTCTACATTTAGACATTATTTTAGCTCGAATGTGGGCCATGACATCAACAGATGTAGTATCAAGGAGTAAATAAATGGCACACCCACCAATGGTTTTGGCATACCAGGAATTTGATCAGCTACCGCATTAATTGTAGTGACAGTTGCAATAAGTGGCACTGCGGCATTACTAATACTGGGATCCCTGTCGGCAATATCCATAGGTGTAGACAAATCAGAAGTCTGTTCTTCCGCCTTCCTATGCTTTCGAGACTCAGTCAGTAGCGTTAAACTACTAAACTGAGACTCTACCGTTTTAAACTCTTGCGAGAGTTTAAGAAAACTGGTAGACTCATCAGGTTATCGTTTGTTTGCCGCATAAAAAGTTCCATTTCAGCTTCCACGCTCGGCACGACTCATTTGAAACCATTTTTTTGATCTAAGAGATCAAATTACCCAACAGTAAAAAAAACCAGAGGGCCGGGGCTAACTTCGACCGCGTCAAAGTTTGTATGCCTTGCAACTTTTTTTGGTAACTCTTTCCCCTCCTATAGACATCAAAATAGAAAAACGTTTTTTCTAAAAAGGCGAATGTCTGAGAAAGAATGGCCTACAATCTTAGTATAGGAATTAACGAAGTTATTAATCAAAGACACTGTTTTCCACCGATCGTTCCTATGAAAGCTATATGATATAGTCACTCGATCTTTATCAAATTCGGCATAGTCATTAACAGATATATTATACTAACAAATTTTGAAGCTTGAAAAATAACTAAGTTATTGAGAAAATTCGCTGTTCATGACTTTGTCGTCGTGCGAAATTTCAACTCTAACGGTCTAGTAGGACGGACGTATAAATATGGCTATTTGAACTCGTCTCGTCACTCGACGAAATATATATATACTCACATATACTTTGTATGGACGGAAATGCTTCCTTCTATGCGTTGCACATTACTGACCAAAATTAATATACCCTTTTTGCAAGGGTACAAAAAACTATTCAGGTGTGGGGCGGGCTGCAAACAATTTTTAACCGAACAGACAACCGTTAATCAGAAGAATATAATCAAAACCTATAAGAATTAGTAACCAGATAAATGATAAATGTTTTTGTATTAAAATAAATAAAGTAAGTTACTCGTCTCGCCGACTTAGGTATACCATACACCAGTAAAAAAAAATGCATTTAAATTTGGTATTGCTTGATATTATTGTCAAATTTAAGTCTGCTAAATTTGATTGCACAAGGTTGAAAATTAAGGGAGTTATTCGATTTTTTTAATGTGCGCAAATATACGTACCACATATGGCGTCTCTAGCTAGAATAGTTTATGAGATAAACGCTTTATTTAAATTGTTGAGGCGAAAAGTCTCCGAGATCTAGGTGTTCATACGGACAGACGGACAAGGCTAGATCGACTCGGCTGTAGAGCCTGATCAGGAATATATATGCTTTAAGGGGTCGGAAAAGCTTCGATCTTTCTGTTACACACATTTCGGCGACTTTAATATGACTCACTTAGAGTTCCAGAAATAATAGGAGAGAGAAATATTGAGGGAGATAGAATTCACAATAACAAAAACACTGAAACAAGACTTAAAGAAATTGCAAGACAGTAACAAATGAGCGTTGCTTGTGATTATTACGAAAGCAATAAACAGAAATTAAAGTTCATATATTATTAACACAAAAACGCAACAAGAAGTACGGTGCAAGTTGGATTGACTAAAGTAATTAAAAAATTTAAAACAAATGCAGGAGTTCCCCAAAGAAGTGTTTTAAGCCCTGTACTTTGTACATTATTTACATCTCACTTGCCTATCGCATCTAATGTCAACGTGGCTATATATGCAGATGATACGGCGATAATCGCATCAAGCAGCATTGCTAACAGGACAACAGAAGACCTACAAAGATAAATTTGCTTAAATGTTTACACAAATGGAAAATCAAAGTTAACTCGCAAAAGTCTGTACAAGCAACATACTCCTTAAGACGAGGAAATGGTCCAAAAGTCTTACTAAACAATTGTAAAATCCCCCAAAGAGATTCAGTTAAATACCTTGGAATTAATCTTGATCAAAGGTTAACCTGGAATTCACATATCAAAGAAAAACAGAAGCAGCTAAATATTAAAACCAAAAAATTGTACTGGCTATTAGGTCACAAGTCCCAGCATAACATTGAAAACAAAGTAACACTTTAAGCAATATTAAAGCCTGTTTGGACTTATGCGCTACAACTTTGGGGAACCGCGAGACCATCAAATATTGAAATTATGCAACGCTATCAATCGAAAACCCTACGCACAATTGTTAACGCTCCTTGGTATGTTGCTGAATAAATGTATGCTGAAATACATAAGGACCTTAATATACCATTTGTAAAGAATGAAATAGCAGAGTTTAGTGTTAGATATATTGACAGACTGCACAACCACCCCAACTCATTAGCTCTAAGTCTACTTGATAATATAACAACAAGAAGACTAAAAAGATTACATATATTAAATCTTCCAAATAGAATTTAACTTTTGTTTTATATATGTACATATACATAAATATAAATATATATTCCTAATAAAATGAAACTCTTGTAATAATTCACATACACATGTACAACTTAGAGTTTATATATAATAGTTGACTCAGTGGATCCGACTATTCCTGTTATGTTTTATGTATCTCCAAATTTACTGATTGTCCAAGCACAGATTGTAAATAAAAAAAAAAAAAAAAAAAAAAAAAAAGAAAAAAACCTCCGTCTTCCTAGAGAGCGTTGATTGTAATACAGGAATTGAATTTTCTCATTTTACTTAATAATAATTTAGACTGAGCTGAAACACTGGATACTACCGATTTTAATGGTGGATTGAGTGCAGGCAATACAGCTTTTCCAAATTTTAATTCATTGGCATATTCTTTCCATATGGCCAATAACTACATTATGTGTCTGTTTCTAGATCATATTCAAATACCAAACGATTTAAAGTTAATCGCATTAATTGACGATTTCACCGATTACGCTCTCGTTCTGATTCTCTGTTTCCTTCAATTGCTCGCTGGCGCAATTCTCTTCGTCTTAGTCCAGCTGGATGTAGATGTTTACTACGATGCTGCGGAGTTCCATTTTGGAAAAAATTGTGCCATATGAACTCTAGAGTTTTCTTTGTTTTGCAGAAGTTGATCCTCTGCTCTTTGTTCTCTTGCGGTCCACACGAATAGTGTGTGTCGTGTATGACTATTAATTTTAGACCTTGCTTTTGGTATTCCGTTAAAAGAAATTAGTAGTTGAGATAACGTTACTGATATGTTTTTTAAAAGTCACTTATCGTATCCCTCTGTGCTGAAAATATACATAGAATATTATGGCCCTAAAAACATTTATTGCCGTACATCGACAGCAGCGCCACCTAGCGGGGTATAATATGTATAGAACAAGCAGAGGGCATTTGGAAGTCGAAATTCGGTTGAGACATTCAAGGGTTTAGCCCTAATAAATAAACTTTTTTTGATTTGAACATATATTAGATTAGCGGGCACATCTAACGCTGCACAGTTGGACCTCTGCCCGGATAGTGTTGCATCAAAAAAATTGAAATCAGTTGATTTATAGGTGCTATTGACGTTTTTTCAACTTTGGTGGAACAGAACTAACAAGGATCAACTAGTATCAATACAATACTGCATATACTAGGTAGGTGAAATATATACATATATATATGGTGCCAATCTGCGAAAATTTGCGACACCGATGCGTAAGCTATAAAACTAGGTAAACCTCGCCGAAAAATTCACAGCAGGTATGGGGAAGAGCGCATGCATATTTCGCTGTAAATTGTGCGTTGTTGATGGTTAACAATGCACAAAAATGTATTAAAAATTATTGTCAAGAGTACACTAAAACTATATAATTGGAATATAGAGAGATAAACGAAAGAGAGTAAAGTCACTCTCCTTTATAGGCGTCGATTGCTGCTTAGGATCATCTGGAACAGCCCGTTCCAAATAAGACCGCCGTCTCATCCTGGGACGACCTGAATCGATTCCTAACTGATCGCCACCGTGTACTAGAGGCCACAGATGTCATTCAACTAAGCTCTAGCGGTCAGACCTTTCCATCCATAAGCCGAAAATCTACGGGAATAGCTCAGGCCTGTCCCGCTCAAGTGCAAGAGTGCTTAGCACCTGATGCTTGTATGATTCCGAATCCTGCGTCCTCCGATTCTTCCAGCAGCCCTCTTGTAAACGTGGGAAGTTACTTCACCTGCACTCGCAACAATGGCCTCATGCGTACTGCGAGGGTAACTATTCATCATCGTGGCAAGCAGTTTCAAATCCGCTCTTTGATTGATATGGGATCCGAGGCGTCCTTTTTCCCAAAGAATGTTTGAATTGATTAATCCTCCAAGCTGAAAAGTATCAACTAGCATTCGTGGCATTGGGCAATGCGATGCTGGTAGCGGCGACAAAGTGTGTCGCTTACAGATTTCTCCTCCTAACGCACTCCACACGCGCTCCGTCAGTGCCGACAGTTTCGAGGACTACGAGCTGACGACAAGTTACGGGTAGTCTTGAGCCACGGACACTGCCCGAACTGTTTGGCTCATGAGCATTCCAATGGTTCCTGCAGGAGCACAGCAGGATGCCATCGTTGTAGCAAGCAACACCACACGCTCTTGCACATCGACAGCTCAGTCGCGTACATCCATCCCAAAGAGCAAAGACCCGAAAGGCACCCGCGTTTCATTCGGACTTCTATCCACCCGTGTCTTGGCGATCCAGAACGCTGCCATCTTCCATCCTTAGACATGTCCAGCGAGGCAATTGCAACTTGTTGCAAGGGGGGCGGTATGTTTACGCCACCGGGTAAACAGTATAGAGTGAGGGGTAATGGTTTTCTCAAAACGAAATGCGGTCATACTGAGAAGAGTGACAATGGAAATCTCCTGGAAATCGCCATATTCAATCGAGTACGAGATTTTCCCCGAATACCCGCACGCTTTTTCCACTTACTATTAACATCCAGTTTACCTTTAATCGACCCTTTTTGTGTGTGAGATTATTCAGTAAATAAAAATTATATTGATCGATGTTCCAGCGCGTTTTTAATTATTTACCAGCTCATCGACCAGAAGAAATTGGCACCAGCCAACTACTTGTATTTTTATGTAGATACTTCCGCCCCTCCACGAACAACATGTTTGAAAATATTTTTTGTCTTTGACCCTGAATATTACAGCACCACGGACACAAAGCACTCTTGGCATATATAAGAACTCCACAATAAGAATTCCACCACCACCAGGATCAGTACGATCACGTCTAAAAATATTGAAATTGGAGCGTAAAACTGTGACGTCAAAAATGTCAGGTTTTAACTAAGTCTCAGTAAAGACAATAAGGTCAAAATTAAAAGACAGACTATCTACAAATAGTTTAGTATGTTTAGTATTAGGGCCTGTGATAGCCGACAGAGAAGGAACTTGTTAGTTTCTTGATAGAGTAAAAAAAGGAATATATAAGGAAGGAATGGGAATAGATGAAGAAGAAAGAGGAATAGATGGTGAAGGAATCCTTGTTTGGCCCATTGTCTTCCGTTTTCTGCATGTAAACTCCTTTACCATAAAGCTGCCAAGGAACTTGATTGGGACACTGATTTTAAAAGATGAAATATCTCTAGAATATGAAAATTTAAACTTTTCTACATTTAGACATTATTTTAGTTTGAATGTGGGCCATGACATCATCAGATGTAGTATCAAGGAGTAAATAAATGGCACACCCACCAATGGTTTTGGCATACCAGGAATTTGATCAGCTACCGCATTAATTGTAGTGACAGTTGCAATAAGTGGCACTGCGGCATTACTAATACTGGGATCCCTGTCAGCAATATCCATAGGTGTAGACAAATCAGAAGTCTGTTCTTCCGCCTTCTTATG
Source organism: Drosophila equinoxialis (assembly GCA_018150345.1). NCBI lineage: Eukaryota > Metazoa > Arthropoda > Insecta > Diptera > Drosophilidae > Drosophila > Drosophila equinoxialis. The sequence goes on from JAECWI010000729.1 coordinate 33,732, forward strand.
CTTTCGAGACTCAGTCAGTAGCGTTAAACTACTAAACTGAGACTCTACCGTTTTAAACTCTTGCGAGAGTTTAAGAAAACTGGTAGACTCATCAGGTTATCGTTTGTTTGCCGCATAAAAAGTTCCATTTCAGCTTCCACGCTCGGCACGACTCATTTGAAACCCTTTTTTTGATCTAAGAGATCAAATTACCCAACAGTAAAAAAAACCAGAGGGCCGGGGCTAACTTCGACCGCGTCAAAGTTTGTATGCCTTGCAACTTTTTTGGTAACTCTTTCCCCTCCTATAGACATCAAAATAGAAAAACGTTTTTTTCTAAAAAAAGCGAATGTCTGAGAAAGAATGGCCTACAATCTTAGTATAGGAATTAACGAAGTTATTAATCAAAGACACTGTTTTCCACCGATCGTTCCTATGAAAGCTATATGATATAGTCACTCGATCTTTATCAAATTCGGCATAGTCATTAACAGATATATTAACAAATTTTGAAGCTTGAAAAATAACTAAGTTATTGAGAAAATTCGCTGTTCATGACTTTGTCGTCGTGCGAAATTTCAACTCTAACGGTCTAGTAGGACGGACGTATAAATATGGCTATTTGAACTCGTCTCGTCACTCGACGAAATATATATATACTCACATATACTTTGTATGGACGGAAATGCTTCCTTCTATGCGTTGCACATTACTGACCAAAATTAATATACCCTTTTTGCAAGGGTACAAAAAACTATTCAGGTGTGGGGCGGGCTGCAAACAATTTTTAACCGAACAGACAACCGTTAATCAGAAGAATATAATCAAAACCTATAAGAATTAGTAACCAGATAAATGATAAATGTTTTTGTATTAAAATAAATAAAGTAAGTTACTCGTCTCGCCGACTTAGGTATACCATACACCAGTAAAAAAAAATGCATTTAAATTTGGTATTGCTTGATATTATTGTCAAATTTAAGTCTGCTAAATTTGATTGCACAAGGTTGAAAATTAAGGGAGTTATTCGATTTTTTTAATGTGCGCATTTACTAAGCAAATATACGTACCACATATGGCGTCTCTAGCTAGAATAGTTTATGAGATAAACGCTTTATTTAAATTGTTGAGGCGAAAAGTCTCCGAGATCTAGGTGTTCATACGGACAGACGGACAAGGCTAGATCGACTCGGCTGTAGAGCCTGATCAGGAATATATATGCTTTAAGGGGTCGGAAAAGCTTCGATCTTTCTGTTACACACATTTCGGCGACTTTAATATGACTCACTCAGAGTTCCAGAAATAATAGGAGAGAGAAATATTGAGGGAGATAGAATTCACAATAACAAAAACACTGAAACAAGACTTAAAGAAATTGCAAGACAGTAACAAATGAGCGTTGCTTGTGATTATTACGAAAGCAATAAACAGAAATTAAAGTTCATATATTATTAACACAAAAACGCAACAAGAAGTACGGTGCAAGTTGGATTGACTAAAGTAATTAAAAAATTTAAAACAAATGCAGGAGTTCCCCAAAGAAGTGTTTTAAGCCCTGTACTTTGTACATTATTTACATCTGACTTGCCTATCGCATCTAATGTCAACGTGGCTATATATGCAGATGATACGGCGATAATCGCATCAAGCAGCATTGCTAACAGGACAACAGAAGACCTACAAAGATAAATTTGCTTAAATGTTTACACAAATGGAAAATCAAAGTTAACTCGCAAAAGTCTGTACAAGCAACATACTCCTTAAGACGAGGAAATGGTCCAAAAGTCTTACTAAACAATTGTAAAATCCCCCAAAGAGATTCAGTTAAATACCTTGGAATTAATCTTGATCAAAGGTTAACCTGGAATTCACATATCAAAGAAAAACAGAAGCAGCTAAATATTAAAACCAAAAAATTGTACTGGCTATTAGGTCACAAGTCCCAGCATAACATTGAAAACAAAGTAACACTTTAAGCAATATTAAAGCCTGTTTGGACTTATGCGCTACAACTTTGGGGAACCGCGAGACCATCAAATATTGAAATTATGCAACGCTATCAATCGAAAACCCTACGCACAATTGTTAACGCTCCTTGGTATGTTGCTGAATAAATGTATGCTGAAATACATAAGGACCTTAATATACCATTTGTAAAGAATGAAATAGCAGAGTTTAGTGTTAGATATATTGACAGACTGCACAACCACCCCAACTCATTAGCTCTAAGTCTACTTGATAATATAACAACAAGAAGACTAAAAAGATTACATATATTAAATCTTCCAAATAGAATTTAACTTTTGTTTTATATATGTACATATACATAAATATAAATATATATTCCTAATAAAATGAAACTCTTGTAATAATTCACATACACATGTACAACTTAGAGTTTATATATAATAGTTGACTCAGTGGATCCGACTATTCCTGTTATGTTTTATGTATCTCCAAATTTACTGATTGTCCAAGCACAGATTGTAAATAAAAAGAAAAAAAAAAAAAAAAAAAAAAAAAAACCTCCGTCTTCCTAGAGAGCGTTGATTGTAATACAGGAATTGAATTTTCTCATTTTACTTAATAATAATTTAGACTGAGCTGAAACACTGGATACTACCGATTTTAATGGTGGATTGAGTGCAGGCAATACAGCTTTTCCAAATTTTAATTCATTGGCATATTCTTTCCATATGGCCAATAACTACATTATGTGTCTGTTTCTAGATCATATTCAAATACCAAACGATTTAAAGTTAATCGCATTAATTGACGATTTCACCGATTACGCTCTCGTTCTGATTCTCTGTTTCCTTCAATTGCTCGCTGGCGCAATTCTCTTCGTCTTAGTCCAGCTGGATGTAGATGTTTACTACGATGCTGCGGAGTTCCATTTTGGAAAAAATTGTGCCATATGAACTCTAGAGTTTTCTTTGTTTTGCAGAAGTTGATCCTCTGCTCTTTGTTCTCTTGCGGTCCACACGAATAGTGTGTGTCGTGTATGACTATTAATTTTAGACCTTGCTTTTGGTATTCCGTTAAAAGAAATTAGTAGTTGAGATAACGTTACTGATATGTTTTTTAAAAGTCACTTATCGTATCCCTCTGTGCTGAAAATATACATAGAATATTATGGCCCTAAAAACATTTATTGCCGTACATCGACAGCAGCGCCACCTAGCGGGGTATAATATGTATAGAACAAGCAGAGGGCATTTGGAAGTCGAAATTCGGTTGAGACATTCAAGGGTTTAGCCCTAATAAATAAACTTTTTTTTGATTTGAACATATATTAGATTAGCGGGCACATCTAACGCTGCACAGTTGGACCTCTGCCCGGATAGTGTTGCATCAAAAAAATTGAAATCAGTTGATTTATAGGTGCTATTGACGTTTTTTCAACTTTGGTGGAACAGAACTAACAAGGATCAACTAGTATCAATACAATACTGCATATACTAGGTAGGTGAAATATATACATATATATATGGTGCCAATCTGCGAAAATTTGCGACACCGATGCGTAAGCTATAAAACTAGGTAAACCTCGCCGAAAAATTCACAGCAGGTATGGGGAAGAGCGCATGCATATTTCGCTGTAAATTGTGCGTTGTTGATGGTTAACAATGCACAAAAATGTATTAAAAATTATTGTCAAGAGTACACTAAAACTATATAATTGGAATATAGAGAGATAAACGAAAGAGAGTAAAGTCACTCTCCTTTATAGGCGTCGATTGCTGCTTAGGATCATCTGGAACAGCCCGTTCCAAATAAGACCGCCGTCTCATCCTGGGACGACCTGAATCGATTCCTAACTGATCGCCACCGTGTACTAGAGGCCACAGATGTCATTCAACTAAGCTCTAGCGGCCAGACCTTTCCATCCATAAGCCGAAAATCTACGGGAATAGCTCAGGCCTGTCCCGCTCAAGTGCAAGAGTGCTTAGCACCTGATGCTTGTATGATTCCGAATCCTGCGTCCTCCGATTCTTCCAGCAGCCCTCTTGTAAACGTGGGAAGTTACTTCACCTGCACTCGCAACAATGGCCTCATGCGTACTGCGAGGGTAACTATTCATCATCGTGGCAAGCAGTTTCAAATCCGCTCTTTGATTGATATGGGATCCGAGGCGTCCTTTTTCCCAAAGAATGTTTGAATTGATTAATCCTCCAAGCTGAAAAGTATCAACTAGCATTCGTGGCATTGGGCAATGCGATGCTGGTAGCGGCGACAAAGTGTGTCGCTTACAGATTTCTCCTCCTAACGCACTCCACACGCGCTCCGTCAGTGCCGACAGTTTCGAGGACTACGAGCTCACGACAAGTTACGGGTAGTCTTGAGCCACGGACACTGCCCGAACTGTTTGGCTCATGAGCATTCCAATGGTTCCTGCAGGAGCACAGCAGGATGCCATCGTTGTAGCAAGCAACACCACACGCTCTTGCACATCGACAGCTCAGTCGCGTACATCCATCCCAAAGAGCAAAGACCCGAAAGGCACCCGCGTTTCATTCGGACTTCTATCCACCCGTGTCTTGGCGATCCAGAACGCTGCCATCTTCCATCCTTAGACATGTCCAGCGAGGCAATTGCAACTTGTTGCAAGGGGGGCGGTATGTTCACGCCACCGGGTAAACAGTATAGAGTGAGGGGTAATGGTTTTCTCAAAACGAAATGCGGTCATACTGAGAAGAGTGACAATGGAAATCTCCTGGAAATCGCCATATTCAATCGAGTACGAGATTTTCCCCCGAATACCCGCACGCTTTTTCCACTTACTATTAACATCCAGTTTACCTTTAATCGACCCTTTTTGTGTGTGAGATTATTCAGTAAATAAAAATTATATTGATCGATGTTCCAGCGCGTTTTTAATTATTTACCAGCTCATCGACCAGAAGAAATTGGCACCAGCCAACTACTTGTATTTTTATGTAGATACTTCCGCCCCTCCACGAACAACATGTTTGAAAATATTTTTTGTCTTTGACCCTGAATATTACAGCACCACGGACACAAAGCACTCTTGGCATATATAAGAACTCCACAATAAGAATTCCACCACCACCAGGATCAGTACGATCACGTCTAAAAATATTGAAATTGGAGCGTAAAACTGTGACGTCAAAAATGTCAGGTTTTAACTAAGTCTCAGTAAAGACAATAAGGTCAAAATTAAAAGACAGACTATCTACAAATAGTTTAGTATGTTTAGTATTAGGGCCTGTGATAGCCGACAGAGAAGGAACTTGTTAGTTTCTTGATAGAGTAAAAAAAGGAATATATAAGGAAGGAATGGGAATAGATGAAGAAGAAAGAGGAATAGATGGTGAAGGAATCCTTGTTTGGCCCATTGTCTTCCGTTTTCTGCATGTAAACTCCTTTACCATAAAGCTGCCAAGGAACTTGATTGGGACACTGATTTTAAAAGATGAAATATCTCTAGAATATGAAAATTTAAACTTTTCTACATTTAGACATTATTTTAGTTTGAATGTGGGCCATGACATCATCAGATGTAGTATCAAGGAGTAAATAAATGGCACACCCACCAATGGTTTTGGCATACCAGGAATTTGATCAGCTACCGCATTAATTGTAGTGACAGTTGCAATAAGTGGCACTGCGGCATTACTAATACTGGGATCCCTGTCAGCAATATCCATAGGTGTAGACAAATCAGAAGTCTGTTCTTCCGCCTTCTTATGCTTTCGAGACTCAGTCAGTAGCGTTAAACTACTAAACTGAGACTCTACCGTTTTAAACTCTTGCGAGAGTTTAAGAAAACTGGTAGACTCATCAGGTTATCGTTTGTTTGCCGCATAAAAAGTTCCATTTCAGCTTCCACGCTCGGCACGACTCATTTGAAACCCTTTTTTTGATCTAAGAGATCAAATTACCCAACAGTAAAAAAACCAGAGGGCCGGGGCTAACTTCGACCGCGTCAAAGTTTGTATGCCTTGCAACTTTTTTGGTAACTCTTTCCCCTCCTATAGACATCAAAATAGAAAAACGTTTTTTTCTAAAAAAGCGAATGTCTGAGAAAGAATGGCCTACAATCTTAGTATAGGAATTAACGAAGTTATTAATCAAAGACACTGTTTTCCACCGATCGTTCCTATGAAAGCTATATGATATAGTCACTCGATCTTTATCAAATTCGGCATAGTCATTAACAGATATATTATACTAACAAATTTTGAAGCTTGAAAAATAACTAAGTTATTGAGAAAATTCGCTGTTCATGACTTTGTCGTCGTGCGAAATTTCAACTCTAACGGTCTAGGAGGACGGACGTATAAATATGGCTATTTGAACTCGTCTCGTCACTCGACGAAATATATATATACTCACATATACTTTGTATGGACGGAAATGCTTCCTTCTATGCGTTGCACATTACTGACCAAAATTAATATACCCTTTTTGCAAGGGTACAAAAAACTATTCAGGTGTGGGGCGGGCTGCAAACAATTTTTAACCGAACAGACAACCGTTAATCAGAAGAATATAATCAAAACCTATAAGAATTAGTAACCAGATAAATGATAAATGTTTTTGTATTAAAATAAATAAAGTAAGTTACTCGTCTCGCCGACTTAGGTATACCATACACCAGTAAAAAAAAATTCATTTAAATTTGGTATTGCTTGATATTATTGTCAAATTTAAGTCTGCTAAATTTGATTGCACAAGGTTGAAAATTAAGGGAGTTATTCGATTTTTTTAATGTGCGCATTTACTAAGCAAATATACGTACCACATATGGCGTCTCTAGCTAGAATAGTTTATGAGATAAACGCTTTATTTAAATTGTTGAGGCGAAAAGTCTCCGAGATCTAGGTGTTCATACGGACAGACGGACAAGGCTAGATCGACTCGGCTGTAGAGCCTGATCAGGAATATATATGCTTTAAGGGGTCGGAAAAGCTTCGATCTTTCTGTTACACACATTTCGGCGACTTTAATATGACTCACTCAGAGTTCCAGAAATAATAGGAGAGAGAAATATTGAGGGAGATAGAATTCACAATAACAAAAACACTGAAACAAGACTTAAAGAAATTGCAAGACAGTAACAAATGAGCGTTGCTTGTGATTATTACGAAAGCAATAAACAGAAATTAAAGTTCATATATTATTAACACAAAAACGCAACAAGAAGTACGGTGCAAGTTGGATTGACTAAAATAATTAAAAAATTTAAAACAAATGCAGGAGTTCCCCAAAGAAGTGTTTTAAGCCCTGTACTTTGTACATTATTTACATCTGACTTGCCTATCGCATCTAATGTCAACGTGGCTATATATGCAGATGATACGGCGATAATCGCATCAAGCAGCATTCCTAACAGGACAACAGAATACCTACAAAGATAAATTTGCTTAAATGTTTACACAAATGGAAAATCAAAGTTAACTCGCAAAAGTCTGTACAAGCAACATACTCCTTAAGACGAGGAAATGGTCCAAAAGTCTTACTAAACAATTGTAAAATCCCCCAAAGAGATTCAGTTAAATACCTTGGAATTAATCTTGATCAAAGGTTAACCTGGAATTCACATATCAAAGAAAAACAGAAGCAGTTGAATATTAAAACCAAAAAATTGTACTGGCTATTAGGTCACAAGTCCCAGCATAACATTGAAAACAAAGTAACACTTTAAGCAATATTAAAGCCAGTTTGGACTTATGCGCTACAACTTTGGGGAACCGCGAGACCATCAAATATTGAAATTATGCAACGCTATCAATCGAAAACCCTACGCACAATTGTTAACGCTCCTTGGTATGTTGCTGAATAAATGTATGCTGAAATACATAAGGACCTTAATATACCATTTGTAAAGAATGAAATAGCAGAGTTTAGTGTTAGATATATTGACAGACTGCACAACCACCCCAACTCATTAGCTCTAAGTCTACTTGATAATATAACAACAAGAAGACTAAAAATATTACATATATTAAATCTTCCAAATAGAATTTAACTTTTGTTTTATATATGTACATATACATAAATATAAATATATATTCCAAATAAAATGAAACTCTTGTAATAATTCACATACACATGTACAACTTAGAGTTTATATATAATAGTTGACTCAGTGGATCCGACTATTCCTGTTATGTTTTATGTATCTCCAAATTTACCGATTGTCCAAGCACAGATTGTAAATAAAAAAAAAAAAACCTCCGTCTTCCTAGAGAGCGTTGATTGTAATACAGGAATTGAATTTTCTCATTTTACTTAATAATAATTTAAACTGAGCTGAAACACTGGATACTACCGATTTTAATGGTGGATTGAGTGCAGGCAATACAGCTTTTCCAAATTTTAATTTATTGGCATATTCTTTCCATATGGCCAATAACTACATTATGTGTCTGTTTCTAGATCATATTCAAATACCAAACGATTTAAAGTTAATCGCATTAATTGACGATTTCACCGATTACGCTCTCGTTCTGATTCTCTGTTTCCTTCAATTGCTCGCTGGCGCAATTCTCTTCGTCTTAGTCCAGCTGGATGTAGATGTTTACTACGATGCTGCGGAGTTCCATTTTGGAAAAATTGTGCCATATGAACTCTAGAGTTTTCTTTGTTTTGCAGAAGTTGATCCTCTGCTCTTTGTTCTCTTGCGGTCCACACGAATAGTGTGTGTCGTGTATGACTATTAATTTTAGACCTTGCTTTTGGTATTCCGTTAAAAGAAATTAGTAGTTGAGATAACGTTACTGATATATTTTTTAAAAGTCACTTATCGTATCCCTCTGTGCTGAAAATATACATAGAATATTATGGCCCTAAAAACATTTATTGCCGTACATCGACAGCAGCGCCACCTAGCGGGGTATAATATGTATAGAACAAGCAGAGGGCATTTGGAAGTCGAAATTCGGTTGAGACATTCAAGGGTTTAGCCCTAATAAATAAACTTTTTTTGATTTGAACATATATTAGATTAGCAGGCACATCTAACGCTGCACAGTTGGACCTCTGCCCGGATAGTGTTGCATCAAAAAAATTGAAATCAGTTGATTTATAGGTGCTATTGACGTTTTTTTCAACTTTGGTGGAACAGAACTAACAAGGATCAACTAGTATCAATACAATACTGCATATACTAGGTAGGTGAAATATATACATACATATATGGTGCCAATCTGCGAAAATTTGCGACACCGATGCGTAAGCTATAAAACTAGGTAAACCTCGCCGAAAAATTCACAGCAGGTATGGGGAAGAGCGCATGCATATTTCGCTGTAAATTGTGCGTTGTTGATGGTTAACAATGCACAAAAATGTATTAAAAATTATTGTCAAGAGTACACTAAAACTATATAATTGGAATAGAGAGACATAAACGAAAGAGAGTAAAGTCACTCTCCTTTATAGGCGTCGATTGCTGCTTAGGATCATCTGGAATAGCCCGTTCCAAATAAGACCGCCGTCTCATCCTGAGACGACCTGAATCGATTCCTAACTGATCGCCACCGTGTACTAGAGGCCACAGATGTCATTCAACCAAGCTCTAGCGGTCAGACCTTTCCATCCATAAGCCGAAAATCTACGGGAATAGCTCAGGCCTGTCCCGCTCAAGTGCAAGAGAGCTTAGCACCTGATGCTTGTATGATTCCGAATCCTGCGTCCTCCGATTCTTCCAGCAGCCCTCTTGTAAACGTGGGAAGTTACTTCACCTGCACTCGCAACAATGGCCTCATGCGTACTGCGAGGGTAACTATTCATCATCGTGGCAAGCAGTTTCAAATCCGCGCTTTGATTGATATGGGATCCGAGGCGTCCTTTTTCCCAAAGAATGTTTGAATTGATTAATCCTCCAAGCTGAAAAGTATCAACTAGCATTCGTGGCATTGGGCAATGCGATGCTGGTAGCGGCGACAAAGTGTGTCGCTTACAGATTTCTCCTCCTAACGCACTCCACACGCGCTCCGTCAGTGCCGACAGTTTCGAGGACTACGAGCTGACGACAAGTTACGGGTAGTCTTGAGCCACGGACACTGCCCGAACTGTTTGGCTCATGAGCATTCCAATGGTTCCTGCAGGAGCACAGCAGGATGCCATCGTTGTAGCAAGCAACACCACACGCTCTTGCACATCGACAGCTCAGTCGCGTACATCCATCCCAAAGAGCAAAGACCCGAAAGGCACCCGCGTTTCATTCGGACTTCTATCCACCCGTGTCTTGGCGATCCAGAACGCTGCCATCTTCCATCCTTAGACATGTCCAGCGAGGCAATTGCAACTTGTTGCAAGGGGGGCGGTATGTTCACGCCACCGGGTAAACAGTATAGAGTGAGGGGTAATGGTTTTCTCAAAACGAAATGCGGTCATACTGAGAAGAGTGACAATGGAAATCTCCTGGAAATCGCCATATTCAATCGAGTACGAGATTTTCCCCCGAATACCCGCACGCTTTTTCCACTTACTATTAACATCCAGTTTACCTTTAATCGACCCTTTTTGTGTGTGAGATTATTCAGTAAATAAAAACTATATTGATCGATGTTCCAGCGCGTTTTTAATTATTTACCAGCTCATCGACCAGAAGAAATTGGCACCAGCCAACTACTTGTATTTTTATGTAGATACTTCCGCCCCTCCACGAACAACATGTTTGAAAATATTTTTTGTCTTTGACCCTGAATATTACAGCACCACGGACACAAAGCACTCTTGGCATATATAAGAACTCCACAATAAGAATTCCACCACCACCAGGATCAGTACGATCACGTCTAAAAATATTGAAATTGGAGCGTAAAACTGTGACGTCAAAAATGTCAGGTTTTAACTAAGTCTCAGTAAAGACAATAAGGTCAAAATTAAAAGACAGACTATCTACAAATAGTTTAGTATGTTTAGTATTAGGGCCTGTGATAGCCGACAGAGAAGGAACTTGTTAGTTTCTTGATAGAGTAAAAAAAGGAATATATAAGGAAGGAATGGGAATAGATGAAGAAGAAAGAGGAATAGATGGTGAAGGAATCCTTGTTTGGCCCATTGTCTTCCGTTTTCTGCATGTAAACTCCTTTACCATAAAGCTGCCAAGGAACTTGATTGGGACACTGATTTTAAAAGATGAAATATCTCTAGAATATGAAAATTTAAACTTTTCTACATTTAGACATTATTTTAGCTCGAATGTGGGCCATGACATCATCAGATGTAGTATCAAGGAGTAAATAAATGGCACACCCACCAATGGTTTTGGCATACCAGGAATTTGATCAGCTACCGCATTAATTGTAGTGACAGTTGCAATAAGTGGCACTGCGGCATTACTAATACTGGGATCCCTGTCGGCAATATCCATAGGTGTAGACAAATCAGAAGTCTGTTCTTCCGCCTTCTTATGCTTTCGAGACTCAGTCAGTAGCGTTAAACTACTAAACTGAGACTCTACCGTTTTAAACTCTTGCGAGAGTTTAAGAAAACTGGTAGACTCATCAGGTTATCGTTTGTTTGCCGCATAAAAAGTTCCATTTCAGCTTCCACGCTCGGCACGACTCATTTGAAACCCTTTTTTTGATCTAAGAGATCAAATTACCCAACAGTAAAAAAAACCAGAGGGCCGGGGCTAACTTCGACCGCGTCAAAGTTTGTATGCCTTGCAACTTTTTTGGTAACTCTTTCCCCTCCTATAGACATCAAAATAGAAAAACGTTTTTTTTCTAAAAAAGGCGAATGTCTGAGAAAGAATGGCCTACAATCTTAGTATAGGAATTAACGAAGTTATTAATCAAAGACACTGTTTTCCACCGATCGTTCCTATGAAAGCTATATGATATAGTCACTCGATCTTTATCAAATTCGGCATAGTCATTAACAGATATATTATACTAACAAATTTTGAAGCTTGAAAAATAACTAAGTTATTGAGAAAATTCGCTGTTCATGACTTTGTCGTCGTGCGAAATTTCAACTCTAACGGTCTAGTAGGACGGACGTATAAATATGGCTATTTGAACTCGTCTCGTCACTCGACGAAATATATATATACTCACATATACTTTGTATGGACGGAAATGCTTCCTTCTATGCGTTGCACATTACTGACCAAAATTAATATACCCTTTTTGCAAGGGTACAAAAAACTATTCAGGTGTGGGGCGGGCTGCAAACAATTTTTAACCGAACAGACAACCGTTAATCAGAAGAATATAATCAAAACCTATAAGAATTAGTAACCAGATAAATGATAAATGTTTTTGTATTAAAATAAATAAAGTAAGTTACTCGTCTCGCCGACTTAGGTATACCATACACCAGTAAAAAAAAATGCATTTAAATTTGGTATTGCTTGATATTATTGTCAAATTTAAGTCTGCTAAATTTGATTGCACAAGGTTGAAAATTAAGGGAGTTATTCGATTTTTTTAATGTGCGCATTTACTAAGCAAATATACGTACCACATATGGCGTCTCTAGCTAGAATAGTTTATGAGATAAACGCTTTATTTAAATTGTTGAGGCGAAAAGTCTCCGAGATCTAGGTGTTCATACGGACAGACGGACAAGGCTAGATCGACTCGGCTGTAGAGCCTGATCAGGAATATATATGCTTTAAGGGGTCGGAAAAGCTTCGATCTTTCTGTTACACACATTTCGGCGACTTTAATATGACTCACTCAGAGTTCCAGAAATAATAGGAGAGAGAAATATTGAGGGAGATAGAATTCACAATAACAAAAACACTGAAACAAGACTTAAAGAAATTGCAAGACAGTAACAAAGGAGCGTTGTGATTATTACGAAAGCAATAAACAGAAATTAAAGTTCATATATTATTAACACAAAAACGCTCTTGTTGCGGTGCAAGTTGGATTGACTAAAATAATTAAAAAATTTAAAACAAATGCAGGAGTTCCCCAAAGAAGTGTTTTAAGCCCTGTACTTTGTACATTATTTACATCTGACTTGCCTATCGCATCTAATGTCAACGTGGCTATATATGCAGATGATACGGCGATAATCGCATCAAGCAGCATTCCTAACAGGACAACAGAATACCTACAAAGATAAATTTGCTTAAATGTTTACACAAATGGAAAATCAAAGTTAACTCGCAAAAGTCTGTACAAGCAACATACTCCTTAAGACGAGGAAATGGTCCAAAAGTCTTACTAAACAATTGTAAAATCCCCCAAAGAGATTCAGTTAAATACCTTGGAATTAATCTTGATCAAAGGTTAACCTGGAATTCACATATCAAAGAAAAACAGAAGCAGCTGAATATTAAAACCAAAAAATTGTACTGGCTATTAGGTCACAAGTCCCAGCATAACATTGAAAACAAAGTAACACTTTAAGCAATATTAAAGCCTGTTTGGACTTATGCGCTACAACTTTGGGGAACCGCGAGACCATCAAATATTGAAATTATGCAACGCTATCAATCGAAAACCCTACGCACAATTGTTAACGCTCCTTGGTATGTTGCTGAATAAATGTATGCTGAAATACATAAGGACCTTAATATACCATTTGTAAAGAATGAAATAGCAGAGTTTAGTGTTAGATATATTGACAGACTGCACAACCACCCCAACTCATTAGCTCTAAGTCTACTTGATAATATAACAACAAGAAGACTAAAAAGATTACATATATTAAATCTTCCAAATAGAATTTAACTTTTGTTTTATATATGTACATATACATAAATATAAATATATATTCCAAATAAAATGAAACTCTTGTAATAATTCACATACACATGTACAACTTAGAGTCTATATATAATAGTTGACTCAGTGGATCCGACTATTCCTGTTATGTTTTATGTATCTCCAAATTTACTGATTGTCCAAGCACAGATTGCAAGTAAAAAGAAAAAAAAAAAAAAAAAAAAGAAAAAAACCTCCGTCTTCCTAGAGAGCGTTGATTGTAATACAGGAATTGAATTTTCTCATTTTACTTAATAATAATTTAGACTGAGCTGAAACACTGGATACTACCGATTTTAATGGTGGATTGAGTGCAGGCAATACAGCTTTTCCAAATTTTAATTCATTGGCATATTCTTTCCATATGGCCAATAACTACATTATGTGTCTGTTTCTAGATCATATTCAAATACCAAACGATTTAAAGTTAATCGCATTAATTGACGATTTCACCGATTACGCTCTCGTTCTGATTCTCTGTTTCCTTCAATTGCTCGCTGGCGCAATTCTCTTCGTCTTAGTCCAGCTGGATGTAGATGTTTACTACGATGCTGCGGAGTTCCATTTTGGAAAAAATTGTGCCATATGAACTCTAGAGTTTTCTTTGTTTTGCAGAAGTTGATCCTCTGCTCTTTGTTCTCTTGCGGTCCACACGAATAGTGTGTGTCGTGTATGACTATTAATTTTAGACCTTGCTTTTGGTATTCCGTTAAAAGAAATTAGTAGTTGAGATAACGTTACTGATATGTTTTTTAAAAGTCACTTATCGTATCCCTCTGTGCTGAAAATATACATAGAATATTATGGCCCTAAAAACATTTATTGCCGTACATCGACAGCAGCGCCACCTAGCGGGGTATAATATGTATAGAACAAGCAGAGGGCATTTGGAAGTCGAAATTCGGTTGAGACATTCAAGGGTTTAGCCCTAATAAATAAACGTTTTTTTGATTTGAACATATATTAGATTAGCAGGCACATCTAACGCTGCACAGTTGGGCCTCTGCCCGGATAGTGTTGCATCAAAAAAATTGAAATCAGTTGATTTATAGGTGCTATTGACGTTTTTTCAACTTTGGTGGAACAGAGCTAACAAGGATCAACTAGTATCAATACAATACTGCATATACTAGGTAGGTGAAATATATACATATATATATGGTGCTATAAAACTAGGTAAACCTCGCCCAAAAATTCACAGCAGGTATGGGGAAGAGCGCATGCATTTTTCGCTGTAAATTGTGCGTTGTTGATGGTTAACAATGCACAATAATGTATTAAAAATTATTGTCAAGAGTACACTAAAACTATATAATTGGAATAGAGAGAGATAAACGAAAGAGAGTAAAGTCACTCTCCTTTATAGGCGTCGATTGCTGCTTAGGATCATCTGGAACAGCCCGTTCCAAATAAGACCGCCGTCTCATCCTGGGACGACCTGAATCGATTCCTAACTGATCGCCACCGTGTACTAGAGGCCACAGATGTCATTCAACCAAGCTCTAGCGGTCAGACCTTTCCATCCATAAGCCGAAAATCTACGGGAATAGCTCAGGCCTGTCCCGCTCAAGTGCAAGAGAGCTTAGCACCTGATGCTTGTATGATTCCGAATCCTGCGTCCTCCGATTCTTCCAGCAGCCCTCTTGTAAACGTGGGAAGTTACTTCACCTGCACTCGCAACAATGGCCTCATGCGTACTGCGAGGGTAACTATTCATCATCGTGGCAAGCAGTTTCAAATCCGCTCTTTGATTGATATGGGATCCGAGGCGTCCTTTTTCCCAAAGAATGTTTGAATTGATTAATCCTCCAAGCTGAAAAGTATCAACTAGCATTTGTGGCATTGGGCAATGCGATGCTGGTAGCGGCGACAAAGTGTGTCGCTTACAGATTTCTCCTCCTAACGCACTCCACACGCGCTCCGTCAGTGCCGACAGTTTCGAGGACTACGAGCTGACGACAAGTTACGGGTAGTCTTGAGCCACGGACACTGCCCGAACTGTTTGGCTCATGAGCATTCCAATGGTTCCTGCAGGAGCACAGCAGGATGCCATCGTTGTAGCAAGCAACACCACACGCTCTTGCACATCGACAGCTCAGTCGCGTACATCCATCCCAAAGAGCAAAGACCCGAAAGGCACCCGCGTTTCATTCGGACTTCTATCCACCCGTGTCTTGGCGATCCAGAACGCTGCCATCTTCCATCCTTAGACATGTCCAGCGAGGCAATTGCAACTTGTTGCAAGGGGGGCGGTATGTTCACGCCACCGGGTAAACAGTATAGAGTGAGGGGTAATGGTTTTCTCAAAACGAAATGCGGTCATACTGAGAAGAGTGACAATGGAAATCTCCTGGAAATCGCCATATTCAATCGAGTACGAGATTTTCCCCCGAATACCCGCACTCTTTTTCCACTTACTATTAACATCCAGTTTACCTTTAATCGACCCTTTTTGTGTGTGAGATTATTCAGTAAATAAAAACTATATTGATCGATGTTCCAGCGCGTTTTTAATTATTTACCAGCTCATCGACCAGCAGAAATTGGCACCAGCCAACTACTTGTATTTTTATGTAGATACTTCCGCCCCTCCACGAACAACATGTTTGAAAATATTTTTTGTCTTTGACCCTGAATATTACAGCACCACGGACACAAAGCACTCTTGGCATATATAAGAACTCCACAATAAGAATTCCACCACCACCAGGATCAGTACGATCACGTCTAAAAATATTGAAATTGGAGCGTAAAACTGTGACGTCAAAAATGTCAGGTTTTAACTAAGTCTCAGTAAAGACAATAAGGTCAAAATTAAAAGACAGACTATCTACAAATAGTTTAGTATGTTTAGTATTAGGGCCTGTGATAGCCGACAGAGAAGGAACTTGTTAGTTTCTTGATAGAGTAAAAAAAGGAATATATAAGGAAGGAATGGGAATAGATGAAGAAGAAAGAGGAATAGATGGTGAAGGAATCCTTGTTTGGCCCATTGTCTTCCGTTTTCTGCATGTAAACTCCTTTACCATAAAGCTGCCAAGGAACTTGATTGGGACACTGATTTTAAAAGATGAAATATCTCTAGAATATGAAAATTTAAACTTTTCTACATTTAGACATTATTTTAGCTCGAATGTGGGCCATGACATCATCAGATGTAGTATCAAGGAGTAAATAAATGGCACACCCACCAATGGTTTTGGCATACCAGGAATTTGATCAGCTACCGCATTAATTGTAGTGACAGTTGCAATAAGTGGCACTGCGGCATTACTAATACTGGGATCCCTGTCAGCAATATCCATAGGTGTAGACAAATCAGAAGTCTGTTCTTCCGCCTTCTTATGCTTTCGAGACTCAGTCAGTAGCGTTAAACTACTAAACTGAGACTCTACCGTTTTAAACTCTTGCGAGAGTTTAAGAAAACTGGTAGACTCATCAGGTTATCGTTTGTTTGCCGCATAAAAAGTTCCATTTCAGCTTCCACGCTCGGCACGACTCATTTGAAACCCTTTTTTTGATCTAAGAGATCAAATTACCCAACAGTAAAAAAACCAGAGGGCCGGGGCTAACTTCGACCGCGTCAAAGTTTGTATGCCTTGCAACTTTTTTGGTAACTCTTTCCCCTCCTATAGACATCAAAATAGAAAAACGTTTTTTTCTAAAAAAGCGAATGTCTGAGAAAGAATGGCCTACAATCTTAGTATAGGAATTAACGAAGTTATTAATCAAAGACACTGTTTTCCACCGATCGTTCCTATGAAAGCTATATGATATAGTCACTCGATCTTTATCAAATTCGGCATAGTCATTAACAGATATATTATACTAACAAATTTTGAAGCTTGAAAAATAACTAAGTTATTGAGAAAATTCGCTGTTCATGACTTTGTCGTCGTGCGAAATTTCAACTCTAACGGTCTAGTAGGACGGACGTATAACTATGGCTATTTGAACTCGTCTCGTCACTCGACGAAATATATATATACTCACATATACTTTGTATGGACGGAAATGCTTCCTTCTATGCGTTGCACATTACTGACCAAAATTAATATACCCTTTTTGCAAGGGTACAAAAAACTATTCAGGTGTGGGGCGGGCTGCAAACAATTTTTAACCGAACAGACAACCGTTAATCAGAAGAATATAATCAAAACCTATAAGAATTAGTAACCAGATAAATGATAAATGTTTTTGTATTAAAATAAATAAAGTAAGTTACTCGTCTCGCCGACTTAGGTATACCATACACCTAAAAAAAAAATGCATTTAAATTTGGTATTGCTTGATATTATTGTCAAATTTAAGTCTGCTAAATTTGATTGCACAAGGTTGAAAATTAAGGGAGTTATTCGATTTTTTTAATGTGCGCATTTACTAAGCAAATATACGTACCACATATGGCGTCTCTAGCTAGAATAGTTTATGAGATAAACGCTTTATTTAAATTGTTGAGGCGAAAAGTCTCCGAGATCTAGGTGTTCATACGGACAGACGGACAAGGCTAGATCGACTCGGCTGTAGAGCCTGATCAGGAATATATATGCTTTAAGGGGTCGGAAAAGCTTCGATCTTTCTGTTACACACATTTCGGCGACTTTAATATGACTCACTCAGAGTTCCAGAAATAATAGGAGAGAGAAATATTGAGGGAGATAGAATTCACAATAACAAAAACACTGAAAGAAGACTTAAAGAAATTGCAAGACAGTAACAAATGAGCGTTGCTTGTGATTATTACGAAAGCAATAAACAGAAATTAAAGTTCATATATTATTAACACAAAAACGCAACAAGAAGTACGGTGCAAGTTGGATTGACTAAAATAATTAAAAAATTTAAAACAAATGCAGGAGTTCCCCAAAGAAGTGTTTTAAGCCCTGTACTTTGTACATTATTTACATCTGACTTGCCTATCGCATCTAATGTCAACGTGGCTATATATGCAGATGATACGGCGATAATCGCATCAAGCAGCATTCCTAACAGGACAACAGAATACCTACAAAGATAAATTTGCTTAAATGTTTACACAAATGGAAAATCAAAGTTAACTCGCAAAAGTCTCTACAAGCAACATACTCCTTAAGACGAGGAAATGGTCCAAAAGTCTTACTAAACAATTGTAAAATCCCCCAAAGAGATTCAGTTAAATACCTTGGAATTAATCTTGATCAAAGGTTAACCTGGAATTCACATATCAAAGAAAACCAGAAGCAGCTGAATACTAAAACCAAAAAATTGTACTGGCTATTAGGTCACAAGTCCCAGCATAACATTGAAAACAAAGTAACACTTTAAGCAATATTAAAGCCTGTTTGGACTTATGCGCTACAACTTTGGGGAACTGCGAGACCATCAAATATTGAAATTATGCAACGCTATCAATCGAAAACCCTACGCACAATTGTTAACGCTCCTTGGTATGTTGCTGAATAAATGTATGCTGAAATACATAAGGACCTTAATATACCATTTGTAAAGAATGAAATAGCAGAGTTTAGTGTTAGATATATTGACAGACTGCACAACCACCCCAACTCATTAGCTCTAAGTCTACTTGATAATATAACAACAAGAAGACTAAAAAGATTACATATATTAAATCTTCCAAATAGAATTTAACTTTTGTTTTATATATGTACATATACATAAATATAAATATATATTCCAAATAAAATGAAACTCTTGTAATAATTCACATACACATGTACAACTTAGAGTTTATATATAATAGTTGACTCAGTGGATCCGACTATTCCTGTTATGTTTTATGTATCTCCAAATTTACTGATTGTCCAAGCACAGATTGTAAATAAAAAAAAAAAAAAAAAAAAAAAAAAAAAAAAAAACCTCCGTCTTTCTAGAGAGCGTTGATTGTAATACAGGAATTGAATTTTCTCATTTTACTTAATAATAATTTAGACTGAGCTGAAACACTGGATACTACCGATTTTAATGGTGGATTGAGTGCAGGCAATACAGCTTTTCCAAATTTTAATTCATTGGCATATTCTTTCCATATGGCCAATAACTACATTATGTGTCTGTTTCTAGATCATATTCAAATACCAAACGATTTAAAGTTAATCGCATTATTGACGATTTCACCGATTACGCTCTCGTTCTGATTCTCTGTTTCCTTCAATTGCTCGCTGGCGCAATTCTCTTCGTCTTAGTCCAGCTGGATGTAGATGTTTACTACGATGCTGCGGAGTTCCATTTTGGAAAAAATTGTGCCATATGAACTCTAGAGTTTTCTTTGTTTTGCAGAAGTTGATCCTCTGCTCTTTGTTCTCTTGCGGTCCACACGAATAGTGTGTGTCGTGTATGACTATTAATTTTAGACCTTGCTTTTGGTATTCCGTTAAAAGAAATTAGTAGTTGAGATAACGTTACTGATATGTTTTTTAAAAGTCACTTATCGTATCCCTCTGTGCTGAAAATATACATAGAATATTATGGCCCTAAAAACATTTATTGCCGTACATCGACAGCAGCGCCACCTAGCGGGGTATAATATGTATAGAACAAGCAGAGGGCATTTGGAAGTCGAAATTCGGTTGAGACATTCAAGGGTTTAGCCCTAATAAATAAACTTTTTTTTGATTTGAACATATATTAGATTAGCAGGCACATCTAACGCTGCACAGTTGGACCTCTGCCCGGATAGTGTTGCATCAAAAAAATTGAAATCAGTTGATTTATAGATGCTATTGACGTTTTTTCAACTTTGGTGGAACAGAACTAACAAGGATCAACTAGTATCAATACAATACTGCATATACTAGGTAGGTGAAATATATACATATATATATGGTGCCAATCTGCGAAAATTTGCGACACCGATGCGTAAGCTATAAAACTAGGTAAACCTCGCCGAAAAATTCACAGCAGGTATGGGGAAGAGCGCATGCATATTTCGCTGTAAATTGTGCGTTGTTGATGGTTAACAATGCACAAAAATGTATTAAAAATTATTGTCAAGAGTACACTAAAACTATATAATTGGAATATAGAGAGATAAACGAAAGAGAGTAAAGTCACTCTCCTTTATAGGCGTCGATTGCTGCTTAGGATCATCTGGAACAGCCCGTTCCAAATAAGACCGCCGTCTCATCCTGGGACGACCTGAATCGATTCCTAACTGATCGCCACCGTGTACTAGAGGCCACAGATGTCATTCAACCAAGCTCTAGCGGTCAGACCTTTCCATCCATAAGCCGAAAATCTACGGGAATAGCTCAGGCCTGTCCCGCTCAAGTGCAAGAGTGCTTAGCACCTGATGCTTGTATGATTCCGAATCCTGCGTCCTCCGATTCTTCCAGCAGCCCTCTTGTAAACGTGGGAAGTTACTTCACCTGCACTCGCAACAATGGCCTCATGCGTACTGCGAGGGTAACTATTCATCATCGTGGCAAGCAGTTTCAAATCCGCTCTTTGATTGATATGGGATCCGAGGCGTCCTTTTTCCCAAAGAATGTTTGAATTGATTAATCCTCCAAGCTGAAAAGTATCAACTAGCATTCGTGGCATTGGGCAATGCGATGCTGGTAGCGGCGACAAAGTGTGTCGCTTACAGATTTCTCCTCCTAACGCACTCCACACGCGCTCCGTCAGTGCCGACAGTTTCGAGGACTACGAGCTGACGACAAGTTACGGGTAGTCTTGAGCCACGGACACTGCCCGAACTGTTTGGCTCATGAGCATTCCAATGGTTCCTGCAGGAGCACAGCAGGATGCCATCGTTGTAGCAAGCAACACCACACGCTCTTGCACATCGACAGCTCAGTCGCGTACATCCATCCCAAAGAGCAAAGACCCGAAAGGCACCCGCGTTTCATTCGGACTTCTATCCACCCGTGTCTTGGCGATCCAGAACGCTGCCATCTTCCATCCTTAGACATGTCCAGCGAGGCAATTGCAACTTGTTGCAAGGGGGGCGGTATGTTCACGCCACCGGGTAAACAGTATAGAGTGAGGGGTAATGGTTTTCTCAAAACGAAATGCGGTCATACTGAGAAGAGTGACAATGGAAATCTCCTGGAAATCGCCATATTCAATCGAGTACGAGATTTTCCCCCGAATACCCGCACGCTTTTTCCACTTACTATTAACATCCAGTTTACCTTTAATCGACCCTTTTTGTGTGTGAGATTATTCAGTAAATAAAAACTATATTGATCGATGTTCCAGCGCGTTTTTAATTATTTACCAGCTCATCGACCAGAAGAAATTGGCACCAGCCAACTACTTGTATTTTTATGTAGATACTTCCGCCCCTCCACGAACAACATGTTTGAAAATATTTTTTGTCTTTGACCCTGAATATTACCGCACCACGGACACAAAGCACTCTTGGCATATATAAGAACTCCACAATAAGAATTCCACCACCACCAGGATCAGTACGATCACGTCTAAAAATATTGAAATTGGAGCGTAAAACTGTGACGTCAAAAATGTCAGGTTTTACCTAAGTCTCAGTAAAGACAATAAGGTCAAAATTAAAAGACAGACTATCTACAAATAGTTTAGTATGTTTAGTATTAGGGCCTGTGATAGCCGACAGAGAAGGAACTTGTTAGTTTCTTGATAGAGTAAAAAAAGGAATATATAAGGAAGGAATGGGAATAGATGAAGAAGAAAGAGGAATAGATGGTGAAGGAATCCTTGTTTGGCCCATTGTCTTCCGTTTTCTGCATGTAAACTCCTTTACCATAAAGCTGCCAAGGAACTTGATTGGGACACTGATTTTAAAAGATGAAATATCTCTAGAATATGAAAATTTAAACTTTTCTACATTTAGACATTATTTTAGCTCGAATGTGGGCCATGACATCATCAGATGTAGTATCAAGGAGTAAATAAATGGCACACCCACCAATGGTTTTGGCATACCAGGAATTTGATCAGCTACCGCATTAATTGTAGTGACAGTTGCAATAAGTGGCACTGCGGCATTACTAATACTGGGATCCCTGTCGGCAATATCCATAGGTGTAGACAAATCAGAAGTCTGTTCTTCCGCCTTCTTATGCTTTCGAGACTCAGTCAGTAGCGTTAAACTACTAAACTGAGACTCTACCGTTTTAAACTCTTGCGAGAGTTTAAGAAAACTGGTAGACTCATCAGGTTATCGTTTGTTTGCCGCATAAAAAGTTCCATTTCAGCTTCCACGCTCGGCACGACTCATTTGAAACCCTTTTTTTGATCTAAGAGATCAAATTACCCAACAGTAAAAAAACCAGAGGGCCGGGGCTAACTTCGACCGCGTCAAAGTTTGTATGCCTTGCAACTTTTTTGGTAACTCTTTCCCCTCCTATAGACATCAAAATAGAAAAACGTTTTTTTCTAAAAAGGCGAATGTCTGAGAAAGAATGGCCTACAATCTTAGTATAGGAATTAACGAAGTTATTAATCAAAGACACTGTTTTCCACCGATCGTTCCTATGAAAGCTATATGATATAGTCACTCGATCTTTATCAAATTCGGCATAGTCATTAACAGATATATTATACTAACAAATTTTGAAGCTTGAAAAATAACTAAGTTATTGAGAAAATTCGCTGTTCATGACTTTGTCGTCGTGCGAAATTTCAACTCTAACGGTCTAGGAGGACGGACGTATAAATATGGCTATTTGAACTCGTCTCGTCACTCGACGAAATGCTTCCTTCTATGCGTTGCACATTACTGACCAAAATTAATATACCCTTTTTGCAAGGGTACAAAAAACTATTCAGGTGTGGGGCGGGCTGCAAACAATTTTTAACCGAACAGACAACCGTTAATCAGAAGAATATAATCAAAACCTATAAGAATTAGTAACCAGATAAATGATAAATGTTTTTGTATTAAAATAAATAAAGTAAGATACTCGTCTCGCCGACTTAGGTATACCATACACCAGTAAAAAAAAAAATGCATTTAAATTTGGTATTGCTTGATATTATTGTCAAATTTAAGTCTGCTAAATTTGATTGCACAAGGTTGAAAATTAAGGGAGTTATTCGATTTTTTTAATGTGCGCATTTACTAAGCAAATATACGTACCACATATGGCGTCTCTAGCTAGAATAGTTTATGAGATAAACGCTTTATTTAAATTGTTGAGGCGAAAAGTCTCCGAGATCTAGGTGTTCATACGGACAGACGGACAAGGCTAGATCGACTCGGCTGTAGAGCCTGATCAGGAATATATATGCTTTAAGGGGTCGGAAAAGCTTCGATCTTTCTGTTACACACATTTCGGCGACTTTAATATGACTCACTCAGAGTTCCAGAAATAATAGGAGAGAGAAATATTGAGGGAGATAGAATTCACAATAACAAAAACACTGAAACAAGACTTAAAGAAATTGCAAGACAGTAACAAATGAGCGTTGCTTGTGATTATTACGAAAGCAATAAACAGAAATTAAAGTTCATATATTATTAACACAAAAACGCAACAAGAAGTACGGTGCAAGTTGGATTGACTAAAATAATTAAAAAATTTAAAACAAATGCAGGAGTTCCCCAAAGAAGTGTTTTAAGCCCTGTACTTTGTACATTATTTACATCTGACTTGCCTATCGCATCTAATGTCAACGTGGCTATATATGCAGATGATACGGCGATAATCGCATCAAGCAGCATTCCTAACAGGCCAACAGAATACCTACAAAGATAAATTTGCTTAAATGTTTACACAAATGGAAAATCAAAGTTAACTCGCAAAAGTCTGTACAAGCAACATACTCCTTAAGACGAGGAAATGGTCCAAAAGTCTTACTAAACAATTGTAAAATCCCCCAAAGAGATTCAGTTAAATACCTTGGAATTAATCTTGATCAAAGGTTAACCTGGAATTCACATATCAAAGAAAAACAGAAGCAGTTGAATATTAAAACCAAAAAATTGTACTGGCTATTAGGTCACAAGTCCCAGCATAACATTGAAAACAAAGTAACACTTTAAGCAATATTAAAGCCAGTTTGGACTTATGCGCTACAACTTTGGGGAACCGCGAGACCATCAAATATTGAAATTATGCAACGCTATCAATCGAAAACCCTACGCACAATTGTTAACGCTCCTTGGTATGTTGCTGAATAAATGTATGCTGAAATACATAAGGACCTTAATATACCATTTGTAAAGAATGAAATAGCAGAGTTTAGTGTTAGATATATTGACAGACTGCACAACCACCCCAACTCATTAGCTCTAAGTCTACTTGATAATATAACAACAAGAAGACTAAAAAGATTACATATATTAAATCTTCCAAATAGAATTTAACTTTTGTTTTATATATGTACATATACATAAATATAAATATATATTCCAAATAAAATGAAACTCTTGTAATAATTCACATACACATGTACAACTTAGAGTTTATATATAATAGTTGACTCAGTGGATCCGACTATTCCTGATATGTTTTATGTATCTCCAAATTTACCGATTGTCCAAGCACAGATTGTAAATAAAAAAAAAAAACCTCCGTCTTCCTAGAGAGCGTTGATTGTAATACAGGAATTGAATTTTCTCATTTTACTTAATAATAATTTAAACTGAGCTGAAACACTGGATACTACCGATTTTAATGGT
Source organism: Drosophila equinoxialis (assembly GCA_018150345.1). Classification (NCBI taxonomy): domain Eukaryota; kingdom Metazoa; phylum Arthropoda; class Insecta; order Diptera; family Drosophilidae; genus Drosophila; species Drosophila equinoxialis. The sequence continues at coordinate 59,016 of JAECWI010000729.1, forward strand.
GGATTGAGTGCAGGCAATACAGCTTTTCCAAATTTTAATTTATTGGCATATTCTTTCCATATGGCCAATAACTACATTATGTGTCTGTTTCTAGATCATATTCAAATACCAAACGATTTAAAGTTAATCGCATTAATTGACGATTTCACCGATTACGCTCTCGTTCTGATTCTCTGTTTCCTTCAATTGCTCGCTGGCGCAATTCTCTTCGTCTTAATCCAGCTGGATGTAGATGTTTACTACGATGCTGCGGAGTTCCATTTTGGAAAAAATTGTGCCATATGAACTCTAGAGTTTTCTTTGTTTTGCAGAAGTTGATCCTCTGCTCTTTGTTCTCTTGCGGTCCACACGAATAGTGTGTGTCGTGTATGACTATTAATTTTAGACCTTGCTTTTGGTATTCCGTTAAAAGAAATTAGTAGTTGAGATAACGTTACTGATATGTTTTTTAAAAGTCACTTATCGTATCCCTCTGTGCTGAAAATATACATAGAATATTATGGCCCTAAAAACATTTATTGCCGTACATCGACAGCAGCGCCACCTAGCGGGGTATAATATGTATAGAACAAGCAGAGGGCATTTGGAAGTCGAAATTCGGTTGAGACATTCAAGGGTTTAGCCCTAATAAATAAACTTTTTTTTGATTTGAACATATATTAGATTAGCAGGCACATCTAACGCTGCACAGTTGGACCTCTGCCCGGATAGTGTTGCATCAAAAAAATTGAAATCAGTTGATTTATAGGTGCTATTGACGTTTTTTCAACTTTGGTGGAACAGAACTAACAAGGATCAACTAGTATCAATACAATACTGCATATACTAGGTAGGTGAAATATATACATATATATATGGTGCCAATCTGCGAAAATTTGCGACACCGATGCGTAAGCTATAAAACTAGGTAAACCTCGCCGAAAAATTCACAGCAGGTATGGGGAAGAGCGCATGCATATTTCGCTGTAAATTGTGCGTTGTTGATGGTTAACAATGCACAATAATGTATTAAAAATTATTGTCAAGAGTACACTAAAACTATATAATTGGAATAGAGAGAGATAAACGAAAGAGAGTAAAGTCACTCTCCTTTATAGGCGTCGATTGCTGCTTAGGATCATCTGGAACAGCCCGTTCCAAATAAGACCGCCGTCTCATCCTGAGACGACCTGAATCGATTCCTAACTGATCGCCACCGTGTACTAGAGGCCACAGATGTCATTCAACCAAGCTCTAGCGGTCAGACCTTTCCATCCATAAGCCGAAAATCTACGGGAATAGCTCAGGCCTGTCCCGCTCAAGTGCAAGAGAGCTTAGCACCTGATGCTTGTATGATTCCGAATCCTGCGTCCTCCGATTCTTCCAGCAGCCCTCTTGTAAACGTGGGAAGTTACTTCACCTGCACTCGCAACAATGGCCTCATGCGTACTGCGAGGGTAACTATTCATCATCGTGGCAAGCAGTTTCAAATCCGCTCTTTGATTGATATGGGATCCGAGGCGTCCTTTTTCCCAAAGAATGTTTGAATTGATTAATCCTCCAAGCTGAAAAGTATCAACTAGCATTCGTGGCATTGGGCAATGCGATGCTGGTAGCGGCGACAAAGTGTGTCGCTTACAGATTTCTCCTCCTAACGCACTCCACACGCGCTCCGTCAGTGCCGACAGTTTCAAGGACTACGAGCTGACGACAAGTTACGGGTAGTCTTGAGCCACGGACACTGCCCGAACTGTTTGGCTCATGAGCATTCCAATGGTTCCTGCAGGAGCACAGCAGGATGCCATCGTTGTAGCAAGCAACACCACACGCTCTTGCACATCGACAGCTCAGTCGCGTACATCCATCCCAAAGAGCAAAGACCCGAAAGGCACCCGCGTTTCATTCGGACTTCTATCCACCCGTGTCTTGGCGATCCAGAACGCTGCCATCTTCCATCCTTAGACATGTCCAGCGAGGCAATTGCAACTTGTTGCAAGGGGGGCGGTATGTTCACGCCACCGGGTAAACAGTATAGAGTGAGGGGTAATGGTTTTCTCAAAACGAAATGCGGTCATACTGAGAAGAGTGACAATGGAAATCGCCATATTCAATCGAGTACGAGATTTTCCCCCGAATACCCGCACGCTTTTTCCACTTACTATTAACATCCAGTTTACCTTTAATCGACCCTTTTTGTGTGTGAGATTATTCAGTAAATAAAAATTATATTGATCGATGTTCCAGCGCGTTTTTAATTATTTACCAGCTCATCGACCAGAAGAAATTGGCACCAGCCAACTACTTGTATTTTTATGTAGATACTTCCGCCCCTCCACGAACAACATGTTTGAAAATATTTTTTGTCTTTGACCCTGAATATTACAGCACCACGGACACAAAGCACTCTTGGCATATATAAGAACTCCACAATAAGAATTCCACCACCACCAGGATCAGTACGATCACGTCTAAAAATATTGAAATTGGAGCGTAAAACTGTGACGTCAAAAATGTCAGGTTTTAACTAAGTCTCAGTAAAGACAATAAGGTCAAAATTAAAAGACAGACTATCTACAAATAGTTTAGTATGTTTAGTATTAGGGCCTGTGATAGCCGACAGAGAAGGAACTTGTTAGTTTCTTGATAGAGTAAAAAAAGGAATATATAAGGAAGGAATGGGAATAGATGAAGAAGAAAGAGGAATAGATGGTGAAGGAATCCTTGTTTGGCCCATTGTCTTCCGTTTTCTGCATGTAAACTCCTTTACCATAAAGCTGCCAAGGAACTTGATTGGGACACTGATTTTAAAAGATGAAATATGTCTAGAATATGAAAATTTAAACTTTTCTACATTTAGACATTATTTTAGCTCGAATGTGGGCCATGACATCATCAGATGTAGTATCAAGGAGTAAATAAATGGCACACCCACCAATGGTTTTGGCATACCAGGAATTTGATCAGCTACCGCATTAATTGTAGTGACAGTTGCAATAAGTGGCACTGCGGCATTACTAATACTGGGATCCCTGTCGGCAATATCCATAGGTGTAGACAAATCAGAAGTCTGTTCTTCCGCCTTCTTATGCTTTCGAGACTCAGTCAGTAGCGTTAAACTACTAAACTGAGACTCTACCGTTTTAAATTCTTGCGAGAGTTTAAGAAAACTGGTAGACTCATCAGGTTATCGTTTGTTTGCCGCATAAAAAGTTCCATTTCAGCTTCCACGCTCGGCACGACTCATTTGAAACCCTTTTTTTGATCTAAGAGATCAAATTACCCAACAGTAAAAAAACCAGAGGGCCGGGGCTAACTTCGACCGCGTCAAAGTTTGTATGCCTTGCAACTTTTTTGGTAACTCTTTCCCCTCCTATAGACATCAAAATAGAAAAACGTTTTTTTCTAAAAAGGCGAATGTCTGAGAAAGAATGGCCTACAATCTTAGTATAGGAATTAACGAAGTTATTAATCAAAGACACTGTTTTCCACCGATTGTTCCTATGAAAGCTATATGATATAGTCACTCGATCTTTATCAAATTCGGCATAGTCATTAACAGATATATTATACTAACAAATTTTGAAGCTTGAAAAATAACTAAGTTATTGAGAAAATTCGCTGTTCATGACTTTGTCGTCGTGCGAAATTTCAACTCTAACGGTCTAGGAGGACGGACGTATAAATATGGCTATTTGAACTCGTCTCGTCACTCGACGAAATATATATATACTCACATATACTTTGTATGGACGGAAATGTTAATATACCCTTTTTGCAAGGGTACAAAAAACTATTCAGGTGTGGGGCGGGCTGCAAACAATTTTTAACCGAACAGACAACCGTTAATCAGAAGAATATAATCAAAACCTATAAGAATTAGTAACCAGATAAATGATAAATGTTTTTGTATTAAAATAAATAAAGTAAGTTACTCGTCTCGCCGACTTAGGTATACCATACACCAGTAAAAAAAAATGCATTTAAATTTGGTATTGCTTGATATTATTGTCAAATTTAAGTCTGCTAAATTTGATTGCACAAGGTTGAAAATTAAGGGAGTTATTCGATTTTTTTAATGTGCGCAAATATACGTACCACATATGGCGTCTCTAGCTAGAATAGTTTATGAGATAAACGCTTTATTTAAATTGTTGAGGCGAAAAGTCTCCGAGATCTAGGTGTTCATACGGACAGACGGACAAGGCTAGATCGACTCGGCTGTAGAGCCTGATCAGGAATATATATGCTTTAAGGGGTCGGAAAAGCTTCGATCTTTCTGTTACACACATTTCGGCGACTTTAATATGACTCACTCAGAGTTCCAGAAATAATAGGAGAGAGAAATATTGAGGGAGATAGAATTCACAATAACAAAAACACTGAAACAAGACTTAAAGAAATTGCAAGACAGTAACAAATGAGCGTTGCTTGTGATTATTACGAAAGCAATAAACAGAAATTAAAGTTCATATATTATTAACACAAAAACGCAACAAGAAGTACGGTGCAAGTTCGATTGACTAAAATAATTAAAATAATTTAAAACAAATGCAGGAGTTCCCCAAAGAAGTGTTTTAAGCCCTGTACTTTGTACATTATTTACATCTGACTTGCCTATCGCATCTAATGTCAACGTGGCTACATATGCAGATGATACGGCGATAATCGCATCAAGCAGCATTCCTAACAGGACAACAGAATACCTACAAAGATAAATTTGCTTAAATGTTTACACAAATGGAAAATCAAAGTTAACTCGCAAAAGTCTGTACAAGCAACATACTCCTTAAAACGAGGAAATGGTCCAAAAGTCTTACTAAACAATTGTAAAATCCCCCCAAAGAGATTCAGTTAAATACCTTGGAATTAATCTTGATCAAAGGTTAACCTGGAATTCACATATCAAAGAAAAACAGAAGCAGCTGAATATTAAAACCAAAAAATTGTACTGGCTATTAGGTCACAAGTCCCAGCATAACATTGAAAACAAAGTAACACTTTAAGCAATATTAAAGCCTGTTTGGACTTATGCGCTACAACTTTGGGGAACCGCGAGACCATCAAATATTGAAATTATGCAACGCTATCAATCGAAAACCCTACGCACAATTGTTAACGCTCCTTGGTATGTTGCTGAATAAATGTATGCTGAAATACATAAGGACCTTAATATACCATTTGTAAAGAATGAAATAGCAGAGTTTAGTGTTAGATATATTGACAGACTGCACAACCACCCCAACTCATTAGCTCTAAGTCTACTTGATAATATAACAACAAGAAGACTAAAAAGATTACATATATTAAATCTTCCAAATAGAATTTAACTTTTGTTTTATATATGTACATATACATAAATATAAATATATATTCCAAATAAAATTAAACTCTTGTAATAATTCACATACACATGTACAACTTAGAGTTTATATATAATAGTTGACTCAGTGGATCCGACTATTCCTGTTATGTTTTATGTATCTCCAAATTTACTGATTGTCCAAGCACAGATTGTAAAAAAAAAAAAAAAAAAAAAAAAAAAAAAAAAAAAAACCTCCGTCTTCCTCGAGAGCGTTGATTGTAATACAGGAATTGAATTTTCTCATTTTACTTAATAATAATTTAGACTGAGCTGAAACACTGGATACTACCGATTTTAATGGTGGATTGAGTGCAGGCAATACAGCTTTTCCAAATTTTAATTCATTGGCATATTCTTTCCATATGGCCAATAACTACATTATGTGTCTGTTTCTAGATCATATTCAAATACCAAACGATTTAAAGTTAATCGCATTAATTGACGATTTCACCGATTACGCTCTCGTTCTGATTCTCTGTTTCCTTCAATTGCTCGCTGGCGCAATTCTCTTCGTCTTAGTCCAGCTGGATGTAGATGTTTACTACGATGCTGCGGAGTTCCATTTTGGAAAAAATTGTGCCATATGAACTCTAGAGTTTTCTTTGTTTTGCAGAAGTTGATCCTCTGCTCTTTGTTCTCTTGCGGTCCACACGAATAGTGTGTGTCGTGTATGACTATTAATTTTAGACCTTGCTTTTGGTATTCCGTTAAAAGAAATTAGTAGTTGAGATAACGTTACTGATATGTTTTTTAAAAGTCACTTATCGTATCCCTATGTGCTGAAAATATACATAGAATATTATGGCCCTAAAAACATTTATTGCCGTACATCGACAGCAGCGCCACCTAGCGGGGTATAATATGTATAGAACAAGCAGAGGGCATTTGGAAGTCGAAATTCGGTTGAGACATTCAAGGGTTTAGCCCTAATAAATAAACTTTTTTTGATTTGAACATATATTAGATGTTGCATCAAAAAAATTGAAATCAGTTGATTTATAGGTGCTATTGACGTTTTTTCAACTTTGGTGGAACAGAACTAACAAGGATCAACTAGTATCAATACAATACTGCATATACTAGGTAGGTGAAATATATACATATATATATGGTGCCAATCTGCGGAAATTTGCGACACCGATGCGTAAGCTATAAAACTAGGTAAACCTCGCCGAAAAATTCACAGCAGGTATGGGGAAGAGCGCATGCATATTTCGCTGTAAATTGTGCGTTGTTGATGGTTAACAATGCACAATAATGTATTAAAAATTATTGTCAAGAGTACACTAAAACTATATAATTGGAATAGAGAGAGATAAACGAAAGAGAGTAAAGTCACTCTCCTTTATAGGCGTCGATTGCTGCTTAGCATCTTGGTGCTGGTTCCCACATCCCTTCTTTTCTCACGAGCTTGCGCTTCAATCCCTCGGTGGAGCTTGTGCCATCTTCTTCTAGTGTTTGCTGCCTGTGTTGTATTGTATTAATCGGGGGTGTGAATTTCGGCAGGAACTAAAATTGATTCCTTGTTGAGAACATCCGAGAATTCCCTCTCACCAGCAACCTTTTAAAGGTGGTTTGCATTTCTTATAAGCGTTTTGCCACCCGCACATACTTGTACTACAATCCCTTCTCTTTTCAAAACTTCATATTCGGTGGTGTCAAAGTTCGGTTATGAGGAAAAACTACATTCTTGAGAACAACCCTGTCTCCTACATTGATATCTATTTCCTTAGCTTCTCTTCTTTTATCAGCAATTTCCTTTCCCTTTTGTTTATTGATACTGTAGTATATTCATACCAAAAATCATTCAACACAAACGCCCCAATAAGTGATAAAGTAATCGATCGAAGAAATTTAAAATGCATCGTGTACCATGTATCGTGAGTACTAGTCTATTAACACTAAGATATATTCATTATTGGATACTGGCCCTAATAGATCTGTAGCGACCGAAATCCATGGCCCGCTCGGAAATACTGTTCTCTTCATTGGCGGTGGATTCGTAGCTTGGGATACCAGAATACGATCAAAACAATCCTTTACAAATTTCTCAGTATCTCTGCCAATTTGGGGCCACCATACTTTAGATCTCAATCTTCGCATCATGGCTGATTTGCCCGGATGCCCTTCATGTGCCAGACCCAACACTTTCTGTCTCAATGTAGATGGAATAATGATCCGAACTCCTCTTAGCATAATTGTTCCAATAGTCGACAGTTCATGTCGGAATTGGTATAATTTATTTGACTGTGCCCAGTCCCAAGAACCCTGTTGGAGACACATCATAGCGTCGACTATTTCTTCATTTTGCGAGCTGTTTCTGACAGTCTCAGATATGTTGGTATAGCGCTTTCAATAATTCGCAATATGCTGTGCTCAACCCTAATGTCGTAACAATTTGATGGTGTTCGCTCACACAAACGGGGTTTTGCTGTGGGTTTTGGGCTTTGCTGTGGGTTTTAGAAATGGTTTCTAGTGGCTTATGGTCTGTCACTAATTCAAACTCTTGTTCTATTAAGTAGAGTGAGTATCGCTTTTCTACATCCGTCAAACTCCTGCTAGCAAATGCTATTATTTTTGGATCGTTCCTAGTGTTAAATTGTAGCAGGGTGCGGCCTAGCGCGGACAGACTAGCGTCAGCGAATAGTCTCGCTTTATTTTTGGGGTCGAAGTACGAGAGACTTGCAATCTAGGTTAAAGCTGCCTTCAACTTTTGGAACCCAGTCTCCTCTGATAGTACCCAAAAAAACTTCCGATCCTACTTTAACAGCTCAAGTAAACGTTCTGCTTGTTCGGCTAGGTCTGCAATGAATTTCCTTAAATGAGTTACCAAACTTAAAAGGCTACGCGTCTCTTCCTTATTTTTGGGTGCTCGAAACATTGTAATAAATTCAATTTTATCAGGGTCTACTACAATTTCTTTGTCTGTTAAAATATGTCCCAGAAATTTAATTCTATTTGTTTCCCAAATACATTTTTCGTTGTTTAGGAGCACATTATTATCTTTAAATAAGTTTCAAACCATCTCAAGTGCTTTATCTTGTTCCTCCTTGCCACTCCAAAAAATAATAGCATCGTCGATATAATTCATAACGTTATCGCACGATGCTGAGTTCCCCTATTCGTCGTTCAAATATTTCCGGCGCTGCATTAATGCCAAACACTAACCGCTTGTATCTAAATAACCCTCGGGGTGTGATGAAAGTGTCTACATGCTTCATCTAACTTCAATTGATGATACGCATCCTTGAGGTCCAGTCGTGAAAATATATTGGCATTTCTTAACTTAGTCATAAAAGACTCGAATGTAGGCAACGGATAGTTTTCACGAAGGATCGTTCGGTTGGCGCGTCTCATATCCAAACATAGTCAAATATCACTGTTTCTTTTGAAAGCAATCATTGGAAAATCCACGGCCTGTGACCCTTAACTCGTTCAATAATATCCAGGTGGTATGCTTTTTCTAACTTAGCATTGACTTTATTTTCTAGCGCAACAGGAATTCGCCTCATTGGCTGTTTCACAGGATCAACATATGGGTCTATTGTCAGTTTCACGCTAATACCTTTCCACTTGAGAAATGGTAATACAATCTCAATGTTGCTAACCGGAAGTCCCACTCGCAGAATATTTAACTTTATTGCTGTTTTTCGTCCCAGTAGTGACTGCCGTCCCTTTTAAATTACGAAAAAGAACGCAATCAGCTCTGGGCTCTGCTTGATCGATATCGGCTCCTCGAGCTTACAAATACAATTAAGGACTTCATCTGAGGCGTATCCCCTAAATTGACTCTGCAATTTCACGCGAATATTAAAAATTGTGGCCTTCTTTGCCTGAAGAGTTAACCAATCGTGTTGGGATATGAGATTAAAACGTGAACCCGAATCGATTATTACAGATATTTCTGCACCTCCAATTCGTCGTCGTCGCTGTAAATTTTAAAACGATTCCGCTGGACCGTCTTATTTTTTTCGCTTTTGCATATTTGAGCTTGGAATACCCCATAGCTTCTTTTTTATTCGACTGCCGGTAGGGGCGTTTAAGGTTTGTTCGGCAAAGTTTGAATTAGTTGTTGGGCAAAATGACCAACACGAGAGCAACGATTGCATTTCTTCTGGCGTGCCGGGCACATGTGGCTGTCTCCCATGTGTCCCGATCGACCACATCTTCTACACTCGCTCTTGTTAGTTTTCGTCGACTTCCAATTAGATATTTTATTTATGGTTTCTGGAAACGTCTTCGACTGCATTAGCTGTGACTGCTTATTTATTTCCTCGTCTACTTGGCAGGCTTCAATGATTTCAGTAAGGGTGTGTTCTTCCTCCAATAATTTTTTCCTTAATTCAGTATTAGCCAAAGTGTCGATAATTTTATCCTTCATACATATTTCTTCCATTTCGGCTTTCGTAGTCCCTACATTGCATTTTTGAATTTATTGACGCAATCGCAAAATAAACTTTCCAAAAAGTCAGCTCGTTGACAGCAACTACTGCAACGTCTACCGAAGTATTGACCTGCCTCAAGCCGTCAACGACAAGTCGCCCAGAGTCAGCCACGACAATAAACCCAACGCCTTCTGTCCAAACTGGAATGGATAGATATATTAAAATAACTAAGCGGAAGCTAAGCCCGCAAAAGAAAAAAAGTGGCAATACGCCAAAAATAACCAAACCTAATGAACGAGTAGCACTTCTAAGCGGGAATCGTTTTAAAATTCTTGCCGATCAGCAAGACGATCAAGCCGGCGCTGTAGATAAAGTTAAATCGGCTAGACCACCCCCTTTATACATCCGTGGAGCCAACTACAGCGTCCTGATTTCGAAGCTAGTAGAAACAGTAGGGGCAAATAACTTTGTTGTAACCCCTCTCAACAGGGGTAACATAAAAGAAATTAAATGTCAAACCCAAACTGAGGACAATTTCCGCATCATCAAAAAGTACCTCCGTAATGCTAACATCAACTTCTATACCTACCAACTAAAAAGCAGTAAAGGGCTCCAGGTTGTGTTAAAGGGAATCGAGCCATCGGTCCCACCCCAAGAAATAGCAGACGCATTGGCCGAAAAAGGGTTTGCGGTTAAGTCCGTTGTCAACATCATCAACAGGAATAAAGTCGCACAGCCGCTCTTTAAAATCGAGCTCCAACCAGATACAAAGCGGACGAAGCCAAATGAAGTGCATCCAATCTACAACCTTCAGCTCCTATTGCACAGAAGAATCACCGTAGAGGAGCCTCATAAGAGATACCAACCACCTCAGTGTAAAAACTGCCAGGAATACAACCACACCGCTAACAATTGCAATCTTAGGTCAGTGTGTTGGCTGCGGCGAACATCATAAAGATGGCATTTGCCCCAAGGACAGAAACAACGTCGCACTAAGACTATGCAGTAACTGTAGAGGGAACCACACAGCCAACTACAGGGGATGTCCTGTCTTCAAGGATCTTAAATCGCACCTAAACGGGCGTAAACCCCCCAACTGGACCAAAAATCACCTTCAACGCCTCCAAAACTACACCGGAGGTATTCTTCGCCAAGGCTGTTAGATCATCTAACATGCCTGCTACAACCAATCCTAGTGTATCCTTCGCTAGTGTACTCCGAACTGGACAGACGGAGCACGGAGCCGTCACTCCACCATCTACAGAATCCGCAACCTAGCGCACCAGAACTTGGCCAGCAAAATCCAAGTGGTTTAGAGGCCCTATTGATCTCACTTAATCAAAACATGACTGCTTTTATGACGTTCATGCAAAACTGTATGCAGGAACTGATGCGGAATCAAAACCTGCTTATCCAGAAGCTTCTCGAGAACAAATAATGGCTTCCCTAAGTCTATGTCTTTGGAATGCTAACGGCGTCTCCAAGCACACAAAAATGAACTGCAACTATTCCTAGACTCAAGTGAAATCGACGTCATGCTGATATCTGAAACACATTTAACATCAAAAAATAATTTTCAAATACCAAAATATGCCTTCTACGCAACAAACCATCCAGACAGAAAAGCTCATGGCGGGACTGGTATCCTAATCAAAAACCGTATAAAACACTCGTTTCTCAACAAATTCGAAACACAGCACCTTCAAGCAACTGCTATAACCGTCCAAACCAGCTGCGGCAACACTACGTTGGTTGCCCTGTACTGCCCACCACGCTTCTCAATCTCTGAAAAGGAATTCACCGGTTTCTTTAACACAGTCGGAGAACGCTTCATTGCAGCAGGGGACTATAACGCCAAACATACGCACTGGGGATCTCGCCTGGTAAATCCTAAAGGCAAGCAGTTGTACAACACAATAGTCAACCCCCTCAATAAGATGGATTGCGTCTCACCGGGTAGGCCTACTTATTGGCCCACAGATCCACAAAAAGTGCCTGACTTGATTGATTTAGCAGTAACCAAGAGGATTCCGCGTAATCGGATCACTGCGGAAACACTGCTGGATTTAACCTCCGATCACTCTCCAGTGCTATTCACACTGTTAACAAGACCTCAAGTACTTGATCGCCCATATATACTTACAAATCGACGTCATGCTGATATCTGAAACACATTTAACATCAAAAAATAATTTTCAAATACCAAAATATGCCTTCTACGCAACAAACCATCCAGACAGAAAAGCTCATGGCGGGACTGGTATCCTAATCAAAAACCGTATAAAACACTCGTTTCTCAACAAATTCGAAACACAGCACCTTCAAGCAACTGCTATAACCGTCCAAACCAGCTGCGGCAACACTACGTTGGTTGCCCTGTACTGCCCACCACGCTTCTCAATCTCTGAAAAGGAATTCACCGGTTTCTTTAACACAGTCGGAGAACGCTTCATTGCAGCAGGGGACTATAACGCCAAACATACGCACTGGGGATCTCGCCTGGTAAATCCTAAAGGCAAGCAGTTGTACAACACAATAGTCAACCCCCTCAATAAGATGGATTGCGTCTCACCGGGTAGGCCTACTTATTGGCCCACAGATCCACAAAAAGTGCCTGACTTGATTGATTTCGCAGTAACCAAGAGGATTCCGCGTAATCGGATCACTGCGGAAACACTGCTGGATTTAACCTCCGATCACTCTCCAGTGCTATTCACACTGTTAACAAGACCTCAAGTACTTGATCGCCCATATATACTTACAAACAACAAAACAAATTGCCTTAAATTTAAAATGTACATGAGTGCCCACATTGACTGTTCGCCGAAACTGGATGCTGCAGAGGACATTGACATGTGCGTCTCTACACTTGAGTCGATGATGGGAGCTGCAGCAAGAGTATCTACTCCACATGCCTCTACTTACGCTAAACCTGCTGCCAGGCCTACGAACCGGCGGATAGAACAATTAGTAACGGAAAAACGACGTCTAAGAAGAGAATGGCAGGTTACTCGATCACCAGCAGCAAAACTTCGCCTAAGGCATGCCAGCCGCAACCTCTTCAAGGAGTTAAGACAAGAGGAAATCTGGGCTCAAAGGAAATACATAGAAAAGCTCAGTCCATCCAGCACTAAACATCCTCTGTGGAAAGCCCACCCAACTTTAAGCGCTCCTACAGAGACAGTTTCACCAATAAGGGGTCCTACCGGTGGATGGGCCCGCAGTGACGAAGAGAGGGCATCCGTATTTGCCACACACCTTAAAATGGTTTTCCAGCCAAATCCAACATCAAACTCATTTGTACTTCCCCCTTCAAGCACATTAACGGATAGTGAGTACTCGGAACTCCAATCGGATGAGATCACTGCAGTTATTAAAAACCACATAAAGCCGAACAAAGCCCCTGGCCATGACCTAATCACACCGAAAATGATCCTAGAACTCCCTACCATCGCCATACAATACATCTGCAAAATGTTCAACGCTATAATAAGAATTGGCTACTTCCCAAGAGCATGGAAAAGGTCCATTATCATCATGATTCCTAAAGTGGGAAAGGACAAAACCCAACCATCATCCTATAGGCCAATTAGTTTGCTGCCATGTCTTTCGAAGCTTTTTGAAAAGGTCCTGCAGATTCGTCTAAACTCATTTCTGGCATCGGAGAACACAATCCCTTCACATCAGTTCGGCTTCCGCGAAAAACATGGGACAATTGAACAAGTCAATCGTATAACATCCGAAATACGAACAGCATTCGAACTAAAAGAATACTGTACGGCTGTCTTTCTCGACGTTGCCCAGGCTTTCGACAGAGTTTGGCTGGAGGGTCTAATGTTCAAAATCCGGCAGAAACTCCCACAGTACACCCACAAACTCATGGAATCTTACCTTTACAATAGAAAATTCGCCGTAAGATGTAATGGCTCCGTCTCGGCTGACTTTGAAATCAAAGCTGGTGTACCGCAAGGCAGTGTACTCGGCCCATTGCTCTACCTGCTGTACACTGCAGACTTACCAATGAGTTTAGGACTTACAACGTCCACTTTTGCCGATGACACGGCAATCCTCAGCAGATCCAAATGCCCAATACAAGCCTCTGCAAAATTAGAGGAACACCTCAAGGTGGTAGAGGAATGGCTAGCAACCTGGCGTATCCGGGTCAACGAGCAGAAATGCAAACATGTTACATTTACGCTTAACAAAAGAAACTGTCCAGCTATAATGCTAAACAACGTACCAATTCCACAAGCCGCGGATGTCACTTACCTTGGTATCCACCTAGACAGAAGACTAACTTGGCGCAAGCACATCGAGGCAAAAAAGTTACAGCTTAAACTGAAAGCGAGTAGCTTACGTTGGATCATCAATGCTCGGTCCCCTCTACGTCTGGAGTATAAAGTCCTCCTATACAACTCCGTACTGAAACCCATCTGGACTTACGGCGCCGTACTATGGGGAAATGCAAGTACCAGCAATATCGACATTATACAAAGGGCGCAGTCGAAGATTTTAAGATCAATCACTGGGGCTCCGTGGTACATACGGAACGACAACATTCAAAATGATCTAAATATACCTAGCGTAAAATATGAAATAGGTAGTCAACAACTAAAGTATTCTGCAAAACTGGATGTACACCCTAATGTTCTTGCCAATTCCCTTACGCGAACCAATAATAGAACTCGTCTTAAAAGAAATGACAGACCAACCCAATAATAAATGATTAGGGCCGCCTGCAATATCCCCTGGATATATCATAAGTACTAGATTAAGAAAAATATCTCAAACTTGTTGTTAGGCTCTTATTTAAGAGTAGATTCAACAAATAAATTAAACGTTAAAAAAAAAAAAAAAAAAAAAAAATTCCCTAAAAGGTGTCTTTCAAAAGTTGAATTCTGTTTGGGTGTGTAGTAGTACTGAAAACACATAATTTTTCACGGTCTCGTCAAATTCTACTATAGCGCCTGGAAAAGCATATGCAACTGTCTGCAATTGCGAACCACCCAAGTGTAATACTTATGTTCTCTTCTAAGGCACTGATTCGACTTCCTCCACATCTACGTAGAGCTTGAACGCCGTAGCCATTTGTCCCATTCACTTTGAGCCAAAAACTCTCACACAAAAATGGCTTGATGACGCTCTTAGTCATTGCGGATTGTTGCGAATTGTTATTCTGGAAGAAAAATCAATTATTTATTAATTGCTTCTGTCTAGCCAGTTATCATTTATGTCGACAACTATTCCAAACCATTTGTTTTGTTCTTTTTACATCGACTGTTTGCTTCTGATCACTATCAGATAATATTATAATTGTCTATAAAACATTTGTTTAACATTTTTTTTGCATCTTGCCTCTGACCTCTGTCAAATAGTTTCTTTATTTATTATTATTTTTTTGTTTTATATTTTCTTTTTCTTAAATATATATCAAACATTTGTTTAATATTTTACCGGCATTTTGCCTCTGACCACTGTCAGATAATTTCCATTAAACAATTGCTTAATACTTTATTGTCATCTTGTCTCTGACCTTTGTCAGATCAAGAATTCTGTGTCTCTTCTATTTTGTTGTGTTCAGGCTCAAATCATCTTCGCTCTTTTAAGCAAACGGATCGCACACGAGAGAGACAAGAAAGAGTATCGGATTCAAGCAAGATAGCTTATAAGTAAACAGACCGCTCACAAAGAAGACAAGAAAAAACAAAAATAATGGGTCTAATTGTCAGCGAGATAATTTGTTCACTTTGTTCACTACATACATACATGCATACATATTATTTTTCTATATGTTTTTATATTATTAGTTTGTTATGATGCTATTATTTATTTATTGTTGTTTATTATTTTGTTTTTTACCTCGTCGCGAATGTAATAACCCGGTACTTGATTGCTGCTTAGCATCTTGGTGCTGGTTCCCACAAATACTTTTTGGATTTCCCCGTTTACTTTTATTGAGTGCAAATCAGAACTGCTACCAACATGGAATTTCTCCCATTGCATACAAACAAAGAGGGATAAGTCAACTTGTGAGGATGTACATAGATAGAATTATAGAAAGAATTTTCCAAGATGAATTCTTACGGAAGCTAGAATTAAAAACTCAATGATGGAAACACGACAAAGAGATTTCCTGAAAATGATAAAATGACATCATTTATGACAGTTGAAATGATATCATTAATGATAGTAAGAGTGCGATTATTAAAAGGTTGGCTGTTATCTTGAATATTGTAAATTGTAAGGTAATGGTAAATGTTGAAAAATTTGCCGAATATTCTTTAAAAACTGCTCAACTTATGACTGAATTGTATCCGCAAAAAGAAAAATTATACTAACGATACGTAGAATTTTGGTTCACGGAAAGGAAACAGAGCACAGAGCAGTAGAGCACAGTATCAGTCGAATATCGAAATAGCAAAGGAATGAAAAAACATTGACCACAAATGATTCAGATGCACCATTGCGATATACCAGTACAAAACCTTTTTATAACGGCGGCAGCCTCTTTGGACCAACTTATTGCATCGCTACGACACTTGAAAAGATTTGAAAAATAGCAACTTTAGTTCCGATAGACTGAGTTTATTAGATATTGATGTAAATAACAATGATTGCTGTTAATGAAAATTAATATTAATTAATTACAAATCTAATTAAAACATTAAAAAACGTTATATAGTCGGCTAACTTTGACCGTTTTTAACTAACTTCAAAGTTTGTATGCCCTTGCAACTGTTTTGGTAACTCGTTCCTTACCCATAGCCATAGTCAAAGTGGAAAAACGTTTTATCTAAAAAGGCTAATGTTTGCGAAGGAACGGCCTACAATCATAGCATAGAAAATAACGAAGATACTGATGAAAGTCACTGTTTTCCACTATGAGAGCCATATGATATAGTCACCCGATCTTTACCAACTTTGGCACAGTCGTTTATAGGTGTCAACTTACTAATATTAAATTTCTCGACAATAGCTCAAAAAAAAAGAAGTTATTAAGAAAAGTCACTGTTCTTGACTTTGCTGTTTGTATGGGAGTTATATGATACAGTGGTCCGATCCGGCTGAATCCGAAAAGCCAAATAATTTATAATATCGGATAATTCGAACCAAGGTGTCCCTAACTTTTCTGGCCCACCAAAGACTTTTCGAAGCTTTTCGCTCCAATTTTTTCCTTGTATCAAAAAAAAAAAAAATGTACATCTTGGCCACTCTAGTCAGATCCTAACCAATCCCAATCTATATTGGTTTTTAATTTTTTTTTAATGTCCGTTTAAACGGCTCCCAATATTTTTTTCTATTTTTTATACATGTATATATATTTATATATTTTATACCATACACCCATAGGGTAAAATATTAAAGTCACCAAAATGTATGCAACAGGCAGAAGGAAGCTTTTCGGACCCCATAAAGTATATATATTCTTGATCAGTATCAACAACCGAGTCGATCTAGCCATGTCCGTCCGTCTGTTCGTCAGTCCGTCTGTCCGTATGAACACGTAGATCTCAGAAACCATAGAAGCTAGTCACCAAATTTGGTGCGTAGACTAGTGTATTATCTACGGTGGTCAGGTTTTTTGCCACGCCCCCTCCGCCCACGAAATTTAAACAAATTTTTACAAAAATCATCTTTTTGTAAAATTGTCGCAGAAGTTATTTTTGTAGTACACCTGATCAACTTCATTATAAATCGGAATGTTCACAAGCTTTCAATGCTGGATGGAGCAAGATATTGCAATAACCAAGATATGGCCTTATATTCGTTTTTAAACCCCCTAAAGCACAAAAAAACTGAGCGCAGGGCTAAACTTCGTTCGCGTCGAAATTTATACACCCTCGCAATTTTTTTTGTTTTTGTTTATTTTGCGTTTTTTATAGCCGTCATCGGAAAAATAGATTTTATATAAATCATATCTCCGACTTCATGGAATCGGATTCCCACTGGATCCATCTCAAGGGAACGGTTGGGATTAATGGTTGATGTGAAATAGTGATTTCCATTGGCACCAACCACCATAAGTTAACAGATGTTTTAGCAGGCGCCATAGGCAGACTTGATGCAAAGTGCAACGAGAATAATAAAAATTTGTAATTTTTGTAGAACTAAAAACAATAATATTTTATATATATAATTGGTAATTTATACAATTTTGCATATTTTCAGACTTATAGCTTATAGCCATTCCCGATACATTTATTTCAAGTGTAAATATATACATATAAGAACCCATCAACAGTATTGTCTACATTAAAAAAATAGTAGAATAAATATGTATGTATGTATTCATTTCAGGTAATTTTTTGTTTTCGGACGTAACAGAAATGCATACATATAGTTTTATTTTCGAAAGTTTAATGCCATCGAAAATGTCATAGAAAATCGATCTTAGATAAGTTGAAGGTCTGCTACGAACAATTTGACTATATTGGGCAGAAATTTTTGACTCATTGCAAAATTTATTTAAATTTTGTTTCTTTCTATTGTTTCTTCCAGTTTGTTTTATTCAAACTTATTCAAAACGTATTCAAGCGAAATTGTTCGAATTTTCACTGTGAATGGCACATAATGACAAATTTGTATTGTTGCATTCGCAATATGTCGATAGATAGGACAATCGAATCGCTTGAGCTAGGAACGTCTCTTTTGGATGGTGAAATGGATGATAAAATTTCGGCACTGCAAAACCTTTTGCGCCATGTCCCAAAAAAATAGTGGATAGTCGCCATTGGGATTCGAGCCTTATGTATTATTTTATTTCTTTTTGGGATTATCAATGTTGCTTTGTGGGAATAAGTATTTGTTGGCGACATTCTAACAGTTTTTAAAATGGTAACATTAAATACAATACAATAAGATAAAATGGTAACGTTAAATACAATACAATAAAATACAATTGCAGCAAAAGTCCTATGTTATTTTTAATATTTGAAGAAACTGTCGTATGAATCTGTAGATTTCTCAGCGGCAAGGTATATTTTAATCATGAATCTAGTTGATGCTTGTGGATTAAAAATCAATGATCAGCCGATTCTTAATTTTGATATAAGTATGGTGCTTGTATTGTATTCTGATGTAATGGATCGGCTAAAAATAATATTTGTTAAGGTCCTGAATCTGACGGCGAGATCGAAAAGCGACTGGAGATTGAACGAATATTACAACAGAGCACCGACCAATGTTTAGATCCGTCAAAGCTGCGGTACCTTGCCGTTTCATCGTATGGTTTAGTGACTGACGATTTGCGACGTATTTTGTGGCCACAGTTAGCAGGTGTGGATTTGGCTTTATTGGAACGTGCACCAAGTCTAAATGAACTACAGGGACACCCAGAGTATAACCAAGTTCTGCTGGATGTAAATCGTTCTCTTAAACGATTTCCCCCGGGTATTCCTTATGAACAGCGTATTGCCTTGCAAGACCAGCTAACAGTTCTTATTTTACGCGTCATGAAGAAGTATTCAAATTTGCGTTATTATCAGGGTTACCATGACGTGGCAGTCACATTTTTATTAGTCACTGGCGAAGAAATCGCCTTTGCCATTATGAAGCAACTTTCAACAACGCATTTCTCGGAGTGCATGCAGGAAACGATGGAAGCAACACAAAGGCGTCTTATGTTCATTTGGCCCATTGTTAAATTCGAAAACCCTAAACTCTTTGAGTTCTTGCAGCGCTCAGCTGTGGGCATTTTGTTTGCTTTGCCGTGGTATTTGACCTGGTTTGGTCACAGTTTAAACTCTTATAAGACTGTTGTACGCATGTACGATTATTTTTTAGCATCACCTATGTATGCTCCAATATTTGTGACTGCTGCAATTTTGTTGCATCGCGCTGATGACATCATGTTGGAGGAATGCGATATGGCATCTGTTCATTGTGTGCTCTCTCAAGTATGTTCCCTAAAGTACGATAAAAGACATTCAAATTATTTTCTAAAATTTTGAATTAGCTACCTGAAGACCTTCCGTTTGAAGAATTGTTAACGATTTCTAGTAAATTGTACAACACATACAGTTTAACAGTAATCGAAAATGAAGTAGAACAACTTTTACATAAAGAGTAAGTTAATATTATACAAAAAAAAAAATTCCGTAAAATACTTTCATATTGTCAATAGAAAAGAGCAACGACGGCTAGAGGACACGATTATTTTGGAACGACGCAAAAAACAACTGGGCCGTACGCCGTCCGCGATTGGGAAATTAAGATTAAGCCAATGGCTATCATTTCTTTTAACACCAAAATCTGTAATAATTACTACAGCGGTTTCTATCGTTGTTGGCTGTTGTGCTTACTATTATAAAAACCAATATCTAGCTGCAGGCATTAGTTGAGTGAGTAGTCTCTTGCATCCCTCGCACGCTGGATTTCAATGTGGACTCATCAGACCGAAGTGCAGTTTTATGGTTCATATATCTGTTTATTAGAGCAAAAAATTGTATTTACATTATTATTTAACTATAACTTATGCTAAAATTGCGAAATATATGTATTTCTAAATGACAATATATGTAATTCAACATATTAAGAAATTGAAAATTCCTCAGCGTTTCGTGTGTGCTAGGATATGCTCCAGTACGGCAATAACTTTCTCAGCACTTTGCTTATTCATTTGAAAGACTATATTCGGATTATCTACATTTTGTTGGTTGACAACTAAACTTAGTTTTAATACCTGACTCATGGAACCACCAAAAACACAATCACCAATAACTAAGCGAATGTCCCAAAAAAAAGAGTTGATGATTTGATTAATTTTTGAATATTCACAGTAATTCATATGTTTTAATACTTCTGGTTGACGTGCGTTTAATACTGCAATAACTATGCGACACAATTCAGGTTTTAATCTGGATCCAAATATCCAGCTTTCCGTACCATAACGATCTAAACAGCAGATACTGTAATACTGTGATATAGATTTCGTGGCAAGAAGAAAATCATTGGGATTTTGAAATCCATATTTGTGAGATAATCGAAGTGCTTGTTGGTCATTTATGTTTCCGATTAAATAGTCAACCGAAAGGTGAAGAACCTGTTATGAGAAAAATACAAACATAAACAAAGCGATTCAAAAAAAAGCCTTAAAATGTTTTACTTCACTTAAGATTTCCTTATTTTTGATATTTTTAAGTAGATCCATTGTATCAAAGAGAAAAATACTTTTCACTTAGAACTGGATACAATATATCGGTTTTGCCTACATTTTGCAAATATCGATGTTTTTCCGATTTTCGATATACATATGTATGTACATATAAGTAAAGAGCTTTTCTCTATGTAAATTGTGCCATTTATTTTCTTTTTTCGGTATGTACATACATATCTACATATCAGTGCTACCAGAATTTCTATGATTTTCTCTTTTAAACAAAAAGAATATTTTTTAAAGCCACGAGCATCATGGCATCATCATTATATGTAAGAATTTATGTACATATGTATGTACGTTCTAACTAATTGAAAATAAATGTAAAAATTCGTTTAAAGCTGTTCCTTTATGATCTATGGCTTTATGGCATTCTTTTTGGTTGATTTTTTAGTTTTTAAGTTCTAAAAATGTTATAAATACATTTAAAAAATAAATGAATTTATAGTTTATATTTTGAAACATTACATTAACTACTTGCATTTAAATTTTTTTGATATTGCTTTTAGTTTATATTTTATAGGAAGACAAACATTTTTCAGGGTGCTGGTTGAAATAAGCTGTGAGCCACTGTACATATCTGTAAATCTTCACTGACGAGAAACACTGTAACACCAGCGCAGTCTTCAGTTGGGTAGGTCATAAAGGAACAGCTTTAAACGAATTTTTACCTTTAATTTCAATTAGCTATAAATTGAATGAATTGTTTTTTATACTAAATCCAAGTATCTAATTCAAATATAAACACAAATCTTGCTTATTCGCTGTTTTTATTTAATATTGCTTTAACTATTGTTGCTATGTATTTTTCTTTATTCCAACGTTGCATATGAACGAAGAATTTAAAAACTTTGAAATTAATGAATGATTGTGACAATAACGCGCAAACATCTATGGTCGCAAAAATCGACGTTTTTCTAGCTCTACAAAGACACAGAAATACATTCGAAGCAAACCAATAGTCGTAACGCTTTTAGAAATTTCGAAAACAGTTTTCGCACCTATAGCTATTTGTTTGGACCGATATTCATTATATCCATCTCCGTGGAACGGTTGGGAATAATGGTTGATGTGATATAGTGATTCCCACTGGCACCATCCACCATCACATATCGTATCTTACAGGTTAGAGCTGGGAATCCATCGATAGTCTCCCCCTCGATGGTTTTTTAAACGATGGGAAAAAAATGGATAGTATCGATGGTTTGGTCTTTTTCCATCGATGGATAAAACCATCGATATTATCGATGGTTCCATCGGAAATTTAACAGGGTTATTCGAATTATTATTCAAATAAAATACAAAATTGTTATTTATGTTTTTAAATTTATTTAACATTTGAAACAAAAAAAACAAAAACTTCAACTTCAAACATAAACTTCATATTCAAACAAAAATAAAATTCATTAAGATCTTTAGTCTCAACTATGTAGATTACTTAAAACTATATAAGTCTTTTACAGATACAGTGCCGCTCAACTGAATAGGTTTGAAAAATATTTCTTCCATTTTTTCTTCTCCCTTTGTTCCTATGTCATTTTTTCCTTCTTTTTTTTTTGTTTTGAACTCTCATTTAGTTACTCATAATATGCAAAAAAAAAAATGTAACGGGTTCTATGCAACGGTAATTCTGAATTTTGCTTTCATCGTGAAATTCGCTAAATGTGTGGTCTATTTTTGGCTCATCTGATTAGGTTTGACAACTTTGACTTCCTTTTTTGATTCACTGCGTGATTGAAAACACATAATTTCTTTGGTGTACTTAAATTTAAAGTGATTGCTATCATTTTTTATAAATATGGGTCGCGGAAAATCTTTAACCGATTTTGAAAAAGGTCAAATTAAAGGCTATGCTGAATCTGGCCTAAAACATAATGAAATAGAAAAGAAAATTGGTCGAAGCCAAAACTTGGTAAGCAATTTTCTTCGTAATGAAGCAGATTACGGAAAAAAAATATGTTACAACGGCATCAGAGAGACGACTAATCCTTCGAACTGCTTCGAATTCCCACCTCTCTGCCAGTAAAATCAGGGATGAATGCGGTGTAAATGCTAGTTTGGCAACGGTAAAACGTGTGATTCGGAGTGCTAAACACTTAAAGAGATTAAAAATAAAAAAAAAACCTCCTCTTAATGATGCACGAAAGGAAGCACGACTTCGATTTGCGCGGGATCATATGACTTGGAGCAAGGAGTGGAAGGCTGTGGTCTTCTCCGACGAAAAAAAGTTCAATCTCGACGGACCAGATAGCTATAACTATTATTTTCACGATATGTGAAAAGATGAATGCTTTTTGAGTCGTCATCACTCCTGTACAGGAGGCGTAATGGTTTGGGGAGCCATATCGTTTTATGGAACTTGTGAACTGCAGTTTGTTTCAACAAAGATGAATGCGAATGTCTACAAAACTGTGCTCCAAAAGGCTTTTCCCCAGTTTTCGGAAATTTTTGGACCTATTCAATGGACATACCAACAAGACAACGCCCTTATCCATACAGCCCGGGTGACAAAACAGTGGATTAAGGACCAGAATGTCAACTTGCTCGAGTGGCCGCCATACTCCCCAGACATAAATATTATACAAAACATTTGGGGACTTTTATCCAGGAGAGTGTATAAAGGGGGAAGACAATTTCAAGACTCGGCGACCCTGGTTGAAGCGATTAAAAAAGCCTGGTCAACTATTTCACTGAGTGAAATTGAAAAATATTACGATTCCTTATCAACTCGAATGTTTGAAATAATTAAGAATAAGGGTGGTCATACCAAATATTAAATAATGCAGAAATAGTGTCTTTTATTATTTAAGTTACCAAGTGCCATGAAATATTGCTGTGAATAATTTTTTTTTATAGTTTTGTTGGTCAAACCTATTCACTGGAGCCAAAAAAAGTATAGATTTTCAGTTATGTTTTTGAAAATATAATTAAAAAAATATAAAAATCTAATCCAAAAAAAAAAAAAAACCTTTATATTTTATAAATAATTAATTGTTTCACTTAACAAAATTTATTTGGTTTAAATCCGAGTCCTCGTTATAAAGATATTAAGTTCTAAGTTTAAAAATGAAGTCAAACCTATTCAGTTGAGCGGCACTGTAATTATTGTGAAACAAAAGCTTCAACTTCAAACAAAAACAAAATTCATTAAGATTTTCAGTCTCAACTGGATAACTTAAAACTACATATATAAGTCTTTTACAGATACTTATTGTGAAACAAAAGCTTCAACATCAAACAAAAACAAAATTCATTAAGATTTTCAGTCTCAACTGGATAACTTAAAACTATATAAGTCTTTTACAGATACTTATTGCCTATTAAGCAAAAGGCAATGAAAATTCGACTTAATGGTTAAGAAGCCATTGGTTTTTATTCAAGAAAACCAATGTGTTCACCTGCTTTGGCTTTAAGCACGCTCTTCGGTCCGATACAATTGCTCCTGCTTTACTAAATGTCCTTTCAGATTCCGCTGAGCTTGCTGGTATGCATAGATGTTTAACTGCACATTGGCTGAGCTCTGAAAATGATTCCTTGTTTATCTGAAACAGGTAAACATGTAAGAAAAATGGGGTAAAATAGAAAGTTATATAAATTACCTGCCAGTATTGTAAAGGATCCACGTCTTCTGGTGAATTGCTTTGCTCCAAGTATTGCCGAATAGTAATGATTGCATCCGCCCGTGAAGATTTGTGTTTTTCGTCGATTTTTTTTCCGACACATTTGAATAAAAATGAAGTCTTATCATTCTTTGGCGCTTCTGTTATGACAGGATCTGCAATATCCTTCAATAATGCGTAAACCTCGGACTCCAAAGCCAACGCAGCCTGTTGGGCATTACATGGGTTCTGAAAACCATTTTTTTTTAACCGTGTATCCAGAAGTGTTCCTAGGCGTGGTCCAGATCTTCCTTCATATACAAAAAGCCTCTTTTTCACATTGTTTATTAAAAATTCGTTTCGTTATTTAGTAAGCTCTTCCAAGCTTTGAGTGAGAGCAAAAGTCGCTGGAATAATCAGGGAAATGGAAACGGACTTGGCAGCCGATGCATGTTTTGTTGCTTTGTCGAATGGCTCTAAAAGCAGGCACAAATCTTGGATAATGCGAAAGTTATTCTCTGTGTGCGGAATCGGCGCATTTTGACATTTCAAAAGAGTGGAAGTCAGAGGATCCCGAGTCAGCAACACCCTTTGCAGAAGGTCGCAAGTCTTTATCATTGACGCCGCGTTGTCGGTCACAATAGTGTGAACTTTATCAAAAATATTCCATTCATCGCATATTTCGCGAAATGTCGTTGGGATATTTGCGCTTGAATGGTGTGTTTGATCAGTGAGTGGCTTCGTAGCCAACACTACTGACTTGAGCTCGAAGTTTATAATGAAATGGCAAGTTACAGTGAGGTAGCTTATATTGCCACGAGACGTCCACGCATCTGTCGTCACCGAACATGAACTAATTGTAGTCAGCATACCTTTTAGTTGCGATACCATTCCATCGTACATGTTGTGTACATGTGTGTCCCGTAAGGTCTTTCGGCAAGGCAGGGCATATCTGGGGTCTACCACTTGCATCAAATTAATAAACCCTGCGTTCTCGACAACGCTAAACCGTTGCATTTCCAACCATTTGCGCAATGGCTTCGTCAATTTTCTTTTTTTTTCTCCGATGTTGAACTATAAACATTTGTCTTTTCAAAATATTTATGTAATCCAATTGGAGGAACGTTTTCTTTCTTCCCTTCATGCACTGGAGGGTGGGCACGTTTAAGGTGCTCCATTAAATTGGAAGTATTGCCACTGGTTCGTAGCTCTTTGCTACAATGCCGACATTTTGCGTGCTGTTGATTAGGTAATTTATGGAAGTGGGACCACACCGATGATGGTAACTTCTTCCGCTTTCGCACCGGCTCGTTTTCATCAGATTCCTGAGGGCATTTGGTCATCCTGATGGTTTTCTAATGTTTAAACATATTAATATTAATAAGTTAGTGCATGTTTTCAACTTTCTAACTTAATATTGCAAGGGATTTTTAATTTTGATGCCAGCGAAACAGTTTTTTTTATTTATGTATAATCGTTATACATATGTACATTGTACATATCTCAACAAAAAATTATACAGTCAAGGAAAAAGTCAACATACACCGAATAACAAAACTTGTAGGCAGAAAAGGACGAAACACATCGCAAAATGTCCTTAGAAAATAAAGAACTATTGTTGCATTCCGAAAAGACCCATTACTTTACTCCAAGTGGCGCCAGCAAGCGCAAATACTGTTTGAAAGTATTAAGGTGCAGTTTATGTACATACAAAAACATATGGATTTCGCAAGGTAATACTTCACAGGGCTATAGCTTTAGTAAGAATCAGCTGATGGGTCGTTTCGGAATGCAACAATCCATTCTCTAAGGGACATTTTGCGATGTGTTGCGTCCTTTTCTGCCTACAAGTTTTGTTATTCGGTGTATGTTGACTTTTTTCCTTGACTGTATATACACCATTTACATTATTTCTGAAGACTTTGAATCAAAATCTGGATAATAAACTATCAGGGTAAAATACTTACTAGTGGCGTGTAAAAACTTGTCCATTTAAATTGCCAAGATCAAAACGCAGCTCCTGAAAATCCTTGCAAAAAATCCACCTGCTCCGGCGACCACAACCAGCACTGCACTTTACCAAACACGTGACCACGCACAAATCAAGTTCGATAGATCGCCATCGAAAAATTTCCATCGATCTATCGCACTTTTTATTTTCCATCGATACTATCGATGGATCCATCGATGGATTTCCCAGCTCTATTACAGGTGCCATGGGCAGATGTGTTGCAAAGTCCAGCGTGGAAAATGAAATTGTATAATTGTTGTAGAACTAAAAAGTGTAATATTTTATATATATACATACATAGTTAGTAATTTATAATTTATTTTGCATATTTTAAGACCTATTGCCATTCCCGAAACATTTATCTGGTGGTCCCATGGTCATATATGTATCCACATACATTTGTCTTATGAGCATCCCTTCAGTGGCATTTCAACTAAATTGAACCTAAACAGAACATATAGAATCTACATACATATGTATGTACTATGTGTGTATGTATGTATTTACATATGGAAATATATATGAGAACCCATCAACAGGATTGTTTACATTGAAAAAAATAGTAGAATTGAATATGTGTTCAATTCAGGTAATTTTTTGTTTTCGAACATAACAAAAATGCATACATACATACATATGTATGTATGTACGACTAAGGCTGATGTCAGAGTGGCCGCGATAAGCGATGCGATGCTACAAGCGATAATTATCGCAGCGATCTGCAAAGCGATGACATGGCAGAGTGAAAGCTTTCCGCAAAGCGAGAAACCTATCGAGTGTTCTAATTTTAGTCTCAGTTGCAATCATCGTTTTCATGGATTCAGACGAAGAATTTTTTGCGTCAGCAGCAGTTATAAATGTTGTAATGAAAAAAACCACCGGGATCCATCCAATGAATAAAAACCGTTTATAAGGAGAGCTTAGTAGTTTGTATAAAAATTTAAGGCAGTATCCTGACAAATTTTTCAATTATACTCGAATGTCGATCAATACATTCGATTATATTTTGACGAAGATTCATTCAAAACTGGAAAACTGTTTTTTAAGCTCAGAACGCAACGAAAACACACGTATAACAACAGCTGGATGAAGCGATAAAGCGATTCAGAATCGCTTTCTCGCAACTCGCTTCAACTTGTCGCTTTGGCTCTCTTCTCGCTTCGCTTGCACTCTGACATGCATTCAACGATTACATATATATTCGAATGCAGAGCTTTCTCGCTCATTGTCGCTCAATATTATCGCATCGCTTATCGCGGCCACTCTGACATCAGCCTAAGTGGACTGGCACTCCTATCTATTGAAATGAGAAGCACGGAAAATAGATTTTCCGAAAACAAAGTAGAAAAAGAATAATGAATAAACAAATTAGAATAAAAATGGTATTATAAGTTAATATATTAATAATTAATAATTTTTGTACTATTATTGTACTAGTGTCGCAAATCACAATTGATTAAAGTTACAAAAAATGAAATATTTGCTTGTATGGTAATACAATAATTTGTATAGTAATGCAATAATCCATCTAATTTTGCGTCAGCATTTAGCATTCCGTGATTAGACGACGATGCATCAAGCCAGACGGACACCATTATGGTGGCAGTGAGGGCGGCATGCAACGCTGGCATGAAGGTCCGAAGAGGGCATAGCCGACAAAGCTTAGGGCTGTTAAGCCGGCGGCTCCAGATAAAGGCCGCATGGGTAGGATTGTGGAAACTCTGTTCCGGCCACATCATCAATAGGCCTAAAAGAGATGATGCATACTTCTTTGTCAATAGATTGGCCCATCACTGGAGATGAGCTGTTAGTGGCGGCGCAAAACGGTAGAGGTTGCAACTACCATCGTGGACGATACTACGATTACCTCTACACGGGCCATCAGGTATCTTGGCATACATCTGCTTGCATATGAAACACAACGCATTTATGACGTTAAGACACAGTCAGCGCCGAGTCTTGCTCAGCTAAGGGCGTCAAGGCACTTCGCTGGATCAACTCGATGAAGGGCAGTTGGACATTCAGGCTCATTCCCGACAAGTGTTCTTCGTATGTTCGTACTCTGTGGCGATGCGCCATCAGCACGGAAACTGGTTGGATTGTAAACATATTTAGTTTTAGTTTTTTTTTTTTTTTTATTGTGTACAATACTGCAGAAGGGTAAAATGTTAACTTTTGGTGTTTAACAATTAGAACGCCTTATCGAAAATTGATGTGTCGTATATCTATGAAATTAAAAGATTTAATATTTACTAGTTTAAAAAAATTTAAAATTAATTTTTATTTACTTATTTATGTCATCCTATCACTACAACCACTACAAACTTCTTAATAAACGTCTTAGTCAGATTAACAATAGGAGTAATTGGTTACATTTAAACTAAAGCTATTGAATATATAAGGTTGCAATATTCCTATTGTTAATGATTGTCTATTATTTTTATACCCTTGCAGAGGGTATTGTTGGTGTTTAGATTATATAAAATAAGATAACAATAAGACAGTCATAATATAGAACAAATGGAAATGTATGTCAAGATTAGTATGTAACCCGATTATAGATATCGATGGCTCATCAGTCATGGTCTGCTAACATTAACAATAAAGACCTAGTTCATTAAGCTGCTATGGTTAGCTATAATCAATAACGACGTATTTTGCTTACTTAACACTATGTCTAACTATGCACTGGTGAGCTCTCTATTTTTCCTATTAAAAAATGCATTATTCTTAGTAAGATCAGAAACCAATTGTAGCTACATCAGGTGTGCATCGCTGTGTCTTTGGCCACCATCTTTAGAGAAATAGAAATAGAAATACTAACGTCTTTCATTGAACATTTTGGCGGCTCCAAGTTGAATGATTAAAAGACTTGGTGAAACCTTCATCAATTGGTCAACTCAGGCGACCAATCTCTCAACAAGAAGGAAACTGGTCAACTAGGCGACTACTTTCTTTGCACGCTTTGGATACAGTACAATTCTAAGCAAATTGGTGAACAATCCACATCAATCTGGGGTCCCGACTGAAAAATCGCAATTGGTTGACTTGGCAATCATTGCGTAGAATATACATACAAGTCAACTTGGCGACTAAAACAATTTATTGGAAAACTAGTAGTTGGTTTTCCGCAACGGGGTAGCAGTGCGTACCCATTGAATAAAATTTAATCAACTAGGCGATTACTTCCTCAAAAAACATTTAACAACGATTTGTGTCAACAGGCCGACCAAAAAAGGTATTGTTATGTAAAATAAAGTCTGTTGCATTCCTAAAAAAAAAAACTCTGATATGAGCAAGCTCCGACCCAGTTAACCCAGGTAATACGCACAAGTACTATAATTTTGGTATCAGTCAGCAATTTTTGAAAAGATATAACTGTTTGATCTGCCCAGTTGCAGATGGTACAAAACTCCAATGCTCAATAGCATGTGGAGTGGAGTAAGGAAAAATAAGTCTTCTCCTCTTCGAATTCCATAAAGAAGTCATTTTTATATTTCGGTCTCATGAGTTAGAAGCTCTTCATGAGCCATGTAACAGAAGCTTTTAGAACATGTTAATGTAAATAAGGTGGTAGAAATTTCAATAATCTTAAACAAATAATATAAGAAATTTAAAGATATACAAATCTAAGTTAACGATGACGTCTTCTCCAACATACTCCCCCATTGAAGGATGAAGTGTGACTCCTTCAATATACATAAACGTTATCTCTCAAAGGCAATGGAGCAAGTTTGCAGATTGGCTTCGACCACACGACCAGTAATCCAGCATTGCGGTGGAAGATTGTCTTTATGGATGGGAACTAATTGATCCCTTGCTATGTTATTTTCGGGATGCAACCACTTAGAACGTTCTTGTAATTGATGGACATAGTCGCGCTTCCAGAGTTTCCAAAAGCGTTGCTTGAGATAGGTCACCCTTTGCCAACGGGATAGATAAGAAAGTTTTGAGTCATTTACTACCGGTTCAGGGATCGCTTGCAGTGAACATCTGATCAATAAGTGGCCTCGCGTCAGGGCCTCTCCGTTATTGGGATCATCGCTGTGAATGGATATTGGACGGGAATTCAATATCGCCTCCACTTCAATTGCAATCGATTGAAGCTCTTCGTACGTTAAATGAGAAGAGGTCAAATTTTTGATAAGCAGAGTCTTCATTGACTTTACTGCGGCTTCCCATCAGCCTCCAAAATGGGGAGCACGCTGTGGAATGAAGATGAATTCAAAGCCGGCATTTCGGCTAAATTCCTCCAGATGTTTTGCATTGAGTTCTGAACAGAATTGCCGTTTGAAGCCTTCAAGTTGCGAACATGCTCCGATAAAGTTGGTGGCATTGTCACAATAAATCCTTTTGGGTATACCACGTCGTCCGATGAATCGCTTCAAACAGAGAATAAAATTATTAGCAGATAGGTCTGAGGCAGATAGGTTTTGAAGAAAAGCAAACAAATATGGCCAAATATGTTTTGTAAAGAACTTTGCTTCGAATGCGGTACGAAGAAAGGAATGGTTCACATAGATCCACCCCGCATATCAGAAACGGGCGTTCGGCCAGGAGACGGTCAGCTGGGAGGTTACCCATGATTTGTCGCATTAATACTGGTTTAAAACACGGATAAGTCGAATATTTTGAGAACGTATCTGTTCATTTGAGATGAATGGATTTAATTTCTTAAGCTCCGGCTTCAGTCTTCGTCCTGCTTGTAAGTCCCTTAGTTCTTTCGCAAACACATGACTCTGTATGGAAGAGATTATATAATTAAAAGCCAATTTAAATTCTTCTACTGAAATGCTTTTTGTAGCATTAATCGTATTATTGCGGTTGATATGAACTCGTTTGAAAACTCGTAAAACGTATGCTAAGACTCTCACAATCATACGAAACGATGATAGTCTACTAATGATCTGCTCAACTATGCTCTTTTTATACCATACACCCATAGGGTGAAATGGTATATTAAAGTCGCCAAAATGTATGTAACAGGCAGAAGGAAGCTTTTCCGACCCCATAAAGTATATATATTCTTGATCAGTATCAACAGCCGAGTCGATATAGACATGTCCGTCCGTCCGTCCGTCCGTTCGTCCGTCCGTCCGTCCGTTCGTCAGTCCGTCCGTCCGTCTGTCCGTTTGAACACGTATGAACATCTCAGAGACTATAAGAGCTAGAGTCACCAAATTTGGTACGTAGAATCGTGTATTACCTACGGTGGTCAAGTTTATTTCAAATTTTTGCCACGCCCCCCTCCGCCCACGAAATATAAACAAATTTGATTTTCTTAAAGACTATAATAGCTAAAGACATCAAATTTAGTATGATTAATCCTCTAGTAAGCGCGCACAAATTTGTTGCAAAAAAAATTTGCCACGCCCCCTCCGCCCACGAAATTTAAACAAATTTGATTTTCTTAAAGACTATAATAGCTCGAGACACCAAATTTTTTGTATGTGTATTTGTTTAATAAATGCGCATATATTGTATATGCAACGATTTTGCCACGCCCCTTTCCGCCCCCGTAATTTGGGAAAACTCGATTATCTCACGTAATTTTCTACCTTTTGTAATTAAATTTGGCACACTTGAATTTAATACTAATACCCAGCAAAACACCAAATTTGATCAAAATCGGACAAAAAACAACGAAGTTATGCATATAAACGTTTTTCCATAAGGCCGTAGTTGGTCGTTGGCTGGTGGGGGCGCTAGGGTGCTCGTATACTTGAGTGAGGGAGATTCTAAGATATGCTTGTAATAAAAAGCATGTGAAAATGCATTTGTTTAATAAATTTAAAATATTTGCTTTACTGGTGTATGGTATACCTAAGTCGGCGAGACGACTTACTTACTTCATTTTTTTTTATAACTAGTGCTACATTTCAATACAATTAGAATTCTAATTCTTTGGGTTCGAAATCTGTCTTTCTTTCAGTTTTCGGCCAATGTAATGCATCAAGTGTTAAGAACTTTGGTCCATGAAACCAAGTTGTCTGCATCAAATCCCGCGCTGCACAGCCACGTGAAACAATGTAGGCTGGATTATCCTTTCCAGGCACGTGACTCCTGCGATTGAGTTTGTATGGTTGACACGCGATTGGCAATAAAGCATTTTAGAGTTGATGGGTGCAATTTAATGCAATGAACGACAGTTGAATCTGTCCAAAAATATGTTTTGCTGACAAGACAATTTAAGTTGTGTTTGATTTTAGTCCATGTTTGGCAGAGTAAAACGGAAGCACAAAGCTCTAAATGAGGTATGCTTTGTGATTGAGTGGGCGCAACTCTCGATCTCGAAATGATTAATGAAGTTAGATATTTTCCGTTGTCCAATACCCTTGCGTATATGCAACATCCATACGCTCGATTTGAGGCATCCGAAAATCCATGGATTTCACACTTATTTTTTGGTGATGTGCTGACAAATCGATTTACGCGACCCATGTCAAGATTAGATAAATCAGCTTCAAGTTGTTGCCATCTAGCCCGTAAGATCTCTGGCAATGGGTCGTCCCAGTCCAAGCGTTCGATCCACAAGTCTTGGATCAAAATTTTGTAGCGTACTACGACTGGAGCTAATAATCCTATCAGATCATAGAGCCTGGCCATGATCGACACTATTTTTCGCTTTGTTGGTATTGCAGTTAATGGAAGATCAAATCGAAATAAGATAAGATCTTCAGTTGGTAGCCACGACATGCCAAGAGCCTTGGTGACATCACTATTGTCAATATTGAGATTATATTCATAATCTGTTGGTGCCCCACTAAAATTCCACTTTGTCAATTCTAAGCCTGCCTTGGAGAGCAATTTGGTAATTTCATTCGTCTTAGCATTGAGTTCTTCGATTGAGTCAGCTCCATAAAGCAGATCGTCGACGTACATATCCTGAGCTAATACAGCAAATCCAATTGGAAACAACTCCTTATACGTCTCTGATAAAAACTTTAAGGACCTGATTGCGAGAAATGGAGCGCACGACATCCCATAGGTAACAGTATTCAATTGATATAATTGAATAGGTTCCTTCGGTGACTTTCTCCACAAGATTTGTTGGAAACTTCTATCCTCTGGTGCGACGAGAAATTGTCTGTACATTTTTGTTATGTCAGCTGTAATGGCATGGCGATACAAACGAAACGAGAGTAATGTTAGGATCAGATCTTGTTGAATAGTAGGACCAACCATGAGAATATCATTTAATGATATATTTGATGATGATTTAGACGAAGCGTCAAATACTACTGTAATGATTTTCCGATTGCAAATTGTCTAATGAAGCTACCTCTATGTGATTCAACTTAAGATATTCATCTAAAAATTCGCTGTGCATTTCCTTTAGTTGGTGTTGAGATGCAAGCCGTCTTTCGAGTTGAAGAAAACGTCTTTTTGCACAGGACAACGAGTCTACAAGTTTCTCAGACGATTCCTTGAACGCCAACCGAACCTGTATGCGCGCTGAATCCAGGAATTGTGTGTGCACCTGAAAGTGAGCTTCACATGCTTGTTCTTTTAAGGTTAACGAAATATCTTTATTTTGAATTCCAAGTAGTTCATCCATTTTTCAAAACCTTTTTAATAATTTGTTAAGGTCTTGCTGTTGCGTTAAATTACAAGTGTACTGCACTTGTAAGGCTCAGCAACCTTACCCCCGACGATCCATCATAATGCAGTTTTCCTGTTCCTAAATTAATTTTACCCGTCTTAAGTAGATCAAAAAAACTCCTTTACGCTAAGCAATTAATCTACCTTTCCGGGCTTTTAAAAGAATGGGTCGGCTAACTCAACTTCTTTGGGAATGGCCCAATTTGACAGATCTAGTCTCTTCTCAGGTTGAGGTAGAGATATAGATTTAGTCACGATAAACTCCATTTTCCATTCATCTGGAGATATTCTTGAACGAAGTTTGGTAGATACGGAATGTTTCATATGTGTACGTATTTCACCGATTCCAGCAATCTGAACGGAAGCTGAAGCCTTTTGGCTAATTCTTCAGTTATAAAGGTAAGCTCAGAGCATGAATCAAGTAATGCTCGTGCGGGTTGAAACCCTCCAAGTTTGTCTTGAATAAGAACTATTGCTGTTGCAAGTAATCCCCGCCGAGCGTGGCGGATCAACATCGATGTTGCAAATGTTTTACTTTTGTCATGTGTATAATGAATGATTTGTCGCGATTGATGATGAATAGAAGGTCCATCTGGTTGATAATTTCCCTGGACGTTTGAATCCTTATGCATGTTTGTGTGATGTAAGCCTCCACAAACGGTAGAGAAATAAAAACTGGACAGAATGCTAACCTATGCTGAGACGACTGAAATTGAATGCATTTACTTTGGGCTCCAACAAAAAATTTTGAAGTACTATGAATTTTGTCTCTGACGGGTCTTTCCTCTTGTCGATTTCGCAGATACCCTTCCAAATACTAACAGTATCGACTGAGTATTTGATAACAGTCGGCCCAGTCTGACAATTTATCGTATTCTTGAACCCGATCATATGCTTGCTTAGATTCAAGATCGATTTTCGACATGACAATTTAAATAGTACTGCGTTTAATACATCAGCTTCAGACCCAAACCGTATCCAAAGTTGTACGTAGGGTAACAGCGTCTGCCTTTTTCATGCCAGCAATGTTAAATAAACTTAAAATATATTCTACGAAAATAAGAACTTTCTTGTCATATCGCTCGTTGAGGCGATCTAGGGCCTTGGGATAATTTTCGTCTGAGACTTGAAATGGCGAGACTACGCTTATAGCTTGGTCAGATAGACAACTTATTAGATAGTTAAATTTGTCCACATTGGACAATGAGTTGTCTTCATGTACCATATTTGTAAGTGAAGTAATAATTTTTTTGAATTCCCCATATTTGCCGTCAAATTTAGGTAATTTGAGGGATGGAAGCCGATTATGATGTCCACCATGATAAGTTGATGAATTAAAGAAACTAAGTTCTTCTGGTTTTTCCTTCTTACTTGCGCCGATGCGCCGTAATATGATCGCCTTTGTTTCTATAAAAAGATTTTCTATCTCTGCCTGATTTGCGTCTGCTGGATCTAGCTTCTCAATATTGGTTAAAACTTGTAATGGATGTTTAAAATACGACTCAACAATTTGAGACTGACAATCTGTTGAAAATGTACATACATATGTACAAGCAAAAGTCAGATATACACGTATATATTTAAGTTCGATATTGAAAACGGGACTTTCTCGAAAATGCTCTTTTTCTATTTTATCGCTTGTGTGAGCATCAGTGTACGTTTGAATTTTTAGTTCAGTTCTGACGGCGAGTGCGCGTGGTTCCTAAAAATAAATTGATTGTGAAAACTAAATTCAAAGTGTCTTATTATTTTGCATTTGTGTTGAGTATATATATATAACAATTTAGACTACATTTTCCATAGGTTATGGGCCCAGTTAGGGCATAATAGGAAAATTGTTATATTTAAACAAATTTTAAAAATTAATTTTTTTTTTCAATAAAAAAAAATAAGGTTTGAGTTTTCAACAAAGGTACATATGTGCTTATACATATAAACATATTTATACATATAAAATATAAACTACCCTTCAGTACCGGTCGCCGCAAATCCCTCTGAAAATCCGAGGCAATTTGTGAGATGTCGCCTCGGATTTTCAGGGGACAAGCCATACAAATTTGCGGCGACATTTAGCATTGCATGTCCTAGCGTCTCGGACATTCTATCGATTTTTCGGCGACAGATCGCCGAAAATTCCCCTGAAGACGCGAATAACAAAGTCGCTCGTGCGATCAACGGAACTTGCGGCGACATTTCGCCGGAATATCTGCGCATAATGGTGGTTGTTTTTTCAATCGAAGTTGCGGCGACATGTCGACACAATGTCCGAGCAAAATTATATCTCGGATTTACAATCGAATTTGCGGCGACATGTCGCATTTTCCCAAAAATAAATAAAACGTTGATTTAATTTAGATTTTTAACATGCATTAGTTTTTATTTAATAACATATTTATTTATATTTATTTTATTTCTATTTCTGTAAGATATTAAATTAAGTTTAACTATTATTATGTTTACATTTTTCTCACTTTTTTATTGTTTTGCTTGTTGTATTATTATTTTGCCTGCTCATCCGGAATCGAATTTTGGATGGATTCTGAAAAGAACAAAATTTTAGTGGGGAATGAAAAGTGCGTAATATCTTAATAACTCTTACCTTAATTGTTGTATACATGGACATAGAAAAAAATTACCTTAAATTGTATGTAACAGGGCACGACCCCTTACGAAAATCAATCGCAAATGCACAAAGAAACGAAAAGTACAAAGCGCGGCGAGTATCAATGGGAGAAAAGAAAAACAACAATGCACAGACGAACGAAGTGAAGCTCATAAAGTATTCTTTGCTGCTGTACTTCTTGTCAAATTTTTTTTTTTTTTTTTATGAGAATAAAAACATTGTTCCTTTTCGGCAGCCGATCGGGCTTTAATGACGACATTAGATCGTTCGGGTGCCGTCGGCTAACCTCAGCATGAAATACGCTGGCAGAATTTTTTCTGCCGTCGCGACGTCAGTGGCTTGGAATTTGCGGCGATTTTGTTCCCGGCGACATTTGGTATATGTATATATGTATGTACATATGTACATGCGTATATGATTTTGCAACAAAAAAAATTTTTTCAGAATCTCAATATGCATACCCTTTATTTTTTTTCCATTTGACTCTGAAGACTTAAATATAAAATATTATTGAGATCGGATGTCATTAACCCGTGCCGACTTGCCGTCAAACTTTAAGTTTAAAAGTTAGTATGAAAGCTATATGCTCACTATAGAGAAATGTTTAATTGAATTTTTAAATTAATTAAATAATTAAAAATTGAACATATAGTTCGCATTTATTTTCTTTTTATTATAAAAGAGACTTCAATCATCCAATTTTATTTTCAAAGTTTTCTTTTTACAGTCGGGATATACCTGTCTGTGTTCTTGTACGCAACGTAATAAAAATTGTTTTTGCTCCTCTTGAACAGTGATCAAACCATGGAAATCTTGCATTAACTTAACCGCTCTTTCCGCTGTGTCATTGACTGCTTTCAGTTCTAGCAGCTTCTTTTTAGCCTGTAGAAACGAATTATCATTTGACCACGGCGAGGAACACTTGTTCAAAAAACTATTGTCAATATGGAGTCGATTAAACAAGAACTGGCTTTTGACAGAGACGAAGTCATCAATGTTTTTCTCTAAAATTACAAAAGATTGATAATTTATTATTTTACCTGTTGTAAAAGAACAAATTCAAAGATAAATTAACGTACCAAAAAGTTGGCTACAGAGTTCTTCGTTGGATGTAATGTAACGTTTATTGTGGGCAGTTGGGTTTTCTCTAGTTAAGTTAGAAATCATTCTTACTTTAGTTTCTAGATTGACATCATCATCAAATAAAGCCAGAATAGATACTTCATCTGTCAAATACCACAAATGCTGGCAAAACTTCTGCAAGGCTGCTTTTGAAATGCTTTTGTCTATTGTTTCGTAATTTTTCATGGCCTTCAAAAAACACAAATCCTGATACGCCGCCTTTACTGCTAAAATACATTGGAGCCAGGGTTTAACGTAGGATGTCACGATGAACAGACATACTTCCAACTGAGCTCCCTTATCCTTGTTTGAAATTCTGAATTGAGATCTAAGTAACGATATTTTCAATGAATAATATCGAGCCTGGTGCATAGCACCTGGAGGCCGAATCTTAAATTTCTTCTCTGAATCTCCGCCAGGAAATATAATTGAAAGCTCAATTAATTCGCGATAGTCATCTCTAACGATATCTTTGGTTAACTCAGTTCTGTATAATGCTAGCAGTTTGTCAATTTCCGAAACATTTAAACAAGATAGCGTTTCTGAACAACTTTGGATTTTCTCGGGATCGATGTTTTTCCAGTTTTCTCGGAATTTCTTGAATAATGGGATATCTGGGCTTGTAGTTACTTGACTGATTTTTGCTTCAAACACGCCTTTAAGTACTAATTCATAACGTGATGGCGGCAAGCAAAAACAAGCACTTCTCTACCCAGTTTTTGTTCGAGAAGCACACATGCTTCATTTATGCGGCCTGCGTTAGAAGCAGTAGTATCACAACAGAGAATTTGCACTTTGTTTTCAAGGTCCCAGTTCGTAATAGCATTCCAAACTCATCTGCCTATTCCCTTCCTGTCGAGCTATCCAACTTAGGAACAGCAATAATTTGTTCTTTATTATCATATGTAATAACTATCAATAGGCGTTCTTCTTTACTTTTACGTGAATCTAGAGCTGGCAACAGTTTTCCGTCGCAGTGGACAGTTACCGAGTCCGGGACCTTGTTTTGAAAATCAATTTTTATAGTTTATAGTTATGCGAAAAGAACGCATTTCCGTACGAATTCTATGAATGGAGGACTTGCTTATAGGGAATTCATCCGTATTTTGCCCCAGAGCCTCAATAGTTGCTTCAATTATAAAGAGAGAATCCCTTACACTTAACTGACACCTGTCTAATGCGGCAACTAATTTGGCAGTTAAGCTATTTTTCCGCATATAAGTTTTATCGGGCTGAGAGGAGGCGCTGGGCCTATTTTCTTCTAATTCTATTATTTCAGAATCAGAAGATGACTGTTCTAGAGGTGGTTCCCAAGATGATCTAAGGATGAAAAATATTTAGCACGTCACTTTTCCTCCTCGATGATTCTAAGCCGCGTCCTTTCCTCTTTGTCTGTTACTTTTTTGTCCACTCCGGCTAAATGACCGGGCGGACCTGGTACTCTTTGGCGCTGCAAGAAGATCTTATCTTAATTTATTTTAATCGATTGAAGAGGGAACTTTAGAACCGGTGATTTGATGTTTTACGTCCCCTACTAAAAATATTTCCGTTTTGGAACTTCGTAACTCCATTGACATGTTCACTACACGAAAACAACGCGATGACTAATAAAACAACCAAGTAATTACACGCTTAAGCGGTGTTTCATTACGTGATTGCGATATTCTTTGTTCTTGCAACCATGCGTGCACGCGTACATACATACATAAATACACACAAACCTCAAATTATATGTACATACATGTGTGAATAATTCTTTTTTTTTGGTGTATATAAATTTTCAGAAAGAAAAAAAAAGGATAAAGGAAAGAGAAACATAAAACCGTTTGATGGAGAGAAGTATTCCATATGAAAATTAAGAGTAAGGGGACTTTTAGAAGAACAAGATTTATTAAGAGTAGTTGATGAAGAACCAGGAAATAAAAAAGGCACAGAGAAATGCAAAGAATATTGTAATGGAATATTTGAGTGATTCGTTTGTTATTCTTGCGAGCAGAGAAAATACTGCCAAGCAGATTTTTGCAAATTTAGATGCACTGTATGACAGAAAAAGTTTAGCTTCTCAATTGTCTTTACGCAAACAGTTGTTTGCTTTAAAATTAAAGGGTGATACTCCACTTCTAAATCATTTTAAGATTTTTGATGACCTTATAACTGAACTTATTGCGTCAGGAGGCAAGTTCGATGAAATGGATAAAATTGCACAGTTACTTTTAAGCCTTCCGCCAAGTTACGAAGGAGTAATCACGGCAATTGAAACCCTATCAGAGGAAAACCTGACATTAGCATTTGTAAAAACAAGACTTTTAGACCAGGAAATTAAATTAAAAGGTGTAAGCAAGGACACAAGTGCTAAGGTGTTGCAGGCCATTGGAAATAAAGTTTTTAAATTCAACAAACACAAAAATAAACATAATAATCAATTTTAGGAGCCCTTTAAAAACAAGTTTAAATCACCTCTAAAATGTTTTCATTGTGTCAAATTGGGACATTTTCAGAAAGATTGTTTCATTTTGAAAAGGCAGGCAGGGAGTCAGGCTAACGAAAATAATGGCAAAGGGAGACAAGCTCAAATAGCTACAACTCGCTCAGATCGCGGTTTTGCATTCATGATAAGAAATATACAAAATAATGCAATTTCAAGCGAGGTAGATTTTATTCTTGACTCTGGGGCTTCAGACCATCTAATCAAAGACATAGCGTTGTTTTCGGAGTATGAACACTTGGAGTCCAATATTGCAATTGAGATTGCAAAGCGTGGAAAATATATCAATGCTACCGCCAAAGGAGTGGTCAACCTAAGCAGTAATGGAAACAAAATCTCACTGAAAGATGTGCTATATAGCAAGGAAATTCCACACAATCTATTATTAGTAAAGAAAATGCACGATACTGGCCTAACAATTAAATTTAGTCCTGAAGGCATAAAAGTCACTAAAAACGGTAATTTGGTGCTTAAAGGAAAGAGTGAGTATAATGTACAAATTATAAAATTTCAATTAAATGCAAAAGTATACACGTCAAATAATTCAAAAAGTGCAGAATACCTCTTGTGGCATAAAAGATTGGGTCATGTAAGTTTAGGAAAATTTTCAGAAATAAAACGAAATAACTTATTTGAAGATATCAATCTTTTAAGTCGTATTGAGTCAAACGGTGATGTATGTGAGGCTTGTATTAGTGGCAAACAATCTAGATTAAAATTTGAAAAAAGTAAAAATAAAGAACATATCCAGCGACCACTGTTTGTAGTCCATTCTGATGTCTGTGGTCCAATCACACCCACTACAATTGATAACAAAAACTATTATGTTGTTTTTATTGACCAGTTCGCACATTATTGTGTTACATACCTAATAACTTATAAGTCGGATGTATTTTTTATTTGTTTTTAAAGATTTTATTGCAAAAAGTGAAGCTCACTTTAATTTGAAAATAGTGAATTGATAATGGTAGGGAATATCTATCTAATGAAATTCGTGAGGTTTGTGTTGAAAAGGCATCAGTTATCATCTTTCAGTTCCTTATACTCCACAATTGAATGGTGTTTCAGAACGGATGATTAGAACAATCACCGAGAAGGCTCGTTCCATAATTTGCTGTGCTAAACTTAGCAAACAATTTTGGGGTGAAGCTGTTTTAACAGCAACATATCTAATTAATAGATCCCCAAGTAAAGCCTTGAAAGAAATAAAGAAAACACCTTATGAGATTTGTCATAATAAAAAACCTGTTTTATAATATCTCAGGATATTGGGTTCGACAGTGTATGCTCTTAATAAAGTTCAAAAAAGGAAGTTTGACGATAAGTCAATTAAAACTATACTTGTCGGTTATGAGCCAAATGGGTATAAATTGTGGAACATGAACTCGAGGAAGTTTATGATAGCAAGGTATGTTGTGGTGGATGAAGTTAACATCATAGAAAATAGTGATGTTCATAAAGAAGATTCTAATGTTAAACTTGATAAAGCTGATTCAAGTAATGATTCTGTAATCACAGAGTTGGATGAGTTGGTTTTTCCATTGGTGGAAAATTATGAATCTGTTCAAAAATGATCAGATGTGCAACATAAAAGAAAATTCCACATGTCTCG
The DNA here is from genome assembly GCA_018150345.1 of Drosophila equinoxialis. Classification (NCBI taxonomy): domain Eukaryota; kingdom Metazoa; phylum Arthropoda; class Insecta; order Diptera; family Drosophilidae; genus Drosophila; species Drosophila equinoxialis. The sequence goes on from JAECWI010000729.1 coordinate 100,951, forward strand.
AGAATGCCGATCCAGTTATTGAAACTGGTGATAAATTGAAAGAAGTTGCAATTGAAAAGAAAATTAGACGCAGTGAAAGAATTAAAGATAAACCCAAATTGTATATCGTTTTTAGAAAATATCTTTGATATGTTTAAATGACGTTCCGAATACTTATGACGAAATTGAATTTCGTGAAGACAGAGTTCAATGGGAAAAAGCCGTTGAAGATGAACTTAACTCTCATTTTCAAAACAATACTTGGTGTTTAGTGCAAAGGCCTGACGGGAAAAACATAGTTGATTGCAAATGGGTGTTTTGTATAAAACAAGATAAGTTTGGCAATTTAAAAAGTTATAAAGCAAGACTTGTAGCAAGAGGTTTTACTCAGGAATATATAACAGATTATGATGAGACATTTGCACCATTTGCACGAATATCAAGTTTTAGATTTCTTTTAGCACTCTCAAATCAATATAACCTACAAATTCATCACATGGATGTAAAAACTGCTTTCTTAAACGGAACTCTAAAAGATGAAATTTACATGACGATTCCAAAAGGCTTAGTCCATGGAGATGAGGATAAAGTATGTAAACTCAATAAAGCAATTTATGGCCTTAGGTAAGCGGCAAAATATTGGTTTGAAGTTTTTGAATCGGTATTAAAGGAGGCTGGTTTTGAAAATTTATGAGCTGAGTATTGTATATATATTTTAGATAAAGGAGATATTTCTAAAAATATTTATATTCTTCTATATGTCGATGATGTAGTAGTTGCTACAAATGAATCTTGTACAATGTCTAAATTTAAATCTTACCTACAAAATAAATTTCAAATGACTGACTTACAGGAAATTCTTTTCTTTATTGGTATAAAAATTGACAGGAAGACGTTTTAAGAAAATTTAACATGGAAGATTGTCAGTTAGTGCAGTTAGTATACCTCTCCCAAGCAAACTAAACTATGAGGCATTACAATCAGAAGAATCATATGAAGCACCTTGTAGAAACTTGATTGGTTGTTTAATGTACATTATGTTATGCACACGTCCCCACTTGAGTACATCGATAAGCATTTTAAGTCGATATACAAATAACAACAATAAGGAACTCTGGCAATGTCTTAAACGGGTCTTAAGGTACCTAAAAGGCTCTATTAATTTGGAATTGACATTTCATACAGATAAAAATATTAATAGTATACTGATGGGATATGTTGATTCTGATTGGGCTGGAAACGAGACTGACAGAAAAAGCACTACTGGATTCGTATTTAAAATGTTTGAAAATTGTTTAATTTAATGGAGTACCATGAAACAAAATTCCGTTGCTGCTTCGTCAACTGAAGCGGAATACATGGCTCTATTTGAAGGTGTCAGAGAAGCATTATTGCTTAAGTCATTAATAAATGAAGTTAAACTAGAATTATATGGTCCAATAGATATATTTGAAGACAACCAAGGTTGCATTAGTATTGCCAATAATCCTACTTGCCACAAGAGAACAAAGCACAGGATAGATATTAAATATCATAGATATTAAATATCATTTTAGTAGAGAACAAATTCAGAAGAAACTAATTTGTCTTAAGTATATTCCAACAGATTCTCAATTGGTAACGAAACCGTTACCAGCAGCACGTTTCATCACCTTGACAAACCAACTAGGGTTGACAGAATAAATTAATGAGAGAATTTATTCATAACAAGCCTAATTAAACAAAAAAGAAGGACAATTTTATTTCATCTTACATTTTAAACTTAATCCAAAACTTTTTGAAACTGAAAAAAGAAAAAAAAAATGATTTATGATATTGATTTAAACATAATCTAAAACTTTTTGAAACTGAAAAAAAAAAAACGAATTATGATATTGATTTCATATTACCATTTCAACTTAATCTAAAATTTTTGAAGTTGATTATGATCTTATGATATTAATTTCATACTACTTATTTATTCTAAAATGGCTTTTTGTTAATTGAAAATGAATTATGTTAACTATTTTTTTTAATTGATCTGGATTAAGTTTTACTGGGTTTCCTTAATCCCATGAGCCAATGCTGGTTCAAATTGGTATTCCCAGAAATAAAAAATAATATATAGAAAAAAAAGGAATCGCACAAGCTCGTCAGTGAATATATTCATATTTTTAAAATTTGTTAATGTAATTTTTGAGGTGGCGTGTTGAAAATGTACATACATATGTACAAGCAAAAGTCAGATATACACGTATATATTTAAGTTGGATATTGAAAACGGGACTTTCTCGAAAATGCTCTTTTTCTATTTCATCGCTTGTGTGAGCATCAGTGTACATTTGAATTTTTAGTTCAGTTCTGACTGCGAGTGCGCGTGGTTCCTAAAAATAAATTGATTGTGAAAACTAAATTCAAAGTGTCTTATTATTTTTGTGTTGAGCATATATATATAACAATTTAGACTATATTTTCCATACAATCTAATATAATACGGTCATTTTCAAGATCGATTCTAGCTCTTAAACATTGGATATTAGATTGCAGCTGATTCCGTTGTTGTCTAAGAGGTAGAAGCTGCGTTTCAACTGGTGGAGACATTTTGGGCCTTTAACGAAACAAATGTAGCAATTTAGAAATGAATTAAACGTAAGCTAAACGAGTTCTAGTTTAAAAAAAAAACACTCAAATGCATTAAGTTTCTCTCAGGAGCTTAATAAGTGAGCTTTAATATGTTGATCGTTTCTCTATATGACAGTTTGAGTACTTACTTCGCTGTGCTTTATACTTAACACGTGTTAAACCTTACGACTGTTTTACTTATGAGTGTCAAGCATGTGAAAGCTTTGCGATCGCTAATGAGTGGCAATTGAGTCAAAATTTGAGTGGAAATTGAAAATGTAAATTTGCACACTCAAGTTGACTTAGGTTATGATAGGGCTCCAATGTAAATGTCCCACGATGATATATCTCGCAAAGGCCAATGATGAAGAAGTCCGACGACGACTATCCAAAATGATTATGTAATAATCAAGAAGTCCAATGATGAATTTCCTAGATGATCATGTAAGCTGAAAAGTCCAATGATGACTGTCCAAGATGATGTAACGACGAATGCAATATAATTAAAGAATAAACCCCTTTATATAGTTTTTAAGGTTTTATGTTGGGACTTGCAAAGTGCTAAGTCATGTCACGGTCGCCAATGTTTGATCTGCCCAGTTGCAGATGGTACAAAACTCCAATGCTCAATAGCATGTGGAGTGGAGTAAGGAAAAATAAGTCTTCTCCTCTTCGAATTCCATAAAGAAGTCATTTTTATATTTCGGTCTCATGAGTTAGAAGCTCTTCATGAGCCATGTAACAGAAGCTTTTAGAACATGTTAATGTAAATACGGTGGTAGAAATTCCAATAATCTTAAACATATAACAAATAAAGAAACTCAAAAAATTGGTTTCACTGTCTTGGCGTTTATCAGTGTAAAAAGAATACGAATATTGTTAAACACTAAACACAAAGGCGACTTTTGTGTAATTCTTACTCTTATTTCTGCTAAACTTGACCAATTTAAGGTACGAGTCGTAGCGTTCCCTGTCCTTGACAAAATAAATAAACTCCCATTAGGTCAAGTACAAGTACAAATAAGCAAGTACATAAGAATATAAAAGAACATGGAGGAGTTTTATATATATTAAGGCCGTTGTAACTAATACAGTGTAGGATTGGAAGGACCATTTGGCAAAGATAAACCTACAGAGGCAAGCTCGCCAAAGAGATGAAGAGCGAGTCATGATCAAACCACTGGTTGGCAAACAAAGTGCGCTGCGGAAATTATTGTCTAGGACATTAAAACAAATAATGCCTGAAGAAAAAATGAATTATAAATCTGTAGTGGACAAATTATGGATGCAAATTGAAGAAATTCATTATGAGATTCATCGGCTAGCAGAAAATCCAGCCGAAGCTAGATATAATAAAAAATACGTTTGTGGCCGCAGAAAATACAATGCTGAAATTCTGTGTGGCACCAGCAGAAAATTTAGTGATACAATCACCGCCTGTATTGCAGTCGATTCAATCATTGTAATTTCATGACATCAATGGTTCATTAATCAAATGTATCCACAGTCGAGAAAATGTTTCATTTAAAATCCAACCCATTCTGGAGAAGCACAGAGATTGATACGGCACCTAGAATTAACAGAAGCCAATTACAACAGAGCTTGGTCAGTATTGCAGGGACGACTTAATAATAAACGGTTTCTAGTAACAGCCACACTGACAAAACTGTTTAATCACCCATATGTGGGAAATGACGCAGCTTCTATAATGAACTTGCAAGCTTTAAAAAATGTAGGCGTCAATATGGTATCGTCAGATACTGTCATAATGTATCATACGACAAGGAAATTGGGTAGATTTAACCATGCACTATGAGCAATCTCTTTCCAACACAAGGGATCTACAGGAGGTAAAGGATTTTCTATCATTCTTGGAACAGCGCTTCCTAACATTAGAGGCGATTGGGAAACCAAGAAACGAAAATAGCAGCATTGAAAAACTAAACCCAAGAAAGACATGCGCGGCAGCATCTGCTTTCTGCGAGAAGGCAAAGCACAAACTCTTCCAATGAGAAAAGTTTAAAATAAAATCCGCAGCAGAGCGGCTTAATTGGGTGCAGAGACACAAATTGTGTGTCGAAGCAATTGCTTCAAGACGGACCATATGTCAAAAAATTGTTCTTGGAGGGGATGCTTTAAGTGTGATAAAATCACAATGTTGCATTTGGAAACAGGCAGCCAAGTTGCTACATCTGCTTCTGCAGCTTCTGCTTATGGAATTGGCAGAAATACAGTCTGATGGCAACGGCCAATGAAAGGAAAGGAGAATTTTGAGCACTCCTATATAGCGGCTCACAAGTAAATAAAAAAGGAGTATATGAAATTTATGTCAGAATGTGAACAGCTTGGACATATGAAGCTGCAATGGTAGAGCAAATTCCCAAGAACTATTACTAAGACTACTGTGTACTCATATTACTAATGATAATATTAATAATAATAATTTGTTTAAGACAACGTAATAAAAATATAAGAATCCCAATCGCCCCATTTGGCGGCCCCTCGCAGAATGTTTAATAATAAACATCGTGTTCATCTGAACTGGCTTCACCAAATCAGATGCACCAATGAAATATAATTCGAAACAAAAACACACACTAAGAAGTCGTAAAGATTCATATGACAATTATTGCTTAAAACCAAACAAAACATGCATCCACACTTTGTGGAAAACACTTAAGATTATAATAGCGGCGCGGTATCAAGTAACCAGCTCTGGGCATGAAATTTAAACAACGAAAACGTGGGGCATTAGAATAAGTATTTTTAAGAACAATTGTCCCTTGTTAGAGTTTAAGAGTTTTCAAATAAAATCAGTTCATATTTTGAATTCAACGAATGAAGACTAGGTTATTTTCCTTCTCTCCGGGAATCCCTATTCACAATTAGAACGCCTTATTATCGAAAATTTATGTGTCGTATATCTATGAAATTAAAAGATTTAATATTTACTAGTTTAAAAAAATTTAAAAATTTAAAATAAATTTATATTTACTTATTTATGCCATCCTATCACTACAACCGCAAAACTTCTTAATAAATGTCTTAGTCAGATTAACAATAGGAGTAATTGGTTACATTTAAACTGAAGCTATTGAATGTATAAGTATAAAGTCCTATTTGTTTTATAAAAATGATAGAGATTAGTGTTGATGACAAAGATTTAATTTTTAAGTTTTCGGCAGTTGGCGCGTCTAACTCATTCAAGCGTCACCGGAAGAAGAGAGAGAAAACTTTCAGTGCGGCACCAGGCCGATACCGATATTTTCCATAGGCGACTTAATACTAACAAACGATATTTAAATCCTAACAATCAACTGACCGCGATCTATGTGTAGATAGCTAAAATTAATCGAACAGAACATAAATAAATGACATCTTACAACTCGGCCGTCCTGACGAAGGATAGACCTCGATCCCAGTGGCTAACCATTGGGTAAACAACAACATCAGAAGTGCGTCCTTGATCATGGGCTAAGACGGCGGTTGGGGGGAACTTCAGATTGACGTAGAAAACTCTTCAGGAGCTAAGACGGCAGTTGAGAAAACTTTAGATTGACGTGGAAAACTCTTCAAGGGCTATAAATGGTTGTCTAATTTTCACATCATCAGCAGCGGCGGCGGTAGAGTTGGTGACGGCAGTTGAAGCAACTCATGCTGTTTTTGTAGCGTTATCAGTTGCTCGTCCAGGCTGGGGGAGGCGGAAGCGGCAGGTGTGATGGCGGCAGCGGAAGACGGCACGGAGGGCACTAAGGCAGGCATATCTTCCCATGGGTCCGCGTCAGGGTCAGTGCATCCCGGACATGTAAACGGCGGATACTTCAGCAGCGGGCACAGCAGATGCGGGTGCGGTAGCGGCGCGCACAGCAGAGGCGGGTACGGCAGTGGCGGGCACAGCAGCAACGGGTACTGCAGCGGCAGGCACAGCGGCAGTGGGTACAGCAGTGGGTACGGCGGCGGCGGGTGCAGCGGTGGTGAGCACGGCTGCGGCGGCAGGCACAGCAGTGGCCACGGCGGCAGCGGATACAGCGGTGGTTGGCACGGCTGCAGCGGCAGGCACAGCAGTGGGTATGGCGGCAGCGGGTACAGCGGTGGTGGGCACTGGTGCAGCGGCACGCACAGCAGTGGCAGCGACGACAGCTGGTACAGCGGCGGAGGGCACAGCGGCAACAGATACTGCAGCAGTAGGCACGGCAGTGGGTACGATGGCAGCGGGTAAACCGGCGGCGGCGGCGGGTACAGCGGTGGTGAGCACGGCTGCAGCGGCAGGCCCAGCAGTGGCTACGGCGGAAGCGGATACTGCAGCGGCAGGCACAGCAGTGGGCACGTCAGCGGTGGGCACGGCAGCAGTGAGTACTGCAGCGGCAGGCCTGGAAGCGGCGGGTTTGGAAGCTGCGAGTACAGCAGCGTCGGGCACGGCGGCAGCTGGTACTGCAGCGGCAGACCTGTAAGAGGAGTATATGGAAGCTGCAGGTACAGCAGCAGTGGGTACGGCAGCGGCGGGCACGACAGCGGCAAGCCTGGAAGGGGAGGATGTGGAAACAGCGGGTACGGCAGCGGCGGGCACAGCAGCAGCAGACACAGGAACGGTGTCAACGGCAGCGGCGGGCGTGGAGGCGGTCATTTTAGACGCAGAACGTGTGGCCTGCGTCTGAACCGATGAAGTTCCACCAGGTTTGGCGGCAAGCGACGACAGCGCCAATTTTTCACTGTCTCGTGCGGAGCTCAGTCGGTGAATTTGGCCGACTATGAATGACGGCGGTACCTCTACTCCGCTTGGTGGCGTGCACAGAAATATATTTATTTCTGTGTAGTAATCCCACTTCTGAGCTATAAAGCCCTATTTATTTTATCAAAATGATAGAAATTAGTGTTGATGACAAAGATTTAATTTTTAAGTTTTCGGCAGTTGGCGCGTCTAGCTCGTTCAAGCGTCACCGGAAGAAGAGAGAAAAAACTTTCAGTGCGGCACCAGGCCGATTTTCTATTATTTTTAAACCCTTGCAGAGGGTATTGGTGTTTAGATTATATAAAATAAGATAACAATAAGGCAATCATAATATGGAACAAATGGAAATGTATATCAAGATTAGTATGTAAGCTGCTATGGTTAGCTATTATCAATAAAGACGTATTTTGCTCACTTAACACTATGTCTAACTATAAGGTCTCTATTTTTACCAATTCTTAGTAAGATCAGAAACCATATGTAGCTACATAGGGTGTGCATTGCTGTGTCTTTGGCCACCATCTCTACCTTTGTTATCTCGCTCCAAAGTCCACCCAATTTATGTATTGGTTGCGATGACTATTAGTCACTGGATTATGTGCTAGTGCCTATTTGATTATAAAAAATAAACAATTAATAAATTCAAGAAATACTAACGTCTTTTATTGAACATTTTGGTGACCCCGACATTGGCGCCTCCAAGTTGAAAGATTAAAAGACTTGGTGAAACCAACTCAGGCGACCAATCTCTCAACAAGAAGGAAACTGGTCAACTAGGCGACTACTTTCTTTGCAAGCTTTGGATACAGTACCATTCTAAGCGAGGGCACAAAGTGGTGAAGATTCCACATCAATCTGGGGTATCGAATGAAAAATCGCAATTGATTGACTTGGCAATCATTGCGTAGAATATACATACAAGTCAACTTGGCGACTAAAACAGTTTATTGAAAAACTAGTAGTTGGTTTTCCGCAACGGAGTACCAGTGCGTACCCATGAATTTATTCAACTAGGCGATCACTTCCTCAAAAGTATTTAACAACGATTTATGTCAACAGGGCGACCAAATCATAAAAAGGTATTGTTATGTAAAATAAAGTTTGATCAACTCTGTTGCATTCCTAAAAAAAAAAAAAAAAACTCTGGTATCAGCAAGCTCCAAATAGTTAACCCGGTCAGTAACCCAGGTAGTACGCACAAGTACTACTAGTAATTTCGGTATCAGTCAGCAATTTTTGAGAAGATATAACAATTAAAGAAACTCAAAAAATTGGTTTCACTGTCTTGGCGTTTATCAGTGTAAAAAGAATACGAATATTGAAAATAAAGTTAACTATTGTTAAACACTAAACAGAAAGGCGACTTCTGTGTAATTCTTATTCTTATGTGTGCTAAACTTGACCAATTTAAGGAATGAGTCGGAGCGTTCCCTGTCCTTGACAAAATAAATAAACTCCCATCAGGTCAAGTACAAGTACAGATAAGCAAGTACATAAGAATATAAAAGAACATGGAGGAGTAAGCAGCAGACATATCGAGGAGAGTCAATTCAGGCCTTCATTCGAAATGCCAAAAAGGATTCTACGCCAGGAAAACGAAGCCATCGTATTTGGAGGAAAAGCTTAAGCTCCTGGAATACATGTGGAAGAACTTTGAGAAAAGTCATCAGGAGCTAATGAACAAACTAAATACCGTGCCAACAGAAGATGACTACTTTGTAACGCACTATTTCAACAAAATTAAGGCGGTTGTAACTAATATAGTGGAGGATTGGCAGGACCATTTGGCAAAGATAAACCTAGAGAGGCAAGCTCGCCAATGAGAGGAAGAGCGAGACATGATTAAGCCACTGGTTCCAAACAAAGTGCGCTGCTGGATTCATTGTCTACGACATTAAGACTAATAGTGCCTGAAGAAAATATGAATTATAAATCTGTAGTCGACAAAATAGGGATGCAAATTAAGATTCATCGGCTAGCAGAAAATCCAGCTGAAGCTGGATATAATATAAATACATTTGTGGCCGCAGAAAATACAATGCTGAAATTCTGTGTGCCACCAGCAGAAAATATAGTGATACAATCACCGCCTGTATTGCAGTCGATTCAATCATTGCAACTGCCCAAAATTCCCATTCCAAAATTTTATGCAAATTATCTGAAGTGTCAGCAATTTCATGACATCAATGAAAAGGTGGCTCATGAATCAAATGTATCCACAGTAGAGAAAATGTGGTATTTAAAATCAAACCTTTCTGGAGAAGCAGAGAGATTAATACGGCACCTGGAATTAACAGAAGCAATTACAACACGGCTTGGTCAGTGTTGCAGGAACGATTTAATAATAAACGGGTTCTAGTAACAGACATACTGACAAAACTGTTTAATCACCCATATGTGGGAAATGACGCAGCTTCTATAATGAACTTGCAAGCTTTAAAAAATGTAGGCGTCAATATGGTATCGTCAGATACTGTCATAATGTATCATACGACAAGGAAATTGGGTAGATTTAACCATGCACTATGAGCAATCTCTTTCCAACACAAGGGATCGACAGGAAGTAAAGGATTTTCTATCATTCTTGGAACAGCGCTTCCTAACATTAACGATTGGGAAACCAAGAAACGAAAATAGCAGCATTGAAAAAGTAAACCCAAGGAAGACATGCGCAGTATCTGCTTTCTGTGACAAGGCAAAGCACAAACTCTTCCAATGTGAAAAGTTCAAAATGAAATCCGCAGCAGAGGGGAAATTGTGTGTTAATTGCTTCAAGCCGGGCCATATGTCAAAAAATTGTTCTTGGAGGGGATGCTTTAAATGTGACAAAATCACAATGTTGCATTTGGAAACAGGCAGCCAAGTTGCTACATCTGCTTCTGCAGTTTCTGCTTATAGAATTGGTAGATAAAACAGTCTGATGGCGACGGCCAAGGTAGTGGTAAAAAGGATCATTGAAAGGAAAGGAGAATTTCGAGCACTCCTATATAGCGGCTCACAAGTAAATCTTCCAATTGCTGAAGAGTCTTCATCCCTTGGAGAATCTCGGGAAATAGCCAAAAGAAGATTCATGTCGTTAGAGCGGCGAATGAGCCGTGACATAAAAAAGCAGTATATGACATTTATGTCAGAATGTGAATAGCTTGGACATATGAAGCTGGAATGGTAGAGCAAATTCCCAAGAACTATTACTTTATACCGCATCACTGTGTATTAAAGCAGGAAGTACCACCACCAAGCTAAGAGTGATGCATCATGCAAAACGTCATCTGGAAAGTCACTGAATGACATTTTATATCCTGGACCCGTTGTACAGACAACTCTTCTCAATTCTACTGCGGTTCAGAACACACAAATATGTGTTCACTGCGGATATTGAAAAAATGTATATCCAAGTTTGGATTAACCCTGGCGATCAATTCAATCAGATGATTGTGTGGAGAGAGGATTCAAGTCAAGAACTAAAGTTTTATCGTTTAAAAACGGCGACTTGTGGAACCACATCAGCCCCATATTTAGCGACAAAGTGTCTGGAACATTTGACACAGAAAAAAAAAAAAAAAAAAAAATGGTCTGGAGCATTGGCATTAAAAAATTACTTTTATGTTGATTGTTTTACAGGAGTAGACAGGTACTTTACTACCAGAAGCCCTGCAAATAAGATAAGAGCTTCTGAAAATCCTGAGACCTCAGGGTTTCAACTTACGAAAATGGTGTTCAAATAGCAGTCAAATTATAAAAGAAATTCCAAAGGAAGATACGATTGCTGACATTAATCCCGGCGATACACTGCAACAAACAAGTGTCAAAACATTGGAAATCATATGGGCATACAAAGAAGATCAATAATGTGGAAAAGCTCAAAGGCATACAAAGAGAAAAACCAAACGAGTGCTTAAAGTCAAATAAATTAATTTTTATTTACTTATTTATGTCATCCTATCACTACAACCACAAAACTTCTTAATAAATGTCTTAGTCAGATTAACAATTGGTAATTGGTTACATCTAAACTAAAGCTATTCAATACATAAGGTGGCAATATTACTATTGTAAATGATTTTCTATTATTTGTATACCCTTGCAGAGGGTATTGTTGGTGTTTAGATTATATAAAATAAGATAACAATAGGACAATCATAATATAGAACAAATGGAAATATATTTCAAGATTAGTATGTAACCCGATTATAGATATCGATGGCTCATCAGTCATAAGTAGATCTGACATGGTTAGCAGTTAACAATAAAGACCTAGTTCATTAAGCTGCTATGGTTAGCTATTACCAATATGTCGATCTGTGCACTGGTGAGCTCACTATTTTTACTATTAAAGAAATGCATTATTCTTAGTAAGATCAGATACCAATTGTAGCTACATCGGCTGTGCATCGCTGTGTCTTTGGCTCCCATCTCTACCTTTGTAATCTCGCTCCGAAGTCCACCCAATTTATGTGTTGGTTGCGATGACTATTAGTCACTGGATTATGTGCTAGTGCCTATTTTATTATAAAAAAATAAAAAATTAATAAATTCAAGAAATACTAACGTCTTTCATTGAACATTTTGGTGACCCCGACATTGGCGCCTCCAAGTTGAAAGATTAAAAGACTTGGTGAAACCAACTCAGGCGACCAATCTCTCAACAAGAAGGAAACTGGTCAACTAGGCGACTACTTTCTTTGCAAGCTTTGGATACAGTACCATTCTAAGCGAGGGCACAAAGTGGTGAAGATTCCACATCAATCTGGGGTCTCGAATGAAAAATCGCAATTGATTGACTTGGCAATCATTGCGTAGAATATACATACAAGTCAACTTGGCGACTAAAACAGTTTATTGAAAAACTAGTAGTTGGTTATCCGCAACGGGGTACCAGTGCGTACCCATTGAATAAAATTTATTCAACTAGGCGATGACTTCCTCAAAAACATTTAACAACGATTTGTGTCAACAGGGCGACCAAATCATAAAAAGGTATTGTTATGTAAAATAAAGTTTGATCAACTCTGTTGCATTCCTAAAAAAAAAAAAAAAACAAAACTCTGGTATCAGCAAGCTCCGACCTAGTTAACCCGGTCAGTAACCCAGGTAGTACGCACAAGTACTACTAGTAATTTTGGTATCAGTCAGCAATTTTTGAGAAGATATAACAATTAAAGAAACTCAAAAAATTGGTTTCACTGTCTTGGCGTTTATCAGTGTAAAAAGAATACGAATATTAAAAATAAAGTTAATTATTGATAAACAATAAACAGAAAGACGACTTCTGTGTAATTCTTATTCTTATGTGTGCTAAACTTGACCAATTTAAGGAACGAGTCGGAGCGTTCCCTGTCCTTGACAAAATAAATAAATCAGGTCAAGTATAAGTACAAATAAGCAAGTACATAAGAATATAAAAGAACATGGCGGAGTAAGCAGGAGAGTCAATTCAGGCCTTCATTCGGAATGCCAAAAAGGATTCTACGTCAGGAAAACGAAGCCATCGTATTTCGAGGAAAAGCTTGAGCTCCTGGAATACATGTGGGAGAACTTTGAGAAAAGTCATCAGGAGCTAATGGACAAACTAAATACCGTGCCAACAGAAGATGACTACTTTGTAACGCACTATTTCAGCAAAATTAAGGCGGTTGTAACTAATACAGTGGAGGATTGGCAGGACCATTTGGCAAAGATAAACCTAGAGAGGCAAGCTCGCCAATGAGAGGAAGAGCGAGTCATGATTAAGCCACTGGTTCGCAAACACAGTGCGCTGCTGGATTCATTGTCTAGGACATTAAGACAGAGAAGCAGAGAGATTGACACGGCACCTGGAATTAACAGAAGCCAATTACAACAAGGATTGGTCAGTGTTGCAGGAACGATTTAATAATAAACGAGTTCTAGTAACAGCCATACTGACAAAATTGTTTAATCTATAAGAACGTGCTATCTATCTATAAACTATCTATAAAGAAGTTGCAAGCTTTAAAAAATGTAGGCGTCAATATGGTATCGTCAGATGCTGTTATAATGATTCATATGACAAGGAAATTGGGTACATTTAACCACGCACTATGAGCAATCTCTTTCAAACCCAAGAGATCTACAAGGAAAAAAAGGATTTCCTATCATTGTTGGAACATTAGAGGCGATTGGGAAACCAAGAAACGAAAATAGCAGCATTGAAAAACTAAACCCAAGGAAAACATGCGCAGCAGCATCTGCTTTCTGCGAGAAGGCAAAGCACAAACTCTTCCAATGTGAAGAGTTTAAAATGAAATCCGCAGCAGAGCGGCTTTATTGGGTACAGAGACACAAATTGTGTCAATTGCCTCAAGCCGGACCAAATGTCAAAAAATTGTTCTTGGAGGGGATGCTTTAAATGTGACAAAATCACAATGTTGCATTTGGAAACAGGCAGCCAAGTTGCTACATCTGCTTCTGCAGCTGCTGCTTATAGAATTGGCAGAAATACAGTCTGATGGCAACGGCCAAGGTAGTGGTAAAAGGGATCAATGAAAGGAAAGGAGAATTTCGAGCACTCCTGTATAGCAACTCACAAGTAAATCTCGTCTCAGAGAGACTGTGGAAGAAGTTATCGTTAAAAATTAACGAGACTCATGTGAACATAAATGGAGTGGGTGGTCGACCGCAGATAAGCAAGGCCCGAGTAAGCTTGGTTGTAAGGTCAAGATACAACAAGTGCGCAATGCTAGTTGAGGCATTTGTATTGCCACACATAATGGGTGACCAACCTACAGAACAAATAACGCAGAAAGTCACATTGCCAGACAACATTCCATTAGCAAACCCAACATTTTGTAAGCCATGAAAAATGGATATACTGTTGGGAGCTGATGATCACTATGCTATAGTGCTACCACAAAGAAGACGGGGCGATCGAAACCGTCCAACATTACAAAATTCAGAGTTTGCATGGATTGTTGCTGGCAGAATTAATATGTCAACGTCAGCTTCAATCACATGTATGGTAGGCATTACCAATCCAGAGGAATCTCTAGAAAGATTCTGGCAGCTGGCACACTAGAGCCAATGAAAAGGTACAGGAGTCACGAGGAAAAGTATTGTGAATTCTTCCTCGATAACCTACACACGGCAGCTGACAATCGACTAATTGTAAAACTTCCAATTGCTGAAGAGGCTTCATCCCTTGGAGAATCTCGGGAAATAGCCAAAAGAAGATTCATGTCGTTAGAGCGGCGAATGAGCCGTGACATAAAAAAGGAGTATATGAAATTTATGTCAGAATGTGAACAGCTTGGACATATGAAGCTGGAATGGTAGAGCAAATTCCCAAGAACTATTACTTTATACCGCATCACTGTGTACTAAAGCCAGAAAGTACCACCACCAAGCTAAGAGTGATGCATCATGCAAAACGTCATCTGGAAAGTCACTGAATGACATTTTATATCCTCCCGTTGTACAGACAACTCTTCTCAATTCTACTGCGGTTCAGAACACACAAATATGTGTTCACTGCGGATATTGAAAAAATGTATCTCCAAGTTTGGATTAACCCTGCCGATCAATTCAATCAGATGATTGTGTGGAGAGAGGATTCAAGTCAAGAACTAAAGTTTTATCGTTTAAAAACGGCGACTTATGGAACCACATCAGCCCCATATTTAGCGACAAAGTGTCTGGAACATTTGGCACAGAAAACAAAAAAAAAAAAATGGTCTGGAGCATTGGCATTAAAAAATTATTTTTATGTTGATTGTCTTACAGGAGTAGACAGGTACTTTACTACCAGAAGCCCTGCAAATAAGATAAGAGCTTCTGAAAATCCTGAGACCTCAGGGTTTCAACTTACGAAAATGGTGTTCAAATAGCAGTCAAATTATAAAAGAAATTCTAAAGGAAGATACGATTGCTGACATTAATCCCGGCGCTACACTGCAACAAACAAGTGTCAAAACATTGGGAATCATATGGGCATCCAAAGAAGATCAATTATGTGGAAAAGCTCAAAGGCATACAAAAGGAATAACCAGACGAGTGGAGCTTAAAGTCAAATAAATTAATTTTTATTTACTTATTTATGTCATCCTATCACTACAACCACAAAACTTCTTAATAAATGTCTTGTCAGATTAACAATTGGTAACTGGTTACATCTAAACTAAAGCTATTCAATACATAAGGTGGCAATATTACTATTGTAAATGATTTTCTATTATTTGTATACCCTTGCAGAGGGTATTGTTGGTGTTTAGATTATATAAAATAAGATAACAATAGGACAATCATAATATAGAACAAATGGAAATGTATTTCAAGATTAGTATGTAACCCGATTATAGATATCGATGGCTCATCAGTCATAAGTAGATCTGACATGGTTAGCAGTTAACAATAAAGACCTAGTTCATTAAGCTGCTATGGTTAGCTATTACCAATATGTCGAACTGTGAACTGGTGAGCTCTCTATTTTTACTATTAAAGAAATGCATTATTCTTAGTAAGATCAGATACCAATTGTAGCTACATCGGGTGTGCATCGCTGTGTCTTTGGCCACCATCTCTACCTTTGTAATCTCGCTCCGAAGTCCACCCAATTTATGTGTTGGTTGCGATGACAGTCACTGGATTATGTGCTAGTGCCTATTTTATTATAAAAAAATAAAAAATTAATAAATTCAAGAAATACTAAGGTCTTTCATTGAACATTTTGGTGACCCCGACATTGGCGCCTCCAAGTTGAAAGATTAAAAGACTTGGTGAAACCAACTCAGGCGACCAATCTCTCAACAAGAAGGAAACTGGTCAACTAGGCGACTACTTTCTTTGCACGCTTTGGATACAGTACCATTCTAAGCGAGGGCACAAAGTGGTGAAGATTCCACATCAATCTGGGGTCTCGAATGAAAAATCGCAATTGATTGACTTTGAAATCATTGCGTAGAATATACATACAAGTCAACTTGGCGACTAAAACAATTTATTGAAAAACTAGTAGTTGGTTTTCCGCAACGGAGTACCAGTGCGTACCCATTGAATAAAATTTATTCAACTAGGCGATGACTTCCTCAAAAACATTTAACAACGATTTGTGTCAACAGGGCGACCAAATCATAAAAAGGTATTGTTATGTAAAATAAAGTTTGATCAACTCTGTTGCATTCCTAAAAAAAAAAAAAAAAACAAAACTCTGGTATCAGCAAGCTCCGACCTAGTTAACCCGGTCAGTAACCCAGGTAGTACGCACAAGTACTACTAGTAATTTTGGTATCAGTCAGCAATTTTTGAGAAGATATAACAATTAAAGAAACTCAAAAAATTGGTTTCACTGTCTTGGCGTTTATCAGTGTAAAAAGAATACGAATATTAAAAATAAAGTTAATTATTGATAAACAATAAACAGAAAGACGACTTCTGTGTAATTCTTATTCTTATGTGTGCTAAACTTGACCAATTTAAGGAACGAGTCGGAGCGTTCCCTGTCCTTGACAAAATAAATAAATCAGGTCAAGCACAAGTACAAATAAGCAAGTACATAAGAATATAAAAGAACATGGAGGAGTAAGCAGGAGAGTCAATTCAGACCTTCATTCGGAATGCCAAAAAGGATTCTACGTCAGGAAAACGAAGCAATCGTATTTGGAGGAAAAGCTTGAGCTCCTGGAATACATGTGGGAGAACTTTGAGAAAAGTCATCAGGAGCTAATGGACAAACTAAATACCGTGCCAACAGAAGATGACTACTTTGTAACGCACTATTTCAGCAAAATTAAGGCGGTTGTAACTAATACAGTGGAGGATTGGCAGGACCATTTGGCAAAGATAAACCTAGAGAGGCAAGCTCGCCAATGAGAGGAAGAGCGAGTCATGATTAAGCCACTGGTTCGCAAACACAGTGCGCTGCTGGATTCATTGTCTAGGACATTAAGACAGAGAAGCAGAGAGATTGACACGGCACCTGGAATTAACAGAAGCCAATTACAACAAGGCTTGGTCAGTGTTGCAGGAACGATTTAATAATAAACGGGTTCTAGTAACAGCCATACTGACAAAACTGTTTAATCTATAAGAACGTGCTATCTATCTATAAACTATCTATAAAGAAGTTGCAAGCTTTAAAAAATGTAGGCGTCAATATGGTATCGTCAGATGCTGTTATAATGATTCATATGACAAGGAAATTGGGTAGATTTAACCACGCACTATGAGCAATCTCTTTCAAACCCAAGGGATCTACAGGAAGTGAAGGATTTCCTATCATTGTTGGAACATTAGAGGCGATTGGGAAACCAAGAAACGAAAATAGCAGCATTGAAAAACTAAACCCAAGGAAGACATGCGCAGCAGCATCTGCTTTCTGCGAGAAGGCAAAGCACAAACTCTTCCAATGCGGCTTTATTGGGTACAGAGACACAAATTGTGTGTCAATTGCCTCAAGCCGGACCAAATGTCAAAATATTGTTCTTGGAGGGGATGCTTTAAATGTGACAAAATCACAATGTTGCATTTGGAAACAGGCAGCCAAGTTGCTACATCTGCTTCTGCAGCTTCTGCTTATGGAATTGGCAGAAATACAGTCTGATGGCAACGGCCAAGGTAGTGGTAAAAGGGATCAATGAAAGGAAAGGACAATTTCGAGCACTCCTGTATAGCGGCTCACAAGTAAATCTCGTCTCAGAGAGACTGTGGAAGAAGTTATCGTTAAAAATTAACGAGACTCATGTGAACATAAATGGAGTGGGTGGTCGACCGCAGATAAGCAAGGCCCGAGTAAGCTTGGTTGTAAGGTCAAGATACAACAAGTGCGCAATGCTAGCTGAGGCATTTGTATTGCCACACATAATAGGTGACCAACCTACAGAACAAATAACGCAGAAAGTCATATTGCCAGACAACATTCCATTAGCGGACCCAACATTTTGTAAGCCATGAAAAATGGATATACTGTTGGGAGCTGATGATCACTATGCTATAGTGCTACCACAAAGAAGACGGGGCGATCGAAACCGTCCAACATTACAAAATTCAGAGTTTGCATGGATTGTTGCTGGCAGAATTAATATGTCAACGTCAGCTTCAATCACATGTATGGTAGGCATTACCAATCCAGAGGAATCTCTAGAAAGATTCTGGCAGCTGGGACACTAGAGCCAATGAAAAGGTACAGGAATCACGAGGAAAAGTATTGTGAATTCTTCCTCGATAACCTACACACGGCAGCTGACAATCGACTAATTGTAAAACTTCCAATTGCTGAAGAGGCTTCATCCCTTGGAGAATCTCGGGAAATAGCCAAAAGAAGATTCATGTCGTTAGAGCGGCGAATGAGCCGTGACATAAAAAAGGAGTATATGAAATTTATGTCAGAATGTGAACAGCTTGGACATATGAAGCTGGAATGGTAGAGCAAATTCCCAAGAACTATTACTTTATACCGCATCACTGTGTACTAAAGCCAGAAAGTACCACCACCAAGCTAAGAGTGATGCATCATGCAAAACGTCATCTGGAAAGTCACTGAATGACATTTTATATCCTGGACCCGTTGTACAGACAACTCTTCTCAATTCTACTGCGGTTCAGAACACACAAATATGTGTTCACTGCGGATATTGAAAAAATGTATCTCCAAGTTTGGATTAACCCTGCCGATCAATTCAATCAGATGATTGTGTGGAGAGAGGATTCAAGTCAAGAACTAAAGTTTTATCGTTTAAAAACGGCGACTTATGGAACCACATCAGCCCCATATTTAGCGACAAAGTGTCTGGAACATTTGGCACAGAAAAACAAAAAAAAAATTGTCTGAAGCATTGGCATTAAAAAATTACTTTTATGTTGATTGTCTTACAGGAGTAGACAGGTACTTTACTACCAGAAGCTCTGCAAATAAGATAAGAGCTTCTGAAAATCCTGAGACCTCAGGGTTTCAACTTACGAAAATGGTGTTCAAATAGCAGTCAAATTATAAAAGAAATTCAAAAGGAAGATACGATTGCTGACATTAATCCCGGCGCTACACTGCAACAAACAAGTGTCAAAACATTGGGAATCATATGGGCCTACAAAGAAGATCAATTATGTGGAAAAGCTCAAAGGCATACAAAAGGAATAACCAGACGAGTGGAGCTTAAAGTCAAATAAATTAATTTTTATTTACCTATTTATGTCATCCTATCACTACAACCACAAAACTTCTTAATAAATGTCTTAGTCAGATTAACAATTGGTAATTGGTTACATTTAACTAAAGCTATTGAATACATAAGGTGGCAATATTACTATTGTAAATGATTTTCTATTATTTGTATACCCTTGCAGAGGGTATTGTTGGTGTTTAGATTATATAAAATAAGATAACAATAGGACAATCATAATATAGAACAAATGGAAATATATTTCAAGATTAGTATGTAACCCGATTATAGATATCGATGGCTCATCAGTCATAAGTAGATCTGACATGGTTAGCAGTTAACAATAAAGACCTAGTTCATTATGCTGCTATGGTTAGCTATTACCAATATGTCGATCTGTGCACTGGTGAGCTCTCTATTTTTACTATTAAAGAAATGCATTATTCTTAGTAAGATCAGATACCAATTGTAGCTACATCGGGTGTGCATCGCTGTGTCTTTGGTTCCCATCTCTACCTTTGTAATCTCGCTCCGAAGTACACCCAATTTATGTGTTGGTTGCGATGACTATTAGTCACTGGATTATGTGCTAGTGCCTATTTTATTATATAAAAATAAAAAATTAATAAATTCAAGAAATACTAACGTCTTTCATTGAACATTTTGGTGACCCCGACATTGGCGCCTCCAAGTTGAAAGATTAAAAGACTTGGTGAAACCAACTCAGGCGACCAATCTCTCAACAAGAAGGAAACTGGTCAACTAGGCGAATAGTTTCTTTGCAAGCTTTGGATACAGTACCATTCTAAGCGAGGGCACAAAGTGGTGAAGATTCCACATCAATCTGGGGTCTCGAATGAAAAATCGCAATTGATTGACTTGGCAATCTTAGGTCTTCGTCTTGTTGCTACCTCGTTTAGCTTCGCACGATCATGTCGTTTTCTCCGTGGTTTGCTGCCGTGTTGCCGTCTTTATCGCTGACATGGCGCCAAAATTTTCAGTGGACGCTCGGTGTGCTTTTTCTTTCGTTTGTCAAGAATCTCTGTTGCCGTCTCACTCTTACTTGTGTGCGCCTTATTCCAAGAACTAGTTGAATTTCACAATTTTTCCCATGGATTTAACTTTTTTTTGTACAACAATTTGATGACTGATGTATAGTAACGGATTTCAGACTGCAACAATTTGATGATTGATGGATAGTCCTACCGTCTAACGATCCCGGACGAGCCCCCCAAGTTGTGGAGTTTCAACTTTGTCCTGGAATTTCCTTAGCGAGTCCCCGAACTGAAGGGATTCGATTTGCACACACTGGTTTTTAATTTGATCAGCTTTATTGAATGTATTTTGTTAGTTTATTAGCTTTCGATCAACTTATTAACTACTTCACAATATTTCTCTTGCACGGCACACACTTCGAGACGCAACTTCACCGGCTCACACTATTGCACTCACGCTTCACTTCTCGACTGCCCATGCATCGTATATCGTTGCTTATCGATATTCTATCGATACCGATTCTCAATCTTAATCAACTCTACCATACCGCGGTCCTACATTCGGCCATCCGACCTCCACATTCGCCCCGAATGATGGACACCATTTTTTCATATATTCTGCCACGGTGGTAGTACATTTCGGACCTTCTCCATCTCCTACTTTCTCAACCGCATAGCGACCATGCCTCAATTTCCGAACAACACGATAAGTTCCCAAATATTTTCCCTTAAGCTTAAAGCCAGAACCAAACTGCGTCCGCTTGACAGCCACCAGCTCATCAACCTCATATTCACTTGCAGATTTTCGACATTTATTAAACGTTTTACGGTTTTCTTCTTGCATCTTGCTTATGTTTTTTTTCGCTGTATCACGTATTTCGGACTTATTGTTTTGTAACTCGATTAATAACTCTTCTTCCAACATATCCTTTAGTTCTAAATCGTAGCTAGTCCTCATATCAGCCCCAGTTAATATTTTAGTAAGACCAAAATATCGTTGGACTCCTTTCACATTCCGAGGAACTGGAAAATTCTCCACGGCACTTGTCTTCTCTTTTGACGGTTTGATGGTGCCATTTTCTATGATGTATCCTAAGAAATTAACCTTACGCTGAAGAAATTGACATTTTTTCCATTTTATCTTTAATCCCGACTCTTCTAAATCTCTCTTAAACTCTTTTAAATCTCTCAATACCCTCAAACTCATTTTTTGCTGGAACAATTATATCATCCATGTACAACATCAATATGCCTTCATTGCAAAAATATATCCAGTAAACACAGCTGCTGAATTATTAATGCCGAACGGTACGAAATTGATTTCAAATGCCCATTTTGAGTAATACATCATCAATCATTGCAGTGGGAAAATTATCTCTTCTGATTTTCTGATTTACCCTTCTATAGTCGCAACATAATCTCTTTTCCCCATCTTTCTTCGGTACTAATACAATTGGAGAAGAATACTCAGATACACTGTGGCGAATTATTCCTTCTTCTAACCACTCTTTGACCTGTTGATCGACTCTTTTCTGATCTTCGTACGACAAGCGTCTTGGTTTCTGATATACAGGTATTTCATCAGTAAGTATAATCTTCATTTCCACTGGACAGTTAGCTGGTTTGATCGGACTATAATTTGAAATGATCTCTAGGACTTTAGACTTTAACTCAATGCTCAAATGGGAAAGCTCTAATTCTGACGAAAAGTTTTCGACTCTCGTAGTAAATATCTGCCCAAACGTGTTTTGCAACTCTTCTATGGGACTTACATTTCGTACTGGGGGTGGATCTTGTGGATTACTATAACGAGTAATAACTTGATATTCCCCAACCGATTGATTATTCCCGTAAAACACTAATCCTTGTTTTCCCATTGTAGCATTTACGACCTCAAATACATCATTTCCGATTACACCATCATATAATGTATTTCTATCTCTCACAACATGGAAGCACATCTTAATAGGAACACCATCTAAAGCCGTATCCAACTCAAAAGATCCTTTGGTGTTGACCTTTATAGCAATATCCTCTTGCTTTTTCTCGAATTTGAAAACTTTAGAACACTTTGACTCTTTCTCAGTAGCGATTTTCTCATACATTTTCATGTTTTCTCGTAATTCTCTAAAATTCTTGGCTTGATACAACACAGTCTTGTTCGGCTTCGAATCTGGTATACCCTCTATTATATACTCTATAACACTTTCTTCATCTAATGTGCTCTTTTTCGCCAAACTCTTCATTTCATAAAAATATTCGATCAAACTCTCACTCTGTTTCTTCTTTCTATTCTCGAGTAGCTTATGTACTTGTTTTGCGGACAACCTCTCTGAAAATTCTCTCTCTAAAGGTGACCTTAGACTAATCCAATCGGTAAGACCGTCTTCGCTACTGACAAACAATTTCGCAGCCCCTTTTAACAATTGTCTACTATAAATGAATTTCTGTAAATCGTTTCATTTGACTGTCTCTGCACACTTCTCAAAATCTGCAAGCCATCGACATCTTGCTGCTGGCTGCCATCGAATACAGTTAACGAACCTTGGATATCTCTTGGTGTAAGCGCCATTATACTCTGTACCTCTTGTTGATCGTTTACTACTTGTAAGCTACGCTCTAGTGAGTCCTCGTAGAAGGATGCTTCTTCAACTCCTGACTCAAAAAAGGATATTAGTCTTCCTTGTAACTCTGCCTTGTTACCCTTAATACTCAAATTATTTTCTTTCAATTTTTCTTTAATCTCTGCTACCGTGAGTTGCAAGATTTCGTCGTGTGGCATAATTTAAATTTTGAAACAAATTATATAACAAATTTTGAATATGTATCTTAAGTTAACGTTAGTGCGTTAAGTTAATATGAATAACATAATAATATGAGTTAATATGAATCTATAGTGTTATACAAATATTTTACTCTTCGGTTATGGCCCTTTCTTGCTCAGTTAATACTTGCTCTTGTATTTCGACTCTGTTGCCGTCCCTCTCGTAAGCCAAAATCGCCTCTGTACGCCTCTGTACTCGATCGTCGCGTCACACACACTTTTGGGGGTTGATGCCGCCGTCGGAGTGAGTGTTGCTCTCTGGAAACTCTCTGTCGTCGTTTGTGTGAATGCTGCTCTCTGGATACTCTTTGTGTGTTGTCGGCCTCAATAACGCACTCTACGTTTTACTACTCCCACTTGTGAGTGCTTCTCGTCTCGGTTTTGCACTCTCTGTACCTCGATGTTCCCACTCTCGGTGCCTCGTTGCCTCCTCTCTTAGGTCTTCGTCTTGCCGCTATCTCGTTTTGCTGCTCTTCTCGTCATGTCACGCACACTTCTGGGGATGATGCCGCCGTCAGTGCAAATGTTGCTCTTTCGTCTCGTTCGCACACTCAGTGCCTCGTATTTGCACACTCAGTGCCTCGTTGGCTACTCTCTTAGGTCTTCGTCTTGTTGCTACCTCGTTTTGCTGCTCTTCTCGTCTTGTCACGCACACTTCTGGGGATGATGCCGCCGTCAGTGCGAATGTTGCTCTTTCGTCTCGTTCGCACACTCAGTGCCTCGTATTTGCACACTCAGTGCCTCGTATTTGCACACTCAGTGCCTCGTATTTGCACACTCAATGCCTCGTATTTGCACACTCAGTGCCTCGTTAGCTACTCTCTTAGGTCTTCGTCTTGTTGCTACCTCGTTTAGCTTCGCACGATCATGTCGTTTTCTCCGTGGTTTGCTGCCGTGTTGCCGTCTCTATCGCTGACATGGCGCCAAAATTTTCAGTGGACGCTCGGTGTGCTTTTTCTTTCGTTTGTCAAGAATCTCTGTTGCCGTCTCACTCTTACTTGTGTGCGCCTTATTCCAAGAATTGGTTGAATTTCACAATTTTTCCCATGGATTTAACTTTTTTTTGTACAACAATTTGATGACTGATGTATAGTAACGGATTTCAGACTGCAACAATTTGATGATTGATGGATAGTCCTACCGTCTAACGATCCCGGACGAGCCCCCAAGTTGTGGAGTTTCAACTTTGTCCTGGAATTTCCTTAGCGAGTCCCCGAACTGAAGGGATTCGATTTGCACACACTGGTTTTTAATTTGATCAGCTTCATTGAATGTATTTTGTTAGTTTATTAGCTTTCGATCAACTTATTAACTACTTCACAATATTTCTCTTGCACGGCACACACTTCGAGACGCAACTTCACCGGCTCACACTATTGCACTCACGCTCCACTTCTCGACTGCCCATGCATCGTATATCGTTGCTTATCGATATTCTATCGATACCGATTCTCAATCTTAATCAACTCTACCATACCGCGATCCTACATTCGGCCATCCGACCTCCACATTCGCCCCGAATGATGGACACCATTTTTTCATATATTCTGCCACGGTGGTAGTACATTTCGGACCTTCTCCATCTCCTACTTTCTCAACCGCATAGCGACCATGCCTCATTTTCCGAACAACACGATAAGTTCCCAAATATTTTCCCTTAAGCTTAAGGCCAGAACCAAACTGCGTCCGCTTGACAGCCACCAGCTCATCAACCTCATATTCACTTGCAGATTTTTGACATTTATTAAACGTTTTACGGTTTTCTTCTTGCATCTTGCTTATGTTCCTTTTCGCTGTGTCACGTATTTCGGACTTATTGTTTTGTAACTCGATTAATAACTCTTCTTCCAACATATCCTTTAGTTCTAAATCGTAGCTAGTCCTCATATCAGCCCCAGTTAATATTTTAGTAAGACCAAAATATCGTTGGACTCCTTTCACATCCCGAGGAACTGGAAAATTCTCCACGGCACTTGTCTTCTCTTTTGACGGTTTGATGGTGCCATTTTCTATGATGTATCCTAAGAAATTAACCTTACGCTGAAGAAATTGACATTTTTTCCATTTTATCTTTAATCCCGACTCTTCTAAATCTCTCTTAAACTCTTTTAAATCTCTCAATACCCTCAAACTCATTTTTTGCTGGAACAATTATATCATCCATGTACAACATCAATATGCCTTCATTGCAAAAATATATCTAGTAAACACAGCTGCTGAATTATTAATGCCGAACGGTACGAAATTGAATTCAAATTGCCCATTTTGAGTAATACATCATCAATCACTGCAGTGGGAAAATTATCTCTTCTGATTTTCTGATTTACCCTTCTATAGTCGCAACATAATCTCTTTTACCCATCTTTCTTCGGTACTAATACAATTGGAGAAGAATACTCAGATACACTGTGGCAAATTATTCCATCTTCTAACCACTCTTTGACCTGTTGATCGACTCTTTTCTGATCTTCGTACGACAAGCGTCTTGGTTTCTGACATACCGGTATTTTATCAGTAAGTATAATCTTCATTTCCACTGGACAGTTAGCTGGTTTGATCGGACTATAATTTGAAATGATCTCTAGGACTTTAGACTTTAACTCAATGCTTAAATGGGAAAGCTCTAATTCTGACGAAAAGTTTTCGACTCTCGTAGTAAATATCTGCCCAAACGTGTTTTGCAACTCTTCTATGGGTCTTACATTTCGTACTGGGGGTGGATCTTGTGGATTACTATAACGAGTAATAACTTGATATTCCCCAACCGATTGATTATTCCCGTAAAATACTAATCCTTGTTTTCCCATTGTAGCATTTACGACCTCAAATACGTCATTTCCGATTACACCATCATATAATGTATTTCTATCTCTCACAACATGGAAGCACATCTTAATAGGAACACCATCTAAAGCCGTATCCAACTCAAAAGATCCTTTGGTGTTGACCTTCTTCCGCCGCACTTGTAGCATCGTCGCCCATTTATAGCAATATCCTCTTGCTTTTTCTCGAATTTGAAAACTTTAGAACACTTTGACTCTCTCTCAGTATCGATTTTCTCATACATTTTCATGTTTTCTAGTAATTCTCTAAAATTCTTGGCTTGATACAACACAGTCTTGTTCGGCTTCGAATCTGGTATACCCTCTATTATATATAATGTGCTCTTTTTCGCCAAACTCTTCATTTCATAAAAATATTCGATCAAACTCTCACTCTGTTTCTTCTTTCTATTCTCGAGTAGCTTATGTACTTGTTTTGCGGACAACCTCTCTGAAAATTCTCTCTCTAAAGGTGACCTTAGACTAATCCAATCGGTAAGACCGTCTTCGCTACTGACAAACAATTTCGCAGCCCCTTTTAACAATTGTCTACTATAAATGAATTTCTGTAAATCGTTTCATTTGACTGTCTCTGCACAGTTCTCAAAATCTGCAAGCCAATTGTCGACATCTTGCTGCTGGCTGCTATCGAATACAGTTAACGAATCTTGGATATCTCTTGGTGTTAACGCCATTATACTCTGTACCTCTTGTTGATCGTTTACTACTTGTAAGCTACGCTCTAGTGAGTCCTCGTAGAAGGATGCTTCTTCAACTCCTGACTCGAAAAAGGATATTACTCTTCCTTGTAACTCTGCCTTGTTACCCTTAATACTCAAATTATTTTCTTTCAATTTTTCTTTAATCTCTGCTACCGTGAGTTGCAAGATTTCGTCGTGTGGCATAATTTAAATTTTTAAACAAATTATATAACAAATTTTAAATATGTATCTTAAGCTAACGTTAGTGGGTTAAGTTAATTGATATGAATCTATAGTGTTATACAAATATTTTACTCTTCGGTTATGGCCCTTTCTTGTCAGTTAATACTTGCTCTTGTATTTCGACTCTGTTGCCGTCCCTCTCGTAAGCCAAAATCGCCTCTGTACGCCTCTGTACTCGATCGTCGCGTCACACACACTTTTGGGGGTTGATGCCGCCGTCGGAGTGAGTGTTGCTCTCTGGAAACTCTCTGTCGTCGTTTGTGTGAATGCTGCTCTCTGGATACTCTTTGTGTGTTGTCGGCCTCAATAACGCACTCTACGTTTTACTACTCCCACTTGCGATGGTTGATGCCGTCGTCTGTGTGAGTGCTTCTCGTCTCGGTTTTGCACTCTCTGTACCTCGATGTTCCCACTCTCTGTGCCTCGTTGCCTCCTCTCTTAGGTCTTCGTCTTGCCGCTATCTCGTTTTGCTGCTCTTCTCGTCATGTCACGCACACTTCTGGGGATGATGCCGCCGTCAGTGCGAATGTTGCTCTTTCGTCTCGTTCGCACACTCAGTGCCTCGTATTTGCACACTCAGTGCCTCGTTGGCTACTTTCTTAGGTCTTCGTCTTGTTGCTACCTCGTTTTGCTGCTCTTCTCGTCTTGTCACGCACACTTCTGGGGATGATGCCGCCGTCAGTGCGAATGTTGCTCTTTCGTCTCGTTCGCACACTCAGTGCCTCGTATTTGCACACTCAGTGCCTCGTATTTGCACACTCAGTGCCTCGTATTTGCACACTCAATGCCTCGTATTTGCACACTCAGTGCCTCGTTAGCTACTCTCTTAGGTCTTCGTCTTGTTGCTACCTCGTTTAGCTTCGCACGATCATGTCGTTTTCTCCGTGGTTTGCTGCCGTGTTGCCGTCTCTATCGCTGACATGGCGCCAAAATTTTCAGTGGAGGCTCGGTGTGCTTTTTCTTTCGTTTGTCAAGAATCTCTGTTGCCGTCTCACTCTTACTTGTGTGCGCCTTATTCCAAGAACTGGTTGAATTTCACAATTTTTCCATGGATTTAACTTTTTTTTGTACAACAATTTGATGACTGATGTATAGTAACGGATTTCAGACTGCAACAATTTGATGATTGATGGATAGTCCTACCGTCTAACGATCCCGGACGAGCCCCCAAGTTGTGGAGTTTCAACTTTGTCCTGGAATTTCCTTAGCGAGTCCCCGAACTGAAGGGATTCGATTTGCACACACTGGTTTTTAATTTGATCAGCTTCATTGAATGTATTTTGTTAGTTTATTAGCTTTCGATCAACTTATTAACTACTTCACAATATTTCTCTTGCACGGCACACACTTCGAGACGCAACTTCACCGGCTCACACTATTGCACTCACGCTCCACTTCTCGACTGCCCATGCATCGTATATCGTTGCTTATCGATATTCTATCGATACCGATTCTCAATCTTAATCAACTCTACCATACCGCGATCCTACATTCGGCCATCCGACCTCCACATTCGTTCCGAATGATGGACACCATTTTTTCATATATTCTGCCACGGTGGTAGTACATTTCGGACCTTCTCCATCTCCTACTTTCTCAAGCGCATAGCGACCATGCCTCATTTTCCGAACAACACGATAAGTTCCCAAATATTTTCCCTTAAGCTTAAGGCCAGAACCAAACTGCGTCCGCTTGACAGCCACCAGCTCATCAACCTCATATTCACTTGCAGATTTTTGACATTTATTAAACGTTTTACGGGTTTCTTCTTGCATCTTGCTTATGTTCCTTTTCGCTGTGTCACGTATTTCGGACTTATTGTTTTGTAACTCGATTAATAACTCTTCTTCCAACATATCCTTTAGTTCTAAATCGTAGCTAGTCCTCATATCAGCCCCAGTTAATATTTTAGTAAGACCAAAATATCGTTGGACTCCTTTCACATCCCGAGGAACTGGAAAATTCTCCACGGCACTTGTCTTCTCTTTTGACGGTTTGATGGTGCCATTTTCTATGATGTATCCTAAGAAATTAACCTTACGCTGAAGAAATTGACATTTTTTCCATTTTATCTTTAATCCCGACTCTTCTAAATCTCTCTCAAACTCTTTTAAATCTCTCAATACCCTCAAACTCATTTTTTGCTGGAACAATTATATCATCCATGTACAACATCAATATGCCTTCATTGCAAAAATATATCTAGTAAACACAGCTGCTGAATTATTAATGCCGAACGGTACGAAATTGAATTCAAATTGCCCATTTTGAGTAATACATCATCAATCACTGCAGTGGGAAAATTATCTCTTCTGATTTTCTGATTTACCCTTCTATAGTCGCAACATAATCTCTTTTACCCATCTTTCTTCGGTACTAATACAATTGGAGAAGAATACTCAGATACACTGTGGCAAATTATTCCATCTTCTAACCACTCTTTGACCTGTTGATCGACTCTTTTCTGATCTTCGTACGACAAGCGTCTTGGTTTCTGACATACTGGTATTTTATCAGTAAGTATAATCTTCATTTCCACTGGACAGTTAGCTGGTTTGATCGGACTATAATTTGAAATGATCTCTAGGACTTTAGACTTTAACTCAATGCTTAAATGGGAAAGCTCTAATTCTGACGAAAAGTTTTCGACTCTCGTAGTAAATATCTGCCCAAACGTGTTTTGCAACTCTTCTATGGGTCTTACATTTCGTACTGGGGGTGGATTTTGTGGATTACTATAACGAGTAATAACTTGATATTCCCCAACCGATTGATTATTCCCGTAAAATACTAATCCTTGTTTTCCCATTGTAGCATTTACGACCTCAAATACGTCATTTCCGATTACACCATCATATAATGTATTTCTATCTCTCACAACATGGAAGCACATCTTAATAGGAACACCATCTAAAGCCGTATCCAACTCAAAAGATCCTTTGGTGTTGACCTTCTTCCGCCGCACTTGTAGCATCGTCGCCCATTTATAGCAATATCCTCTTGCTTTTTCTCGAATTTGAAAACTTTAGAACACTTTGACTCTTTCTCAGTATCGATTTTCTCATACATTTTCATGTTTTCTAGTAATTCTCTAAAATTCTTGGCTTGATACAACACAGTCTTGTTCGGCTTCGAATCTGGTATACCCTCTATTATATACTCTATAACACTTTCTTCATCTAATGTGCTCTTTTTCGCCAAACTCTTCATTTCATAAAAATATTCGATCAAACTCTCACTCTGTTTCTTCTTTCTATTCTCGAGTAGCTTATGTACTTGTTTTGCGGACAACCTCTCTGAAAATTCTCTCTCTAAAGGTGACCTTAGACTAATCCAATCGGTAAGACCGTCTTCGCTACTGACAAACAATTTCGCAGCCCCTTTTAACAATTGTCTACTATA
Organism: Drosophila equinoxialis; assembly: GCA_018150345.1. Taxonomy (NCBI): domain Eukaryota; kingdom Metazoa; phylum Arthropoda; class Insecta; order Diptera; family Drosophilidae; genus Drosophila; species Drosophila equinoxialis. The sequence goes on from JAECWI010000729.1 coordinate 131,354, forward strand.
AATGAATTTCTGTAAATCGTTTCATTTGACTGTCTCTGCACAGTTCTCAAAATCTGCAAGCCAATTGTCGACATCTTGCTGCTGGCTGCCATCGAATACAGTTAACGAATCTTGGATATCTCTTGGTGTTAACGCCATTATACTCTGTACCTCTTGTTGATCGTTTACTACTTGTAAGCTACGCTCTAGTGAGTCCTCGTAGAAGGATGCTTCTTCAACTCCTGACTCGAAAAAGGATATTACTCTTCCTTGTAACTCTGCCTTGTTACCCTTAATACTCAAATTATTTTCTTTCAATTTTTCTTTAATCTCTGCTACCGTGAGTTGTAAGATTTCGTCGTGTGGCATAATTTAAATTTTTAAACAAATTATATAACAAATTTTAAATATGTATCTTAAGCTAACGTTAGTGGGTTAAGTTAATTGATATGAATCTATAGTGTTATACAAATATTTTACTCTTCGGTTATGGCCCTTTCTTGTCAGTTAATACTTGCTCTTGTATTTCGACTCTGTTGCCGTCCCTCTCGTAAGCCAAAATCGCCTCTGTACGCCTCTGTACTCGATCGTCGCGTCACACACACTTTTGGGGGTTGATGCCGCCGTCGGAGTGAGTGTTGCTCTCTGGAAACTCTCTGTCGTCGTTTGTGTGAATGCTGCTCTCTGGATACTCTTTGTGTGTTGTCGGCCTCAATAACGCACTCTACGTTTTACTACTCCCACTTGCGATGGTTGATGCCGTCGTCTGTGTGAGTGCTTCTCGTCTCGGTTTTGCACTCTCTGTACCTCGATGTTCCCACTCTCTGTGCCTCGTTGCCTCCTCTCTTAGGTCTTCGTCTTGCCGCTATCTCGTTTTGCTGCTCTTCTCGTCATGTCACGCACACTTCTGGGGATGATGCCGCCGTCAGTGCGAATGTTGCTCTTTCGTCTCGTTCGCACACTCAGTGCCTCGTATTTGCACACTCAGTGCCTCGTATTTGCACACTCAGTGCCTCGTATTTGCACACTCAATGCCTCGTATTTGCACACTCAGTGCCTCGTTAGCTACTCTCTTAGGTCTTCGTCTTGTTGCTACCTCGTTTAGCTTCGCACGATCATGTCGTTTTCTCCGTGGTTTGCTGCCGTGTTGCCGTCTCTATCGCTGACATGGCGCCAAAATTTTCAGTGGAGGCTCGGTGTGCTTTTTCTTTCGTTTGTCAAGAATCTCTGTTGCCGTCTCACTCTTACTTGTGTGCGCCTTATTCCAAGAACTGGTTGAATTTCACAATTTTTCCATGGATTTAACTTTTTTTTTGTACAACAATTTGATGACTGATGTATAGTAACGGATTTCAGACTGCAACAATTTGATGATTGATGGATAGTCCTACCGTCTAACGATCCCGGACGAGCCCCCAAGTTGTGGAGTTTCAACTTTGTCCTGGAATTTCCTTAGCGAGTCCCCGAACTGAAGGGATTCGATTTGCACACACTGGTTTTTAATTTGATCAGCTTCATTGAATGTATTTTGTTAGTTTATTAGCTTTCGATCAACTTATTAACTACTTCACAATATTTCTCTTGCACGGCACACACTTCGAGACGCAACTTCACCGGCTCACACTATTGCACTCACGCTCCACTTCTCGACTGCTCTTATCGATATTCTATCGATACCGATTCTCAATCTTAATCAACTCTACCATACCGCGATCCTACATTCGGCCATCCGACCTCCACATTCGTTCCGAATGATGGACACCATTTTTTCATATATTCTGCCACGGTGGTAGTACATTTCGGACCTTCTCCATCTCCTACTTTCTCAACCGCATAGCGACCATGCCTCATTTTCCGAACAACACGATAAGTTCCCAAATATTTTCCCTTAAGCTTAAGGCCAGAACCAAACTGCGTTCGCTTGACAGCCACCAGCTCATCAACCTCATATTCACTTGCAGATTTTCGACATTTATTAAACGTTTTACGGTTTTCTTCTTGCATCTTGCTTATGTTCCTTTTCGCTGTGTCACGTATTTCGGACTTATTGTTTTGTAACTCGATTAATAACTCTTCTTCCAACATATCCTTTAGTTCTAAATCGTAGCTAGTCCTCATATCAGCCCCAGTTAATATTTTAGTAAGACCAAAATATCGTTGGACTCCTTTCACATCCCGAGGAACTGGGAAATTCTCCACGGCACTTGTCTTCTCTTTTGACGGTTTGATGGTGCCATTTTCTATGATGTATCCTAAGAAATTAACCTTACGCTGAAGAAATTGACATTTTTTCCATTTTATCTTTAATCCCGACTCTTCTAAATCTCTCTTAAACTCTTTTAAATCTCTCAATACCCTCAAACTCATTTTTTGCTGGAACAATTATATCATCCATGTACAACATCAATATGCCTTCATTGCAAAAATATATCCAGTAAACACAGCTGCTGAATTATTAATGCCGAACGGTACGAAATTGAATTCAAATTGCCCATTTTGAGTAACAAACGAAGTAAGTTTCTTTGAGTTTTCTTCGACTGGCACATGGAAATAGCCATTACACAAATCAAGAGTTATAAAGACTCTTCCTTCTTGTAACCTATGTAATACATCATCAATCACTGCAGTGGGAAAATTATCTCTTCTGATTTTCTGATTTACTCTTCTATAGTCGCAACATAATCTCTTTTCCCCATCTTTCTTCGGTACTAATACAATTGGAGAAGAATACTCAGATACACTGTGGCGAATTATTCCTTCTTCTAACCACTCTTTGACCTGTTGATCGACTCTTTTCTGATCTTCGTACGACAAGCGTCTTGGTTTCTGATATACCGGTATTTTATCAGTAAGTATAATCTTCATTTCCACTGGACAGTTAGCTGGTTTGATCGGACTATAATTTGAAATGATCTCTAGGACTTTAGACTTTAACTCAATGCTCAAATGGGAAAGCTCTAATTCTGACGAAAAGTTTTCGACTCTCGTAGTAAATATCTGCCCAAACGTGTTTTGCAACTCTTCTATGGGACTAACATTTCGTACTGGGGGTGGATCTTGTGGATTACTATAACGAGTAATAACTTGATATTCCCCAACCGATTGATTATTCCCGTAAAACACTAATCCTTGTTTTCCCATTGTAGCATTTACGACCTCAAATACGTCATTTCCGATTACACCATCATATAATGTATTTTTATCTCTCACAACATGGAAGCACATCTTAATAGGAACACCATCTAAAGCCGTATCCAACTCAAAAGATCCTTTGGTGTTGACCTTCTTCCGCCGCACTTGTAGCATCGTCGCCCATTTATAGCAATATCCTCTTGCTTTTTCTCGAATTTGAAAACTTTAGAACACTTTGACTCTTTCTCAGTAGCGATTTTCTCATACATTTTCATGTTTTCTCGTAATTCTCTAAAATTCTTGGCTTGATACAACACAGTCTTGTTCGCCTTCGAATCTGGTATACCCTCTATTATATACTCTATAACACTTTCTTCATCTAATGTGCTCTTTTTCGCCAAACTCTTCATTTCATAAAAATATTCGATCAAACTCTCACTCTGTTTCTTCTTTCTATTCTCGTGTAGCTTATGTACTTGTTTTGCGGACAACCTCTCTGAAAATTCTCTCTCTAAAGGTGACCTTAGACTAATCCAATCGGTAAGACCGTCTTCGCTACTGACAAACAATTTCGCAGCCCCTTTTAACAATTGTCTACTATAAATGAATTTCTGTAAATCGTTTCATTTGACTGTCTCTGCACAGTTCTCAAAATCTGCAAGCCAATTGTCGACATCTTGCTGCTGGCTGCCATCGTATACAGTTAACGAATCTTGGATATCTCTTGGTGTAAACGCCATTATACTCTGTACCTCTTGTTGATCGTTTACTACTTGTAAGCTACGCTCTAGTGAGTCCTCGTAGAAGGATGCTTCTTCAACTCCTGACTCGAAAAAGGATATTAGTCTTCCTTGTAACTCTGCCTTGTTACCCTTAATACTCAAATTATTTTCTTTCAATTTTTCTTTAATCTCTGCTACCGTGAGTTGCAAGATTCCGTCGTGTGGCATAATTTAAATTTTGAAACAAATTATATAACAAATTTTGAATATGTATCTTAAGCTAACGTTAGTGGGTTAAGTTAATTGATATGAAGCCAAAATTTTCAGTGGACGCTCGGTGTGCTTTTTCTTTCGTTTGTCAAGAATCTCTGTTGCCGTCTCACTCTTACTTGTGTGCGCCTTATTCCAAGAATTGGTTGAATTTCACAATTTTTCCCATGGATTTAACTTTTTTTTGTACAACAATTTGATGACTGATGTATAGTAACGGATTTCAGACTGCAACAATTTGATGATTGATGGATAGTCCTACCGTCTAACGATCCCGGACGAGCCCCCAAGTTGTGGAGTTTCAACTTTGTCCTGGAATTTCCTTAGCGAGTCCCCGAACTGAAGGGATTCGATTTGCACACACTGGTTTTTAATTTGATCAGCTTCATTGAATGTATTTTGTTAGTTTATTAGCTTTCGATCAACTTATTAACTACTTCACAATATTTCTCTTGCACGGCACACACTTCGAGACGCAACTTCACCGGCTCACACTATTGCACTCACGCTCCACTTCTCGACTGCCCATGCACCGTATATCGTTGCTTATCGATATTCTATCGATACCGATTCTCAATCTTAATCAACTCTACCATACCGCGATCCTACATTCGGCCATCCGACCTCCACATTCGCCCCGAATGATGGACACCATTTTTTCATATATTCTGCCACGGTGGTAGTACATTTCGGACCTTCTCCATCTCCTACTTTCTCAACCGCATAGCGACCATGCCTCATTTTCCGAACAACACGATAAGTTCCCAAATATTTTCCCATAAGCTTAAGGCCAGAACCAAACTGCGTCCGCTTGACAGCCACCAGCTCATCAACTTCATATTCACTTGCAGATTTTCGACATTTATTAAACGTTTTACGGTTTTCTTCTTGCATCTTGCTTATGTTCCTTTTCGCTGTGTCACGTATTTCGGACTTATTGTTTTGTAACTCGATTAATAACTCTTCTTCCAACATATCCTTTAGTTCTAAATCGTAGCTAGTCCTCATATCAGCCCCAGTTAATATATTAGTAAGACCAAAATATCGTTGGACTCCTTTCACATCCCGAGGAACTGGAAAATTCTCCACGGCACTTGTCTTCTCTTTTGACAGTTTGATGGTGCCATTTTCTATGATGTATCCTAAGAAATTAACCTTACGCTGAAGAAATTGACATTTTTTCCATTTTATCTTTAATCCCGACTCTTCTAAATCTCTCTTAAACTCTTTTAAATCTCTCAATACCCTCAAACTCATTTTTTGCTGGAACAATTATATCATCCATGTACAACATCAATATGCCTTCATTGCAAAAATATATCCAGTAAACACAGCTGCTGAATTATTAATGCCGATCGGTACGAAATTGAATTCAAATTGCCCATTTTGAGTAACAAACGAAGTAAGTTTCTTTGAGTTTTCTTCGACTGGCACATGGAAATAGCCATTACACAAATCAAGAGTTATAAAGACTCTTCCTTCTTGTAACCTATGTAATACATCATCAATCACTGCAGTGGGAAAATTATCTCTTCTGATTTTCTGATTTACTCTTCTATAGTCGCAACATAATCTCTTTTCCCCATCTTTCTTCGGTACTAATACAATTGGAGAAGAATACTCAGATACACTGTGGCGAATTATTCCTTCTTCTAACCACTCTTTGACCTGTTGATCGACTCTTTTCTGATCTTCGTACGACAAGCGTCTTGGTTTCTGATATACCGGTATTTTATCAGTAAGTATAATCTTCATTTCCACTGGACAGTTAGCTGGTTTGATCGGACTATAATTTGAAATGATCTCTAGGACTTTAGACTTTAACTCAATGCTCAAATGGGAAAGCTCTAATTCTGACGAAAAGTTTTCGACTCTCGTAGTAAATATCTGCCCAAACGTGTTTTGCAACTCTTCTATGGGACTTACATTTCGTACTGGGGGTGGATCTTGTGGATTACTATAACGAGTAATAACTTGATATTCCCCAACCGATTGATTATTCCCGTAAAACACTAATCCTTGTTTTCCCATTGTAGCATTTACGACCTCAAATACGTCATTTCCGATTACACCATCATATAATGTATTTCTATCTCTCACAACATGGAAGCACATCTTAATAGGAACACCATCTAAAGCCGTATCCAACTCAAAAGATCCTTTGGTGTTGACCTTCTTCCGCCGCACTTGTAGCATCGTCGCCCATTTATAGCAATATCCTCTTGCTTTTTCTCGAATTTGAAAACTTTAGAACACTTTGACTCTTTCTCAGTAGCGATTTTCTCATACATTTTCATGTTTTCTCGTAATTCTCTAAAATTCTTGGCTTGATACAACACAGTCTTGTTCGGCTTCGAATCTGGTATACCCTCTATTATATACTCTATAACACTTTCTTCATCTAATGTGCTCTTTTTCGCCAAACTCTTCATTTCATAAAAATATTCGATCAAACTCTCACTCTGTTTCTTCTTTCTATTCTCGAGTGGCTTATGTACTTGTTTTGCGGACAACCTCTCTGAAAATTCTCTCTCTAAAGGTGACCTTAGACTAATCCAATCGGTAAGACCGTCTTCGCTACTGACAAACAATTTCGCAGCCCCTTTTAACAATTGTCTACTATAAATGAATTTCTGTATATCGTTTCATTTGACTGTCTCTGCACAGTTCTCAAAATCTGCAAGCCAATTGTCGACATCTTGCTGCTGGCTGCCATCGAATACAGTTAACGAATCTTGGATATCTCTTGGTGTAAACGCCATTATACTCTGTAACTCTTGTTGATCGTTTACTACTTGTAAGCTACGCTCTAGTGAGTCCTCGTAGAAGGATGCTTCTTCAACTCCTGACTCGAAAAAGGATATTAGTCTTCCTTGTAACTCTGCCTTGTTACCCTTAATACTCAAATTATTTTCTTTCAATTTTTCTTTAATCTCTGCTACCGTGAGTTGCAAGATTTCGTCGTGTGGCATAATTTAAATGTTGAAACAAATTATATAACAAATTTTGAATATGTATCTTAAGCTAACGTTAGTGGGTTAAGTTAATTGATATGAATCTATAGTGTTATACAAATATTTTACTCTTCGGTTATGGCCCTTTCTTGCTCAGTTAATACTTGCTCTTGTATTTCGACTCTGTTGCCGTCCCTCTCGTAAGCCAAAATCGCCTCTGTACGCCTCTGTACTCGATCGTCGCGTCACACACACTTTTGGGGGTTGATGCCGCCGTCGGAGTGAGTGTTGCTCTCTGGAAACTCTCTGTCGTCGTTTGTGTGAATGCTGCTCTCTGGATACTCTTTGTGTGTTGTCGGCCTCAATAACGCACTCTACGTTTTACTACTCCCACTTGCGATGGTTGATGCCGTCGTCTGTGTGAGTGCTTCTCGTCTCGGTTTTGCACTCTCTGTACCTCGATGTTCCCACTCTCTGTGCCTCGTTGCCTCCTCTCTTAGGTCTTCGTTTTGCCGCTATCTCGTTTTGCTGCTCTTCTCGTCATGTCACGCACACTTCTGGGGATGATGCCGCCGTCAGTGCGAATGTTGCTCTTTCGTCTCGTTCGCACACTCAGTGCCTCGTATTTGCACACTCAGTGCCTCGTTGGCTACTCTCTTAGCTCTTCGTCTTGTTGCTACCTCGTTTTGCTGCTCTTCTCGTCTTGTCACGCACACTTCTGGGGATGATGCCGGCGTCAGTGCGAATGTTGCTCTTTCGTCTCGTTCGCACACTCAGTGCCTCGTATTTGCACACTCAGTGCCTCGTATTTGCACACTCAGTGCCTCGTATTTGCACACTCAATGCCTCGTATTTGCACACTCAGTGCCTCGTTAGCTACTCTCTTAGGTCATCGTCTTGTTGCTACCTCGTTTAGCTTCGCACGATCATGTCGTTTTCTCCGTGGTTTGCTGCCGTGTTGCCGTCTCTATCGCTGACATGGCGCCAAAATTTTCAGTGGAGGCTCGGTGTGCTTTTTCTTTCGTTTGTCAAGAATCTCTGTTGCCGTCTCACTCTTACTTGTGTGCGCCTTATTCCAAGAATTGGTTGAATTTCACAATTTTTCCCATGGATTTAACTTTTTTTTTGTACAACAATTTGATGACTGATGTATAGTAACGGATTTCAGACTGCAACAATTTGATGATTGATGGATAGTCCTACCGTCTAACGATCCCGGACGAGCCCCCAAGTTGTGGAGTTTCAACTTTGTGCTGGAATTTCCTTAGCGAGTCCCCGAACTGAAGGGATTCGATTTCGATCAGCTTTATTGAATGTATTTTGTTAGTTTATTAGCTTTCGATCAACTTATTAACTACTTCACAATATTTCTCTTGCACGGCACACACTTCGAGACGCAACTTCACCGGCTCACACTATTGCACTCACGCTCCACTTCTCGACTGCCCATGCATCGTATATCGTTGCTTATCGATATTCTATCGATACCGATTCTCAATCTTAATATCCTCTACCATACCGCGATCCTATACACATACTATCACTCAGAAAGGTATTTAAGAAACAAAGAGAAGCTAATCTTAAACTCCAACTCCACAAATGCGAATTTATGAAAAGGGAAACAGAATTCCTTGGTCATATACTAACAACAGAAGGTATAAAACCTAACCCAAATCAATTCAACGCAATTCAAAATTTTCCGATCCCTAAAAACCCCAAAAGAAATAAAATCATTCTTAGGATTATGCGGATTGTTTCGAAAATTTATACCAAACTTTGCACATATTGCAAAGCCTTTAACTCTTGGATTAAAGAAAGGAGCTAAAATTAACAGAAACGACCCACATTATATTTCATCATTTGAAAAATTAAAATATCTTTTTATGAACGACCCCATACTTGCGTACCCCGATTTAAAAAAAACATTTTTCCTAACCACAGATGCTAGCAATATAGCTTTAGGCGCGTTCATCTCACAGGACCATAGACCTATTTCTTACGCAAACAGAACGTTGAACGAACATGAGAACAGCTATTGAAAAGGAATTACTATCAATAGTTTGGGCAACAAAGTATTTCGGACCATACCTTTTCGGTAGAAAGTTCGAAATTCTAAGCGACCATAAGCCTTTAGTATGGCTCAGCAATATAAAAGAACCAAATATGAAACTTCAACGATGGAGAATAAAACTAAACGAGTTTGATTATAAAATTAAATATTTACCCGGCAAAGAAAATCACGTAGCAGATGCCCTTTCCAGAATTAAAACAGATGAAAACTTTTTAGGATCGACAGACAGCACCGCAGCTACAATAAATCAAACATAAAAATAACATACAAAGAAATGACCAATGATTACGCAAGGGATAAAAGATATCTTTACGGTAAGAAAACTGTAGGTACTATATTTTCATAACGAACAAGCTTATCACATATTTCAACAAGCCCTTATTGAAATAATACGATTAAACGCAAATACAAAAACCTCGAAATCAAGTATTAAATTAGAGGACATTCAAACGTTTGCACAATTCAAAGAAATAATTCTAAAACAACATAAAGAATTATTACATCCAGGAATCGAAAAAACGATTAATCTGTTTAAAGAAAAATATTATTTCCCCGATTTTCAAAACCTGATTCAAAACATTATTAACGAATGCTCAGTATGCAATATCGCAAAGACAGAAAATAGAAATAATGTCAGAGAAAAATACGTCATGGACTTTTACATGATCGACAATTTACAATTCCTTTCATGCATTGACATTTACTCCAAATTTGCAACACTTGTAGAAGTAAAATCTAGAGATTGGTTAGAAGCCAAGAGAGCAATTATGAAAATATTCACTGAAATGGGCAAACCAATTGAAATAAAATCAGACAAAAATTCAGCATTTCTGTGTATAGCACTAAAAAATTGGCTACAAGAAGAAAATGTTAAGTTAGAAATCACAACAAGTTAAAATGGCATTTCAGACGTAGAAAGATTCCATAAAACAGTTAACGAAAAACTCAGAATTATAAATAGCGAAAATGACATCGAAGTTAAATTACTTAAATTTGAAAAAATTCTCTACATTTACAACCATAAGACGAGACATAAAACTAACCGAACACCAGCGGATATTTTTATCTATGCAGGATCACCCGACTATAATACCCAAGAAAATAAAATACATAAAATAAACAATTTAAATAAAGACAGACACGACTTCGAAATCGTTACTAGATTTAAACAAGCACCATTAGTAAAGTCTAAAACAACAAATCCATTCAAAAAGACAGGAGAAATAAATCAGTTAGATGAAAAACACTTTGAAGAAAGAAACAGAGGACAAAAGGTCACACACTACAAATCAAAATTCAAAAAGAAAAAGAAAGTTAATAAAAGCAAATACGACAATTGATACATTACAGGTCAAAAACCTCAAGGAAGAAAAGGAAAAATCAGTAAAAGTAGAAGTTCTAATCTTTAATTTTGGGCATTTCACAGAATACATCGAAGACATAGAAATGGGCATGCAGCTCACTAGACTAGGAATTTTCAACCCAAAACTTTTAAAACATAATCGCTTAAGTCATGTTAATTTGGAAAAACTATTGAATACAAAGACATCCACCTGGCTTAATCCAAATTCAAACGAGATATTTATCATTTCAAACATTCCTCAAGATATAATAAAAACCCCTATCTTTGAGATACTTCCTTATCCAGATGAAAATAAAAATATTTTGACTGAAAATTCATACGATAAATACTATTTTAACAACAACACTTTGTTTAATAAAAATACAAAACAAATAGAAACTAATGAATGTATAATAGGCATTTTAAATCAAATCCCAACCACTTGCAAATACACTAAAACATATAAAAATTATCAAACTAATTACATTGAACCAAATATAATTGTAACATGGAATTTACCATAAACAAAACTTAATCAAAATTGTGTAAACAACGACTTAATAATAGAAGGCAATAACATAATAAAAATTTACGATTGTGCCTTAATATTAAATGAAATATCAATAACAAATTCATTGCTTGACTACAGCCAAAGCATTTATGTAACAAACAATATCACTAGGCTAGAACCTATTTCTTTTATCCAAACAAAGGAGATAATTAACGAACACACAAAATATTATACTGGATTTCAAACTATTACATTAATCACATTTGTACTTACTACAATAAGTTTAATAACATACTTAATCTATAAGCTTAAGGCAATGCCACAAAAATGAATAATTAAACATTTTCGATCAAATAAGAATCGTATTCCCACAGAAAAAATCGAAACTCCATTTGTTGATAAAATTGGATCCCAAAGAACAAACAAAATTGATACTTCAATCTTTGCAGCTGAGAACCTCGCTATACCCCAATTTATCCGCCTGAGGACAGGCTATTTTCTTTAGGATGGGGGAGTCATATATCCAACAACAATCCCTAATAACTTATAAATTTATAAACAATTGGACACTTGCAATAACAATTGTCCCCCTCAAAACTTCCAGCGTGAGAACGCAATATTATAAACAAATCTGTCCCCAAAAATTCCTCTAAGCGTGAGAACGCTTAGTAGGCGAAATCAGATCAAGACATCATCCGATAAAAAGCTCCCACGAGTAGCATAAAAAGCTTTCAACATAATTGTAAACATAAAGGGCTTTCTAACCGAACAGTAAAATTAATTGTATGAATAATGATAAGTTAGTTCTTAAGACACATCCTTTGAATAAAGATCGTTTTTTTTTGAGTTCAATAGATCCAAGTTTTCTTTTTTTTTCACCTATAAAAGAAATGGATTTATAATTATATATTCCTGCAGCTTCTGATATCAAGATCTACTTGCACCATGCTGATGCTTTGCGAACTATTTTTAGTCGTAATGCCTAATGTTTCTTGGCTTGTTGATGATAATCAATCTTTCTTAATTCCTTCATCTCAACATGTTTTTCTTGTACGCTATATCAGTTGAATTCTTTTCTTAACTCTTCTAAAAGAATCCTTGATCTTGTTTTTGTCTCGGATCCCACTGTTAGTGCTGTTTCACAAACACAACCCCTAGTGAAGCCTGAAGATCCTTATCACCCTACCATTGAAGTTACTATTTCTTACAATGCCGTTAATAATTCATTTAATAAATTCTCAAATTCTCGTCGTAGATGTTTTCGTAAAACAAATTTCAATCTTCTTAACAGCCTTATTTTCTCTTTTGATTGGTCTTTTCTATTTGAGTGCTGTGATATAGATTGTGCAGTGAATTTTTTCTACTCTGCTCTTAATTCTCTAATTGATAAATGCGTTCCCTATGTGAATGTCTCTACCATCCCCAGTGCGCCAGTCTGGTTCACACGTAGGCTCTCTAATCGCCGTAACATTAAACCGTAACATTAAAGCGTATTTATTTTCTGAAAATATATGTACAATTAGCGATGGCAATAGATTTATTTTTTGATGCGCAGCTAGTGCGTCTGTTCAGTTGTCTATTGCCGGAAGAAGAAGGAGGCCAACTCCAGTGTGGCATTAAGCCGCATATCGATATTTTCCCTGGGCAGCTTAATACTAACAATCGATACTTAAAGATACTGACTTACTACCAACAATCGATACTTATAATACTGACTTACTACTAACAATCGATACTTAAAATACGGGCTTCGATATAAGTGTGAACAATTAACAGACTTCCAAAATAACTGACATCTTACAACTCGGCCGTCCTGACAAGGAATCGACCTCGATTCTAGTTGCTAACAAAAGGAGATACATAATAACATTAAGAGGCTAGTGTCGCCCTTGTTTGGATATCAGAAGTGCAATCTTGATCAGGGGCTGCCCGTAGTTTTAATTTGGAGGCTTCTAGTGCCCCATCATACGGCAGTTGGGTGATCTGGGAGCCCTCTACGTCCCGGATAACATATCGGTCATTCGGAAGTTTTTTATGAACGACGTACGGACCACGATACCGTTTGATAAGTTTTTTGTTTGCACCTGCCGAAGTATCCACATTCTTAATAACTACAAAATCTCCCTTCTCAAAACTAACGGCCGGGAGGTGGTGCTTCGCATAGTACTCAGCATTATATTCTTGGGACTTGACAATGTTACTGAAGGCTAATATCCGGACGTCTACCTCTGAGGCATCGACCTCCTCCGTCCTCTCACCCAATCGTTCGGTTAGTTCATCCACTATCACGCCTCGTTGTTCAACTCCGAATAGGAGTACGGAAGCGACAAATTTTGTTGTTGAGTGGACATAGTTGTTCAATGCGAACTCTATGTTCGGCAGTTGTTGGACCCAATCCGCGGGGTCCATGGGTTACGTCAGTTTAACCAACATAGGGCCCAAAACCCGGTTAACCCGCTCGACTTGGCCGTTGGCCCGGGGTGAGGCAGTGGTATTTGCACATGAATTATATTATTGGACCTCAGAAATTCTCCAAATTCGGAGGAAGTAAAGCAGGTACCTCGGTCGCTGATAATTCGCTTCACAAATTTAGTGAAAGCGTCAATGACCACCAGAAGATACTTCTTCTTAGAGCGTATGGACGGAAGGGAACCTAGATGATCAATGTGAGTGGTATCGAACGGAAGGGGCACTTTCGGAATACTGTGTAGCGTGACACGACTGTCAGGAGCGGAAGCGGAGTAATAGATACATTTGAGGCACTACTCGGATGACATGATTTATCATTTCGGAAGGGACATACAGTTGGGGTACACCCGTCGGCGCCAGGCGGTACACTACTCCGTCTTGCAGTTTGAAATCTGCTATTTCGAATTTCTCTAAATCATCTCGGAGTTTAACAATCTCAAGGTCGCGATTCTGAGTTAGCTGCAGTTGGAAGTCAAGGTTTAAATCGTCAACGTAGGCGGCAGTTTCTATTCTGCTTAGGGCATCGACATGGGGCATACTAACCCCCGAGCGGTGTACAATCGTATAGTTGTAATTTTCTAACAGCAGGGCCCATCTAACGATCTTAGCGGAATGTCCCCCGTTTCTCAGTGTCAACGCCGTAGGCTCTCAGTCACGATTTTGAACGGGATGAACTTAAGATACGTCTCAAAACGTTTCAAGGCATACACGATAGCTAACGTTTCTAGTTCATAACTGTGTAGTTTCGATTCGGCGGCGGAGGCCATTTTAGAGAATTAGAAAACTGGGTGCAATTTACCGTCGGTTTGTTTCTGGAGGAGCACTGCTCCAAAACCAGTTGAGCTAGCATCACAGTGCAACTCTGTTTCAAACTTCGGGTTGTAGATAGACACGGGGGATTCGATCAGTTTCGACTTCAGGGTTCGGAAAGATTCGAGGCATTCCTCGGAGAACACGTAACGCCGTACAAATCGGCGGAAGTATGAGAACAGGCCTAAGCAGCGCTCTAATTCCTTGCTATTCCCTGGGACGGGCAAATCCCGTATCGCCTGAAGATGAGCTGGTTTAGGCGTGATACCGGCAGAATTGGCTAAGTAACCCCAATACTCTAGTTCCCTATACGCAAAACGGCATTTAGCCAGCTTCAGGCATAGCCCGTTCACTCTTAACGTATACAGTATTTCCTTCAGCACCTCTAGATGGGTTTTGTAATCATACGATGCGACTAGTATATCGTCCATATATATCACCAGCAGACCTTGGTTTATGAATTTCTTAAGGACAGAATAAACGAATCTAGCGAACACGGAAGGGCCATTACAAAGTCCGAAGGGCATGCGTACATATTCAAACTGGCCATCAGGGGTTACAAAGGCAGTATATTTGATTGAGTCTGGATGCATTTTCACATGGTGGAACCCGTTCTTCAAGTCCAAAACAGTGAAGAATGATTTACCACCCAAATGTTCGATGCAATCATCTAGCAGAGGGATCGGAAAATGATCTGTAATTTTGTTCAACGGCCGGTAATCTACACACTTTCTCATGGTGTTGTCCTTTTTACGTACAGGGACAATCGCGGCAGCGTAAGGGGAGTTACTGTGGCGAATAATGCCAGCTTCCAAGAGATCATCACAGATCTCACGCACCTCGATGCGTTCATGGTGTTTTGAGTTTGGCTAGTCAATTCTATTTTCTTTTCATAGTTCAAGGGCTTAACTAAATCTGGGTCAACCTGTACATATGCAGTGGAAATAATAGACTTCAAGTCTGCGATTTGCTCTTCCCGTAACTTGGGCTCTATGTCAAACTCTAAATCATTGACAGCGGGGACCTCGATGGCATTTATGGCCATAAGTGCATCAATCAGTGTTTCCGGAGGTACAGCAAAAGTTTTTGGAAGGGGAGAATCAGACAACTCGGCAGATACAATCTCATTCCTATCGCACGGCAGTATCGCTATCTCTTCCCTCAATATGTCAAAGTACCTCAGACCAGCAGTGAGTTTCATATTTACAAATTCAGTAGGTTTATTCATAAGTAACATAAATTCTTTTTCATATTTCATTTTTTCCAAGTTACAAAGTCTAATATTAATTCTATATAGAAGATCTCTGCCTCAATCTCTCTCCTCCATCATCAGGAGCGGCAGTGGTAGCGGCAGTGGTGGCGACGGCAGTCCCCATCCGAGACGGGCAGTTTTTATAAATGTGGCCCACTATGCCACACTTGAAGCAGGAACTCGGCGGTCGGATCGGCTTCGGGCATTGGCTTTTGTAATGCCCCCCATCCCGAGCAGTTAAAACATCTGGTTTCACTTGTGGCGGTGCCTGAGGTGGTGGTGAGGCTGCACCTTCACGCTGAGACTTTGCTTGGAGGCAGCCGCCTGCAGACGGAAGCGCTTATAGCGTTCCAGTAGGGGCTTCAATTCGGCCACCGTACGAGCTGAGTACAGCATGCCGACCCGAGTAGAGTTGTCCCGCAGTCCATCGATGATCATGTCGACCAACTCATTCTCCGGAATCGGAGCATTCATGGCAATCTCCTGCATTTCGATTGCGAATCTAAAGCACCTTTCGCCTGCCTTGATGCGCCGGCTACGAAGAGCGTGGTACACCTCCTCGATGCTGCGCGAGCGTCCAAGCTCTCGGAGGAGAATTGTGTTGAGCTCTCTGTAGCTGTGCACCGATATCGTTCGCAGCAACACCGCCGCCGTCCCCTCCAGCATGCGACGGCATGCAATCAACCGTAGTCGGTCATTCAACTGGAGGATTTCAAACGCGTCCTCCAGATCGTTCAGCCATTTTTTGACATCATAAGCCGTATCCGCCGAGAATCGGGCCACCATGCTCTCGATCACACTCAAGTCACTGACTTGCTGCCTCGGCTCTCGGCATTCGTCCATCCTCTGTTGCAGCTTGAGGATCTGCTGCTGCAGCAGTAACACTTCATGCTGTTTCCGAAGCGTCGTCAGTTGCTCGTCCAGACTGGAGAAGGCGGAAGCAGCGGGTGTGGTGGCGGTGGTGTGGTACTAGAGCGGGCATATCTTCCCATGCGTGCGCAGCCCAGGGAACGTCGGTGTCAGTGACGGGGGCGGCGAGCGAGGCCGCAGCCCGCATAGCAGACATGTAGGCGGCGGACACAGCATCCGCGGGTACAGCAGAGTCGGGTGCGGTAGCGGCGCGCACAGCAGAGGTGGATGTGGCAGCGGCGTCGGGTACAGCAGTGGATGCGGAAGCGGCGGCGGGTACAGCAATGGATGCTGCGGCAGCGGCGGCGGGTACAGCAGTGGATGCGGCGGCAGCGGCGGCGGGTACAGCAGTGGCGGCGGGTGCAGAGGCGGCAGCGGGTGCAGCGGCGGCCGCGTGTACAGCGGGTACAGCGGCGGCAGCGGGTGCAGCGGCGGCAGCGTGTACAGCGTTTGCAGCGGCGGCAGCGGGTACAGCGGGTACAGCGGGTGCAGCGGCGACATGTATCGCAGCGGCAAGCACAGCAGTGGGTCCGACATCAGTGGCGGGCCCCATGGCAACCGGCACCGACGCGGCAGGCACAGCAGTGGTCATGTTTGCAGCGGCTACATAAGCGGCCGGCACAGTGACAACAGGCACCGCGGACACGGCAGTGGATGCGGCGGGCGTGGAGGCGGTCACTTTGGATGCGGAGCACGTGGCCTGCCGTGTACCGCAATATGTATCCTTTCGGGTAGTCATCCCACTTCTGAGTTGTAATAGCGTATTTATTTTCTGAAAATATATGAACAATTAGCGATGGCAACAGATTTATTTTTTGATGCGCAGCTAGTGCGTCTGTTCAGTTGTCTTCTTGCCGGAAGAAGAAGGAGGCCAACTCCAGTGTGGCCTTAAGCCGCATATCGATATTTTCCCTGGGCAGCTTAATACTAACAATCGATACTTAAAGATACTGACTTACTACTAACAATCGATACTTATAATACTGACTTACTACTAACAATCGATACTTAAAATACGGGCTTCGATATAAGTGTGAACAATTACCAGACTTCCAAAATAACTAACATCTTACAATCGAGATCTTTTAAAAGATTTAAAAAACTGGTTCGCGACTTGACTATGCAAATTAATGTGTAGCCAAATCTCGTTTGTCTTTTAAATACTCAATGCTACAATAATTATATCGTTCGCTATAAGGTTGAATTTTATAAGAACCCCAAAAGATTTTACAACATTTTTAATTCCAAAAGGCGCTCTAATTTACTACCTTCCACCTTCAGACTTAATGACCAGACATCTTTTAATGATTTAGATATTGCAGATCTGTTTGCTAAATTCTTTCAGTCGACTTATTCCACTACTGCTTCGGATCCCACACCTTATCACTTCGCAATTCCACATCTAAATTGTATGTTTTTTCCTAGTATTACTGAAGACTGTATTATCTCTAGCTTGTCATCTATGACGTCTTCCTTTGTACCCGGGCCTGATAATATACCTAGTTGCATCCTTAAAATGTGTTCTATTTCCCTATCTAAGCCTTTATCTCGGTTATTCTTTATATCGAGTGAGACTTGTAGATTCCCTGATATTTGGAAGGAGTCTTTTATTATTCCGCTTTTTAAAAAGGGTAACAAATCGGATATTTCTAACTAACGTGGCATTGCCAAACTTTCGGCAATACCTAAGCTGTTTGAGAAAATTATTACGTCTTCCCTTCAACACCTATCCAGATCCACTATTTCTCCTTGTCAGCATGGCTTCATGAAAGGTCGTTCGTCGCTTACCAACCTTTTAGAATTGACTACCCTTGTATACCATGGCTTTCGTAAAAAGTGTCAAACTGATGTTATTTATACTGACTTTAGTAAGGCTTTCGATACGGTTGATCATTCCATGCTTCTCATGAAACTGGACATCTTGGGTTTTTCCCCGAAACTATTGGCTTGGTCAAAATCGTATCTTATAGGCAAAACCCAAACGGTGTCTTTTTCGTTCCTCGATATCTAGAACTGTTCAAGTTTCATCAGGTGTCCCCCAAGGCAGTCATCTGGGTCCACCTTGTTTATAAATGATTCGCTTTTGGCCTTGGCTCATTCACGCGTGCTCATGCGGAGGATAATGATCCTTCTTTCCAACAGTACTTGCAGTCAGATCTCGATGCGTTGTGTGATTGGTGTCTCGTTAATAAATTACACCCTAATGAATCTAAGTACTCTTTTATGACTTTCAGTCGTTTGTCGCCGTTCCTAGCTCATTATTCTATTAAGTCTGTTTTGTTAGATTGTGTACCATCATTCAAAGACTTAGGCGTTATGTTTGACCCAAACCTTTCATTAAATTTTCATATATCTTCAATTGTCAATAGAGCATGCAGTCTTCTTGGCTTCATTAAAAGTTGGGCCAAAGAATTTGATGATCCATATGTGACAAAGGTTTTATACACTTCGTTAGTTCGCCCTACTCTAGAATATTGCTCGACAGTGTGGAACCCTCAATATGATGTTCACCAGCGTAGTATTGTATTCGGTACAGAAGCAATTCCTTAAGTTCGCGTTACGCGGTCTCAATTGGGACCCGAATCTTTGCTTACCTTCTTATTCTGACAGACTTTTTCTTATTTATCTTCCATCACTTTACAACCGTAGGCTCATATTTGGCATCCTACTTCTTCATAAACTAGTCAACTGCGAAGTCATTTCTATCAATTTACTAGATACGCTATATTTTTGTGTTCCATCACGTCGGACCAGAAACTTGTTTCCTCTTTACCCTAATAGATGTCTGACTAACTACTCTCTTTATGAACCTTTTCGTGTTCTTTGCCAATCTTTTAACAACCTTTCTTACCTTAGTTCTCCTTATCTATCTGTCACTTCTCTTTGCGCTATACTTTAAAATTATCTACAGCGAAACCACTGAAAATATTCTGGACTGGATATTGGATTGGCTGCAACTCATCCCTAACCACATTGGCTGTGAATCGGGGCATAGCTGGCACCTTGTTGCAAATAAAACACCTCCACCGGGTCGGGGATGTTTAGATGTGCATAAAGCTAAGCTACCTTCGTGAATTAATTATTATCTGTATTTAGGCTTATTCTTTTTCTTCGACTGATGATTTAGTTGACGTAAATAAATAAATAAATTCAATAACGTAATTTAATTTCCGATCGCAATGCTGATAAAATAAAATAAAAAAAAATAAAAAGTTTAAAACGCGGGAGCTCAGAAAAAACACGTCCGACTTCCTCGAGAGCGTTGATGTATTATTAATGAATATATCAAGATTTATTCCTTCCAAGGCTTGAAAATCAAGCTGGTGCTCAAAAAATCTATAACCTGAAAGTAGACCTATCAGAAAAATTATTTATTGATATTTGCAAAAATTGTAACATTACTAAAATGAATTCTACGAAACAATTCAAATTACAAATAAAAAAAAAAAAAACAAAATTACCAATTGAAAATTTTTTAAATATTTAAAACAAAGTACAAAATATACCTGTAACTGAAGGACAGGAAATACTTTTAAAAAATTGAACACGGCATAAATTATACAACAAATACACAGGCAAATATAAAATACAGAGCATTGGCCCAAAAAATAACTAAGTAGTAACAGATAACAAAAAGCAAATTGTACACTTAGACATAATGAAATTATTATTAATAAACAGGAAAACTAGAGAATAGAATAGAACTTATAAGGCACAATATGATATTCTACCTATAAATGCCAGGCTTGCGGCCGCAATAAATCACTTCAAGTCAACCCCTGCCTTCACCTAATTCAAAGAATGCAAAATTTTAACTCTGTAGTTTTAAATATATATACATATTCATTATAAGGTCGGAGTTGCTTACTTCTATGCATTGCACACTTTTGATCAAAATAAATATACACCTGTCTTCGCTTTACATGGAAGATACGTTCCTGACCTCTGTACAGTAAGTAAGATATAGAAGTATCATTTAAGTCATGAAAGCCATAGAAATAAGTAAATCAAACAATTGTATCAATTGGTGTTTATGCCCAACCGGCAACACAATGGTTAAGGGCTGAGGGAGACGAGCTTTCACCGCACCGCTCTTCCGAACATGCCCACCGCTCTCTCCACAAAAATAATTTTCACACTTCTGTGCAAGCAGGGCTTAGTCTTTTCTCTTATTTAAGCTAGTTTTTAGTTCCAGAGTTGATGTGATGTGATGTGAATAAAACCACAAGTGGGAGAGACAGGGAAGGATAAAAAATTTCTTTAGATGCCCCCTAAACCAAGAAGGAAGTTTCTCCCCCATACAAACATTTGATCCTTCGAGCCGGATTGCAAGATCCTCTCTTACCATTAGCATCGGTGGAGTTCCATAATATATAATTATAATTGGCTTCCCTTGATTTTCCTTATCGTGGAATTACTTTCGCGCATAGTTCCTGCATTTAAAACTTCAAAACAGACAAATTTTGTCAAAAAAAAAATAACATTAACTGTGTCAGTGCCAGTGTTTTAGAAAGACGGCTAAGACGGCAGTTGGAGGGAACTTCAGATTGACGTAGAAAACTCTTCAGGAGCTCAGACGGCAGTTGAGAGAACTTTAAATTGACGTGGAAAACTCTTCAAGGGCTATAAATGGTTGTCTAATTTTCACATCATCAGCAGCGGCGGCGGTAGAGTTGGTGACGGCAGTTGAAGCAACTCATGCTGTTTTTGTAGCGTTATCAGTTGCTCGTCCAGGCTGGGGGAGGCGGAAGCGGCAGGTGTGATGGCGGCAGCGGAAGACGGCACGGAGGGCACTAAGGCAGGCATATCTTCCCATGGGTCCGCGTCAGGGTCAGTGCATCGCGGACATGTAAACGGCGGACACTTCAGCAGCGGGCACAGCAGATGCGGGTGCGGTAGCGGCGGGCACAGCAGAGGCGGGTACGGCAGCGGCGGCACAGCAGCAACGGGTACTGCAGCGGCAGGCACAGCGGCAGTGGGTACAGAAGTGGGTACGGCGGCGGCGGGTGCAGCGGTGGTGAGCACGGCTGCGGCGGCAGGCACAGCAGTGGCCACGGCGGCAGCGGATACAGCGGTGGTTGGCACGGCTGCAGCGGCAGGCACAGCAGTGGGTATGGCGGCAGCGGGTACAGCGGTGGTGGGCACTGGTGCAGCGGCACGCACAGCAGTGGCAGCGACGGCAGCTGGTACAGCGGCGGAGGGCACAGCGGCAACAGATACTGCAGCAGTAGGCACGGCAGTGGGTACGATGGCAGCGGGTACTATAGAACCCTTCTTGAGCGGGTTCTGTTAGGTTTAAAGAATAACAGATCGGACACGTCTGTGCCGTTTGATTGTAGTTTTCAGATTGTATTCTTTATTCCAAATTATTCTTGCTTAAGCTAATTTTACATATATATTCTTATGCTGCGACTTATGCGACAGCTACAAAAGAGAGGGAGAGTGTCAGTACATACATACATACTGTTGGAGCGCATGCATCAAAGTGCTTGGTCAGCGGTCCCACGCTGGCCTGGCTCTAGCTCATGTTACGCTTGTGCATACAGTGCTTATGTGAATATATGTATGTGCATATACAAATGTACATACATATATGTTCATGCTTAATTGTATGTTTATGTGAATATGTTTATGTGAATACTTCAATGTATACACATGAACATATTCAAGTGCACAATTATATTTTAATGCGTATATGTTTAATTGTTTATACTTGCAACAAAGTGTTACAAGTTGAGCTTATTGTATTGAATGATTATTTGTATGAATATACTACACCTCCCCTTTTTAGAGAATAACGTAATATTGTGGAGTTATTGTAAGGATTATTGATATAGAAAGGTAAAATAAAGGTAAAGTAAAGGTGTATCTTACGAGAAAAAAAAATTTTTTTTTTTTTTTTTGTTTTTCTTTTCTTTTTCTTGTTTTTAGAAATTGCATGAATTTGTTTTCAATAGTAGATGAATCCATAAAGATTTTTTTTTTTTTTTTTTTTTTTTTATATTTTTTTATTTTTTTTTTTTTTTTTTATGGTTGATTATTTTTACGGTTGATCATTCCGAAAACGGTTTTAGTCTGTTTTTATGAACCTTCTGGTTTTTATTCTTATCATCTGCTATTAGTATATTGTCATTTTCTTCTATACTCACTACCTTATAAGGCCCTATATATTTAGCATCTAGTTTATGACCTATTTCTTTTCTTAATAAGACTTTATCTCCTATTTTTAAATCAAAATCGGAAATATATTTGTCGTAATATTTCTTATTCTTTAACTTATGGTTTTCTAACATTATCCTAGCTCTTTTATATGCTATTTCTATTCTAAATTTTATTTCCTTAGAGTAGTCGTCTAAATTATATATTGGATCTATTCTATCTATTTTGTTAAAATCTATGAACTGATTTGGTAGTCTTCCAAATACTAGTTCGTATGGACAATATTCATGCACTGCCGAGGGTGTTGTGTTGTAACAATAAGTGAAATATTGTATCCAAGCATCCCAATCGGACTTATCTGCTGATATGTATGACCGAATATATTCATTGAATGTTCTATGACTTCGTTCTATTGTCCCTAAAGTCTGGTGGTGGTATGCTGTAGATGTCAGATTTTTAATCCTCATGTACTTGCATATATCTGTTATAATCTGATTTTTATACTCAGTTCCCATGTCCGTAATGAGTGTTTTCATTGGACCGTACTGTAGTATACAATTTTCGAATATAGCTTTAGCTACATTACTTGCACTCTTAGATGCGACTGGAATGGCTATTAAGTATTTTGTCAGATCGCATATCAATGTGACAATATACTCATTTTCATTATCTGATTTTGGTAGCGGACCTATTGTGTCCACTATAACTTTATCAAAAGCCTTCGCTGGTGTTTCTGTTATTATCATAGGAGTCTTCGTATGTGTCGTCGTTTTTGACACCTGGCATTTATGACATCTCCTTATGTACTCTTTTATATGGCGTCCCATATTTTTCCAATAGTAGTGTCTTTTGATTTTTGCCAGTGTTCTGGTAATGCCAGTATGACCTCCTTGAATTGGATCATCATGATATGTAGACAGTATTGCTTCTTTTTCTTTTTCATTTGCTATTAGGGTCACCGGCCGGGAGTAGCGCTACTCTTAATGTTTTCAATATAGTATTGCCCATATTTTTAAAAGAATCAATTGAAATAATTTCAAAGATCTTTTCGCTCGGTGCCAATTTTAGTTGGCTGATTTCAAGTATACCGGCTTGCATTTCAAGCCTTTGGAAGAACTGACCTAAGTCGAGAATTCCATTGGTATACAAATCGCTAACTTCAATTCTTGCCATAACTTTCTTTCCACGTTTCAGTGAACATTTAGATTCTGTTATTCGCAAGGTCACTACTTTCCGTACCTCGTCATTATTGATGACTTCGTATACGTTGGGCCTAGAAGCATTTTGAAGTTTTTGCCTTGGCAAAAGTTCTTCTTTATTAACTGCGCAGTTTTTCTGTCTACTTTGTTGCCTGGTAGTGACTTTCAGGACTTTTGTACTCATATCTTTTAATTCGGATATAGTTATCCGCGATAAGGCGTCTGCCACAAAATTATCTTTACCTCTCAAATACTCTACTGTAAAGTCGTACTCTTCCAATTCTAGCCGCATGCGTGTTAGTTTTGAACTCGGGTTGACCATGGAGAATAAATATGTTAATGGTCTATGGTCTGTTCGCACTGTGAAATGTTTTCCATATATGTATGGTCGAAAATGTGTTATTGCCCAATGTATTGCTGCTAGCTCTTGTTCTGTAGTACTTTTGTTGCTTTCACCTTTAGTGAACGCTCTTGATGCATATGAAACTGGAAGCTGGAGTCCATTATAGTTTTGTGTTAAAACTGCTCCACATGCTTGTTTGCTTGCATCTGTGATTATGCAAAATTCTTTGCTGAAATCTGGGTACTGCAATAGATTAGGTTGAACGAGCTTTTCTTTTAAGTATTGGAATGCATTTTCGCATTCTGCTGTCCATTCGAATGGAACATTCTTTTTACATAATCTTGTTATGTGCCGGGAATATTCGGCGAAATTTTTTATGAAACGTCGATAATAATTACAAAATGCAACGAAACGTCTAGCACTATCTGCATCATGTGGGACTGGATAATTCTTGATGACGTCAAATTTTGTGTCGTCTGGTAAGATTCCTTTGTCTGTGCATTTGTGACCTAGGAATGTCACCTCATGCATAAAAAATGAGCATTTTTCTGGATGCAGTTTTAGATTGTTTTTTCTGCAAAGTTTAAAAACATCTACTAAATTTTTAATCATATGTTGTTCAGAACAACCGATAACGATTAAATCATCCATATAGAGGAAAGCTTGGCTGGGCTCAAGCCCTGAGAATGCTATTGTCATCATTCTCTGAAATGAATTAGGTGCTATTTTTAGACCGAAAGGTAATCGCGTGAAGCGATATGAGCCATTGCTCGTTGAAAAAGACGTTATATCTCTTGATTTTTCTTCTAGTTCTATTTGGTGAAAACCTGACATTAAGTCAAGGCAAGAAAAATATTTTGCTCTTCCCAATTGATCAAGAATATCATCAATTCTGGGGAGCGGAAACTTATCTGACAGCAATTTTTTGTTTATTTGACGATAGTCAATTACTAATCGCCAATTTTTTTCCTTAGATCCCGAAAGTGTTTTCTTTGGGACTAGTAAGAGTGGGCTATTATAAGGCGAAACAGACGGTTCAACAATACCCTGTTCAATTAACTTTCCAACTTGTCGCTGGATCTCGTCTATTTGGCTATGCGGACTCCGGTAATTTTTCACATATACCGGTTCATCATCCTTAAGTCTTAATTTTTGTTTATAAAAATTATTTGTTGTGATCGGTTCGGTGTCAAGTCCGAACACATCACTATACTCAGTGCATAACTCTTCAAGTTTGTCTTTGAATAGTGTTGGGAAATTTTTCTTCAATTTATGAATTACAGATTCTTTTCTTATATCTTTAGTATTTTGAACTATATCGTAGTTCGAAAGTGATTCAAATTTTAAATTGTTAAAGCCTACTATTTGGCATTTATCTGTGGTATTTAAGAGTCGGACAAAAGTACTTTGGGTTGTTGCAATAGTGTTTGCAACATAAACACCCGGTTTAATTTCCTGATTCGGAATTAGAATGTTACCTTCTGCTGAAGATAGTTCTATTTTGCGTACCACTTGGGATCTTGCTGGTAGAAGTGTTGAGTTATTACCAGAATTGAATGTTATTGGAACATAGATTGGGTACGTTAATTCTTGTGGTCTAAGTATAAACCAATCTTCTGAATTGCCGTAATCTAATTTGCAATTAAAAGTTTTTATGAAATCTAATCCTATTATTCCATCGCATGGGATTGCGAAATCTGAATGAAGCAGATGAAATTCGTATGGAATAATGTATTTATCTGTCTGTAATTCTATTGAGACTAGGCCTTTGGAGTTTATTACTCCTTCTCCTATGCCTCGAATGTCTACGGTTTTGTTTACTTGGATGTCGTGAAATACATCAGAATTTTCTTTTATTATTGAAATATCTGCACCGGTATCAATTAAGAATGTTATTTTCTTATTGGTTTTAACGTTCTTAAATGATACAAAATTATTAAGACTTAGGTTAATAGAGTAGACTTTATTTTTTAATTTTGAGCATTTGGAGGAGCTTGTCCGTTTCCCTGGTCACTTTGGGTAATTCGGACATTTGTGTTGTTATTACCATTCTGTTGGTTATTTGTGTTTTGTCTATTATTATTGTGTCCACCTCCACGGCCGCCTCTTCGGTAGCGTGAATAATTTTGGCCTCGTTGGGCTCTGTGGGCATGGCTATTGCTCCAATTCGAATTGTTATTGTTCCAATTCGAGTTGTTTCTCCAATTACCATTATTGTTATAGCGGCGTCTACCGCGGTCATTATGCTGGGCATAAAAAATGGTATTATTTTGGGAACTTCCTGTGGAGCCCGACTCTACTGAAAGAGTGGTAAATCTAGTGATGGCTTCTTTAGCTGAATCAAAGTTTCCTGATTCCATTAATATCTGGACTCTTTGACTTTTGGTATGACTTACCATAGCATTCACTGCCACTTTGGTAGTGTATTTTATTGCTTGTTCAGTTGGAAGACCATCCGAAATATATGCGCCTTTAAGGGCGTCGGTCAACTCAGTAATCTCCTTTGTGTATGAAGCACAGTTACTGGGGTTTCTCTGCAGATTTTTAATTTTTGCTGTTAAAAGATCCACTGATTCACCCTTGAAGATTGTTGATAGTTTTCGTATTACTTCATCAATCGTTGTTTCAGAGCTTAGAGTATTACCCGCTTGACCTTTCAATTTTGATTTTATGATTTCGATGGCTACTGCTTCATGCGTTTCTTTTATGGTGTCAAGTACGCGAAGCGCCCCAATGAAACCTGGTAGATTTTTAATATCACCATCGAAGTATGGTAGCAGCCTGGTGGCTGTGTTTATAAATTCTACCACTGTTTGAGTCATTTTGTTGTTTTCTTTTGGAATCGCTGGTTTGTTAAGAATTATTTTTGATTGATCAGAGCTCACTGATGGTTTTTCTTGACCTATTTCTTCATCAGCCATTAGTTGCGTTTTTGTTTCCAGTACTATTGAAGTTTCCAAATCAGATGTTTGTTTAAATTCAATATTGTGTCTGGTTAGCACAGTTATTGCTTTTTGTTTGTAATCACTGTAGAACGCATTTGCGGCTGTTTTTTGCCCTGCCTTTAGTTTGCTATAGTGCTCAGTTAGTACTGCTCTAATAGCTTGGAGCTTTTCAGTTATTATTTTCGTGTGTTTGGTTACTGTGTCTTGGGATGTTTCTCTGTTTTGCGAGAGGCACTTACAAGATTTAGTTAATTCTTGTGCGTGTATTCTAGCTTGTCCTATTATCTCATCCCAAGTAACCATAGTTTGTTAAAAATAACAAAAGTTTCGAAAATGTTTATGGTTTTTTTTTTTTTTTTTATTCTGTATCTATTATTTCTACATCTGAGTCGGTAAGATCGATTGGTTCTTTAGTCGATTCTGATATGTCTATCAGAGCGATTGAGTCCTTGAAAAGTTCGTGGACCCATCCGGGCACGTCTTTACGTAAAGGAGTCTTAGCTAACAATCTACTATAAGCTACTTTTATGGATTTTTCCATAAGATCTACAATATTTTTTTCAAATTTGTAGTTGTGGGCTATCCAATACCTTATTTCCTTGTATTTGTGATTTGTTTCGCCTGATTGTATCAGGAAATCGAGGAAAGGTAAATATTTTTGTAGCTTTTTTGTTTCTTTCTTATCCATATTCTACACTAACTTGTTAAGCCTATTAGTACGGATGTATTTATATATAAAAAAAATCATGTGGTCTTACTGCCTTGGTTCCTCCATTAGGTAGAAACGATATGTGCCTGCTTCATTTGAAAAACAGCATACATATGGTACTGTGAGGATGAAACTCATCTGTACCCTAGAGTCTCCTCGAACTGGGAAATCTTCTCCCGTTATATTGAGGTAAGCTGATCTAATTTGTACCAAGCATCTTGAGTTTTGTGGTGAATTGATCTGCTCATTTCTAAAAACCTCAATTAAATCTTGGACAATACTGGGATGCCTAGCGTTTATTTTTTGAAAATATCTATCTAGAGTCGCCATTATTTTTCAGACTTTCCTTTAATCTATAGTCGCTTGCGTGCATATGTATTTTTAGACCTTATCTAGGTCATTAGCTTGGCTCAGGGCTCTTTTGGTTACACATTTATTGTGCAATAGGTAAGCTTTATATAATACATATGCGCACATTACTACGACAATTATCAATAACAATATGTTCGTTAACCTCAAATCAGTATTTGATGATTCGATTTTATTTATTACATTAGCAGTGGAGTCCACTGATTTTGTTTCTATTAACCCCATTGTGGGTATAAGAGATATATCATCAAATTTACTTATGGAATTATCGAACATATGGAGTTTATTAAAAAAAATTTTTTTTTTGTATAATTCTAATAATAATCTCACTGACTAACGCTCCTATATGAGACTATTTTAATTTAATAACATTAATATGACAAATACGGGGAAAAGAGAGAAAAAAAAAAATATATATATATATATAGGAACAAGAGCCCCTAAAAACAGCTCAAAACCTTTTGTTTAGTAATTAATTTTTTTTTTTTTTTTTTTTTTTTTTTATATATGTATTTCAAGCTTCTGTCTTATTTGCTTGAATACGAATATTGTTTGAAATATAAAAAAAATTTTTATGGATTCATGGTTATTAATTTTTATTTAAAAATTTATTATTATTTTTTTTTTGTAATATTTTAATTTTTATATGTTTCAAGTGTAGTATAATAGAATACTACAATAATAATAGTATAATAGCTGAAGGCTCTTTTTTTTTTACATATGTTCCTGCCTACTTTTTCGTATGGTTTTTAGGCCACACTCTAATTGGACAGCTTTAATGCCGCACAATTGTACATTGGTTGTTTTAATTCTATAAAAAAAAATGTGCATCGCAGTACACTCAAAAAAAATGTGCGACGCAGCGCATAATTGTTTTTTTTTTTAAATTTCCTTTTTTTTTTTTTTTTGTTAGCCTCTAGCATCAGCTGGTCGTCGCCGGTTGGCACGCTGATGCTCCATCGATGGCGTAAAAAGCGGCCTGCTTTTCACGCTTGTAGTCTCAGCTGCTGATGTCCGGGGCCTCTGAGCTCAGGCGGTTCCGGTGCCGGTCATCGCACCAGATTTGTTGATACCCTGTTTTTTAGGGCGACACTTCCTTTCCTTGGGGGCTTCCTTTAGGGTCCCGTAGCAATGCCTGCATGTATACTCGCAGTATGCTGAGTATAATGGGCCCTCGCAGTCGTTTGGGCAGACCTTTTTTATTCTTGGTAATTCCTTCACAGCTTGTGGACTTATTTTTATCTTTGGTTTTGCCACGTTTTGTATCGTAGAGTATGGGATTCTGGTTATTGTGGTTTGATTTTTCCTTTCGTTTAATTGGTTTTTTATAAATTCTACCTCGGCGTGTAATTTTACCGAGGTATTCCAATTAATTTTTTCTGGGCTATTTAGTAGCCTCAATATTTGAGCCTTTTTGGCTTTCAATTTTTTTACCACACCAGATTTTTTTCCCATCACTCTACTTACTGTGATTTTATTTTTTTGTTCATTCTCGTGAATCGATGATGCTCCAACGTCGGTGTAGTGGGCGGATTGCCTACCACACGTTATCAATCACCTGCTTAATATCCCTCGTAGGTGTAGTTGACGGTCTGCCTACCACACTCGGGCGCATGGGAAAATCAAGTCCCTCGAAGTAGCCAGCATCGATTTCACTTTTTGCTTCAGCACCTCCAGCGGCTGTTGTTGCAGTTTGTTTTATTTTTAAAATATTACCGCAGATATATGTATGACCACTTGTCACGGTCGCCATGTAGAACCCTTCTTGAGCGGGTTCTGTTAGGTTTAAAGAATAACAGATCGGACACGTCTGTGCCGTTTGATTGTAGTTTTCAGATTGATTCTTTATTCCAAATTATTCTTGCTTAAGCTAATTTTACATATATATTCTTATGCTGCGACTTATGCGACAGCTACAAAAGAGAGGGAGAGTGTCAGTACATACATACATACTGTTGGAGCGCATGCATCAAAGTGCTTGGTCAGCGGTCCCACGCTGGCCTGGCTCTAGCTCATGTTACGCTTGTGCATACAGTGCTTATGTGAATATATGTATGTGCATATACAAATGTACATACATATATGTTCATGCTTAATTGTATGTTTATGTGAATATGTTTATGTGAATACTTCAATGTATACCCTTGAACATATTCAAGTGCACAATTATATTTTAATGCGTATATGTTTAATTGTTTATACTTGCAACAAAGTGTTACAAGTTGAGCTTATTGTATTGAATGATTATTTGTATGAATATACTACAGTACACCGGCGGCGGGGGGGTACAGCGGTGGTGAGCACGGCTGCAGCGGCAGGCCCAGCAGTGGCTACGGCGGAAGCGGATACTGCAGCGGCAGGCACAGCAGTGGGCACGTCAGCGGCGAGCACGGCAGCACGGAAGGCCTGGAAGCGGCGGGTTTGGAAGCTGCGAGTACAGCAGCGGCGGGCACGGCGGCAGCCGGTACTGCAGCGGCAGACCTGTAAGAGGAGTATATGGAAGCTGCAGGTACAGCAGTAGTGGGTACGGCAGCGGCGGGCACGACAGCGGCAAGCCTGGAAGGGGAAGATGTGGAAACAGCGGGTACGGCAGCGGCGGCCACAGCAGCAGCAGACACAGGAACGGTGTCAACGGCAGCGGCGGGCGTGGAGGCGGTCATTTTAGACGCAGAACGTGTGGCCTGCGTCCGAGCCGATGAAGTTCCACCAGGTTTGGCGGCAGGCGACGACAGCGCCGATTCTTCACTGTCTCGTGTGGCGGTGCCCAAGGAAGCGTACAGTCGGCGAATTTGCCCGACTGTGAATGACGGCGGTACCTTGACTCCGCTTGCGCGCAGAGCTCTCGTCATCTTCTCTTTGGTAACTTCCATTGTGGAGTTGGTCAGGACAATTTTCCCAAACTAAGCATAAATTGTCAAAATTGGTGGCGTGCACAGAAATATATTTATTTCTGTGTAGTAATCTCACTTCTGAGCTATAAAGTGCTGAAAATAAACGTCGATGGGTTGTTATTTAGCTTAAATATAAAGATTAATTTTATTGGTTTCCGGCAGTTGGTGCGTCTAGATCGTTCAGGCGTCACAGGAAGAAGAAGCGTCACAGGCCTTAGGCCACATCTCGATATTTCCCACACACTGTTTAATACTAACAACCGATACTAAAAAATACTTGCTGTCAGTATTTTTATGAGTGTAGATAGCTAAAATTAATTGAACAGAATGATAATTCTTAACATAAATAAATGACATCTTACAATTTAAAAAAATAAAAAAAATAAAAAAATGAAGTAAGTCGTCTTGCCGACTTAGGCATACCATACACCAGTAAAACAAATAATTCAAATTTATAATAACAAACATTTTCACATGCTTTTTACAAGCATTCTTAGTATCTCGCTCACGCAAGCTTACGAGCACCCTAGCGCCCCCACCAGCTAACGGCCAACTGGAAAAACGTTTATATGCATAACTTGGGTATTTGTGGTCCGATTTAGATCAATCTTTTGGTATTTTGCTGGATATTAGTATCAAATCAAGTCTGTCAAATTTGATTGCACAAGGTCGAAAATTACGTGAAATAATCGAGTTATAACCATTACGGAGGCGGAAAGGGGCGTGCATATGCGCATTTATTAAGCAAATCTAGCTATCTAGCTATTATTGTCTTTAAGACTATAAAGGACTAATCATATCAAATTTGATGTCTTTAGCTATTATAGTCTTCAAGACAATCAAATTTGTTGAAATTTATCGAAGGATACGCAGTGACAGCTAAGCCCTTGACTAAGATTTTGCGAAAAGGCAACAAGTTTTAGTTTAAAAAATTGTTGCAAATGGTAGCGTTCGAGCAACTGAAGTTAGCATTGAACAATTGTCCCGTTTTAAAGTTATACAATCCTAGGCTAGAGACTGAGATTCACACGGATGACTTAAAACATGGTTTCGGAGCTGCGCTTTTACAGAAAGATTCAGAAGATGGTTTATTTCATCCGGTACAGTAAATGAGTCTGAAAACTAAACCTTGCGAAGAGAAGTACGATTCATATGAATGTGAGGATTTAGCGGTTATAGGAGCATTAATAACGTGGCGTGTATATGTGTTAGGGTTGAGATTTAAGGTTCAAAGATGCTGCATGTGGATGCCTTAAGCCGTTTATCTTGTTTTCTGCTAACCGACCCCATAACCCATACACTGAGGGAAGCACAGTTGTCAGATGATTGGACTAAATTGATCAGGAGCTTAGTTTAAGAGAAGGGATATGAAGATTTTTACATTGAAAATGAAATATTGTTAAGGAACCCCAATTGCGCACAAAGAAGGGCATTTTGGAGCTAGAAAGACTCAGGATATTGTAGAAAAATCTTATTATATTGCAAAATTAAAAAAAAGGGTAGCCCGTGTTGTTGAGTGTTACGTGGAATGTCTTATTGTTGATAAATCACATTGATCACGTTGGCCCGATGGAGGTCACAACAAACATTACAATCATATACTTGTTATTTTTGATGGCTTCTCTAAGTTTGTATGGTTGTATCCGACTCGTGAACTGGAGTCGATGAAGTAGTTAGTTGTCCTGAAAGGCAGGCCATAATTTTTGTTAACCCGGTAGGAATAATTTCTGATAGGGGAGCAGCATTCACATCCAATGCATTTAAGGAATATTGTAACAGACAAGTATTTATACAGCATTTACTAATAGCAGCAGGTGTACCCTGTGGCAAAGGCCAAGTAGAAAGGATGACTAAGATAATAGTTCCAATGATTTCAAAGATAAGCCAAGAGAATGAGGGAAACTGGTACAAGTATGTAGGACGTGTGCAACAACTCGTTAATAATACTGCCTCAAGAAGTAGAAAAGTTACACCTTTTAAGATTTTTGACAGGAATGGAGATGCGTAGTCCTGATGATCCTGAAATAAGAAGGTGATAACCGATTCGTTAATAGAAAAATCAGAATGTGGTCGTGAAGAGATTATAGCGGAGGCTCGAAAGAATATCGATGAAATACAGCAGGAAGTGAAAAGTACAAAATCAGGAAATGGGAAAGAAAATATAATTTAAACGACAAAACAGCGGGACAGGATCAAAGTTGAGAGGTAAATACCTAGGACCATATAAAGTCACAAAGGTGAATAGGCACGGTCGATACGACGTTGAGAAAGTTGACGATGATGAAGGACCTTGTAAGACCTCAACAGTGGCTGAGTTTATGAAGCCTTGGCTAGGATCATTCGGTTCGAATGACTTGTCAGAACAGCCGATTGTATGAAATGAAGTGTCAGGCGGGCATAATCATGGTAATCATGCATTAGCTAGTGAGCGAGACAGAACGACACGCAGGGGCGTACCTATCTGGTCGACTCACTCATTGGCAAATAAAGCAGAAGCGTTGATAGAAAATTTCACTCGCAATCGTACTCTCGCCTCGATCACATCGCACACCCAAATTTATAACTAAGGCCATTATTAGAATAATAAATATATGTATTCTTTACACAAAGAAACATGGTTTATAAATGAGACTAAGTAAGGAAATTACATCCTTAAATAATATTGAAATAAATAATAAGGGAAATTAAAATCATACATATGTACATATAGTTATTATGTCTCCGCTTATTCGAAAACTAAGAATGATTAAATATGTGTAGGTTTTTAAAGTTCTTGTGGAAATATGCAGAGGTGTGAATGGATTGGATGAATATAAGTTGCTATAATTAATATATATTTTTTTATGCACGTATGTTGGATTAAGCACTAGATATATTTTCTTGTAGCTTATTTATTTATTTATTTATCTTAGAGTTAGGACTAATTACAAATTAGTCGGAACTTAGTTACTAAGCGCTAGCTGCTTGGGCCTTCGGCTTGTCTATTTACATATTTACATATTTAGTTTACCTATTTCATTTACCTATTTCATTTACCTATTTTATTTATTTATTTACATTTCCATTTTGTCTGATTAATTATATTTTCTAAATTTAAACTTATAGGATGTGGTAGTAATTTGTTTTTTTGAGGTAGTTTATAATCATTAAGAGGTTTCTTGGAGTAGGGTTTGCAAGGATTGATATGGGGCAGTTTTTTTAGTACGTGTTCTATGTTTTGGTCGGATGTTGAGTTGCAGTTTGGACAGGGTGTTATGTCGTTCGGGTTGATGTAGTGTTGTTGAGTGAATCTTGTGTGTCCTAATCTAATTGTAAGTCTTAGACTTTTTATTTGGTCCATCCTTGTTATGTCTTTTTGTAAAGTGTTTTTGAGATAGTCTCCTGTGTGTGTTCGAATGCTGTTTAACTGTTGGTACCATGTGTTGCAGCTATCTATGTTGTTTTTAAGTTTTTGGGATACGTTATTTTTAAGGAATTTGTTTATATCAGTGCAATTAAAGTGTAGTGGAGGGGCATATTTATGGTCGATTTGGCGGTTTGGTCGGCAAGTTCGTTACCTTTAATGCCACAGTGGCTGGGGATCCAGAGGAGTTTTATTTTGGTGTTGGTTTTTGTTAAGATTGATTTTATTAAAGTGGGGTACAAATTGTTGTTGTTGATGTTGCTTATGGATTTGATAGCTGACAGGGAGTCGGAGCATATTATGAAATTACCTTTCTTGGTTCTTGTCAGCTTTATTGCTTCAAGAATGGCTATTGTTTCTGCGGAGAGGATAGATGAGTAGTGTGGTAGGATGCCTGTTTTTAGAACTGTTGTATCGATGGTTATGGCGAATGTGGCAGTTTTATGATGCAGGGAGCCATCTGTGAATATATATTTGTATTGTTTGTGTTTGTCTTTATGTTCTAGGAAGATTTTTTTGATATATTTCTGTTGATGTGTCAGGTTTATAAAACTTATGTAAGGAAGTGTTGATGGTGGAAGGTGGAAATAGCCATGGAGGTGTGATTGTTTGTCTGTTGGGTGGTGGAAGGTAGGGAATGTTGTGGTCTTTGCAAAGCGTAATGATTTTTTCTAGTGTGGATTTTAGTTTCTTATTACTTTGATTTTTTGTTTGAATGGTGAATTTATGGTTTGGAGAGTTAGCACTGTGGAGGATTGTTTTGATTGTTTTGGCTGTCATGAGGTTTCTTTTTTGCTCTATTGTAGGTAGGTTGGCTTCGAAAAGTAGGTTGGGGATGGGTGTTGAGGGGAGAGCGCCAAGGACTGTGCGTATTCCAGCATTATATGTTGTTATTAGTTTATTTAGCGTAGATCTAGGCGCGTGGCCATAAATGAATATGGCGTAGTCTATTTTGGCTATGAGTGTTGCCTTTGTTATGTTAAGAAGTGTATGGGTGTTGCAGTTAAACTTGGGGCTTGCTAAACATTTTATTATATTCAGTTTGTTGTTAAGGGATGGTTGGATGTGTTTAATGTGTGAGTCCCATCTGTATTTATTGTTTATTGTTAGTCCTAGTATTTTGAGTTGGGTTACTTTTGGGATTGCTATATTGTTGGAGGATAGGGTACAATTGCAGTTTTGTTTCCTGCAAATGTGTAGGTGTTGGCACTTGTTATGGGATAATGATGCTCCAGAGTATGAGCACCATTCTTGGATGTTTGCAAAAAGGGAATCTAGATTGAAGGTTTGGTTTTTTTCTCTATTGAGTGGGACTATAAGGAAGTAATCATCTGCATAGGCACTAAAATGGATTTCTTTTTGTAAGCTGATTATATTGCCAAGTTTGTTGTAGGCGATTAGGAAGAGGATAACTGATATTGGTGAACCTTGGGGGATGCCATTGTAGGTTATACTTTTGTCACATTTACACACTCTGATTGCATTTAAGAAATCACTTTGAAATTTTTTTTTATACCCTTGCAGAGGGTATTATAAAATTGGTCAGCTATTTGTAACGCACAGAAGGAGACGTTTCTGACCCCAAAAGTATATATATTCTTGATCAGCTTGAGAAGCTGAGTCGATATAGCCATGTCGGTCTGTGCAAATCAACTTCAAGTTGGCATCTTAAGAGCTATCGGAATGAAATTTGATATTTGGTCTACTTTTAGCCCGAAGCTGATAAAGTATGCAAATTGTCAGGATCAGACTACTACATCATATAGCTCTAGAAGAAACATTTTTGCAAAAATTGAAGTATCCCCATGGAATTTACCAATACCATAGTAATAGATATAAAATTTCAGATCCCAAAATTTGAATCTGATTGGGTAAGTAGAACACAAGTTAAATCGGCTCAAATCAACAGAGCACATACATACACACACACAGACGCAGCGCTACACGAACTGTATGTGTATGCGTGTTGTGCTTTGCTTAGGGAATGATGGAAGAAGATAAAAAAATTGTAGTAAAAAGAGTAATAATTTGAATGTTTTATTTGTGTGTTGATGAATTAAGTTGCAGGGAAAGAAAGTTCAAAATCTAAAAATATTATTGCCAAAGACTGCAAGGGGATTAAAACTTTGGCATAGCCGGAGTTAGCTTCCTTGACATGATTTATTTAAATACATGTGTAAAATTTTGGAAATTGCTGAAGTAGGCGGACAAATATGGCGCCTTATTTGGCAAAAATTTTGTCTCTTTTGAAGAGGGAAACAAAACAAAACAGGAACTATGCGCAAAAGTAATTCCACGACTAGGAAAATCAAGGGAAGCCAATTATATGTATGTATTTGAGTATGGGTACGGATGCTGGAGGTATGTAATTTATCGGCTTCATTTCCTACTGCTACTTATGACTCCTGACTGCTGATACCTCTGATTACTATAAAACTCCACAATTTCATGCTGTATGGTCCCTCGGTGTCTGCTGCTGCTTTTTGAACATCATAGCGTCCTGTACGTTTTAACTTCACTATCTCCTATCCTAAAAACTCGCTGTCAACTTTTTGCCTCCTACAAATTGTGTTCTAGGAATGGCCACCAAATCTCCAACATTTTTTCCGTCCTCGTTCTTTCGTTTTATCAAACTGTTCTTTATAACGTTTTTGAGCCATCGGTATATTTTCTTTTGCTACGTCATGCATTTCTGGGTCAAAGGTATCGAGCATTTCATTCTCGAGCAACTGTAAGATATCGCCTTCGGTTCCACTTCTCATTTTCAGGCCGTGCATCAGCTTAGTTGGAGACCGCTTTTTGAACTCTTGGTACGAACTTGTACCATCTCTCTGTAATGTTAAGGACCGATCGGTTGACACGTTCAATTTGTCCATTTCCCCTTAGCACTCCATTGATGCTTCAGACATGTTCAATTCCATTCTGCTTCGTATACTCCTGTAAACTAGAATATGTAAATGCCGATTCACGATCATCTATACGACTGGCGAAGTTGGATGATAAACACCGTATTGTATAATCCTTCTGCAATTCGTCGTTCTGTTGCTCAACCACAGTGGCGGTAGTGGATATTCGGCTTGGTGCGTGTCTAAATGGCTTTATATTGTCGTCGGGCTCTATCTTCAACGTGGTCAATTTCAATTGTTCAATCATCCACTACTAGTCCTTACAGTCCTTGCTCATTTGAAGTAATGTTGCTTCTTGCCACTCCTATTGAAGTTTTATTTGCGGAGCTAGTATTGCTGCATCGGGCTTAGCATTGGTAGTGGCGTTTTTTTGTAAATGTCATATTTGTCTTTTAGGTCCTTAAGTGACTTGCAGCCGTACAACGTGTATTTCAAGTCACTCATATCAATAATATCACGGGCAGCGATCCGTTCCATTTGCAACACGTTTTCATGAAAACTTTCAGCATCGGACTTCGTACGTAGAGATAACTGGTTCTGAATTTCGGCACTGCATGGCTGATCGCAATCAAATTCCTCCAGGAGTTGCTGACGAAGTTGTTCATATTCGTTGTCTTCGC
This sequence comes from Drosophila equinoxialis, assembly GCA_018150345.1. Lineage (NCBI taxonomy): Eukaryota > Metazoa > Arthropoda > Insecta > Diptera > Drosophilidae > Drosophila > Drosophila equinoxialis. The sequence continues at coordinate 169,319 of JAECWI010000729.1, forward strand.
CAAATTCCGCTAACTGCTGTAATATGTTCCAAGACCGGGTTTCTTTTATAAAAATAATGTAGCCAATATGAACACGTCAGTGTCCATTCATAGTCGTTTTCAGATTGATTCTATATTGGAAATTATCCTTTTGCTTAAGCTGAGTTTACATATATGTATGATCTTATGCTGCGACTTATGCGACAGCTACAAAAGAGAGGGAGAGTGTCAGTACATACATATTATTGTAGCGCTTGCATTAAAGTGCTTGGTCAGCGTTCATACGCTGGCCTGGCTCAAGCTCATGTTACGCTTGTGCATACATTGCTTTTGTGAATATATGTAAGGTGGCAATAACGCATGCACCAACTGTGTGGCATCCCTAAGGAAGGCAGGCTTTCGGTCGGAGGTTGCCATGATGTTAGAAAAAGAGTCGAGCGTCAGTCGAAGAAGTCGTCTGCTGTCAGTCGGAAGTCAAATCAAGTTGCAAGTCGTCAGTTGTTTAAGTTGCCTAAAGTGGATTAAGTTGCATATTAAAAGTCGTAAAATATAAATATCCTAAGCTATATATAAGCATACTATAACAAAATTACACAATAAACTACATTTGGGTCTCAACCCGGTCTAGAACCAAAACGTCGAAAAATTGTGAAATTCTAAGTAAGATTGCGTCATCCAAAGAACGCATAAGTGTCAATATGAGCGACGAGGAGGGAGCTAGATTCTTTGATGCAGCGGAAGAGAGACAACAGCATAGCGGTGTGCAAACTCGAGCACAGGCGCAGCGACAAAAAAAGTAACACCATCAAACAAGATCAGTCTGAACAGACTTATAACAAAAATAGAATGCAGCGAAAATTCTGGTCAAGGGTGCGACCCATGAATAAACGAGATGAACAATCAGAGTCTGCAGCAGATTATCCAGTTGTTAACACTTAAAATACAGCCGGACGAAATTACTCAGAATGCACGAAGCGAACCAAAAATTGCAGCAGATAATTTTTCCAAAATTTTGCCTGAATTCGATGGTGAATGCGTCCCGGTGGAACATTGGTTTCTAAATTTCGAGCAGAATGCAGACGCGTATGAGCTAACGGAAAAACAAAAGTATGTGCAGGCACGAAGTAAGATGACTAAAACGGCACAATTGTTTTTGGAATCCACTTTTGTAAGTTCTTACGACCAGTTAAAGGCCGCGCTAATAGCAGAATTTCGACGTACAGTGCAAAGCGCAGAAATTCATAAAAAATGAAGTAAGTAAGTCGTCTCGCCGACTTGGGTATACCATACACCAGTAAAACAAATATTTCAAATTTGTAATAACTAATGCATTTGCCTATTTTCCACAATTCTGTTCACATGCTTGTTACAAGCATATCTCAGTATCTCGCGCACTTATGCATATAAGCACCCTAGCGCCCCCCACCCGCCAACGGCCATCAAAGGCCTTATGCAAAAACGTTTATATGCATAACTCAGCTATTTTTTGTCCGATTTTCATCAAATTTGGTATTTTGCTCGGTATTAGTATCAAATTTAAGTGTGCCAAATTGCTGCACAAGGTAAAAAATTACGGGAGATAATCGAGTTTTTCAAATTTCGGGGGCGGAAAGGGGCGTGGCAAAAACTTTATACATACAAAATGTGCGCATTTACTATGCAAATATACATACCAAATTTGGTGTCTCTAGCTGCAATAGTTTTTGAGATAAACGTTTTTTTTTTGAATTGCGTGGGCGGAAAGGGGCGTGGCAAAAATTTGAAACAAACTTGATCACTCTACATACTACACGAGCCTACATTCCAAATTTGGTGGCTCTAGCTTTTATAGTCTCCGAGATCTAGGTGTTCATACGGACAGACGGACAGACGGACGGACGGACAGACGGACAGACGGACATGGCTAGATCGACTCGGCTGTTGATACTGATCAAGAATATATATACTTTATGGGGTCGGAGAAGCTTCCTTCTGCCTGTTACATACATTTTGGCGACTTTAATATACCATTTCACCCTATGGGTGTATGGTATAATTAAAGGACAGAAAGAAGAAAATAGATGAAAGTTTCCACGACTACATTTTGAATATGAAGTAGATTGCTATGCTTGGTAAAGTAGATATGGACTCAGTTATTGGATACATAGTGGATGGCCTAGACATAAAAGATGAATACAAGTTTAATATGTATGGGTGTAAAACAGAGCACGAGCTAAAGGAAAAATACGACATATATGAACGTAAGTGTGGAAGCGAGATGAAATACAAGCAGCACGGCGTCAGACACAGTGATGGCCAAAAGAACATGTCGACTGCAAAAATAAATAGTTGCTTTAATTGTGGCTCGACTGAGCATGTTCGAAAAAAATTGCAATGTTGAAACAAAGTGCTTCAAGTGTAATGCTTTCGGGCACATTTCGAAGAATTGCCCAGAAGTACAGTACGTCATGCAGATAGTCAAGGACGAGAGGCGCATAAAAAGCATTACGATTAATGATGTCCAAATCCTTTGCTTGGTTGACACGGGTTCTGATGTGTCAATTATATGTCTCTCAACGTTCAATACAATAAAAAATGTCATCTTGAAGAAATGCTATTCAGAACTTCATGGCTTGGGAAACAAGAAAACACAACCGATTGGTATGTTTATAGCTGCAGTGCAGATTGGCGAAGATGAGGTGCAACAGAAGTTTATAGTTGTTCCCGACGGTCACATTGCCTATGAGGGTTTACTCGGATTCGACTTTTTGTCAAAATGTTGCTACGAATGGAATGGAGGGGGCTACGTATTTTCGACGGTGTCAGCGCGACCGAATAGCGCTGAAACAAACGAGCTAAGTATATATAACATTGTTGAAACAAAAACTGATGTAAATGCACCTCCACAGTTTAAACAACATATTCAGACGATGGTGGATGAATACAAACCAGCTCCTCAAGTTGCCGAATGCTCCGTTGCCCAAAAATTGTACCAGATGGACAAATGATACCGTTCCGCCAGCAGGCCAGTCGTCACCCGCCCGTAGAGTCTGATGCAGTCAAAAAACAGGTTGAAGAATGGCTAACCAAAGATATAGTGCGCAAATCAAACTCGAATTTTGCCAGCAGAGTGGTTGTAGTCAAGAAGAAGGATGGAAATTATCGAGTTTGCGTTGACTTTCGGCAACTCAACAATATGGTACTCAAAGATTGCTTTCCGGTGCCCTTGATGGACGATGTTTTGGAAAAATTGCAAGCGGCAAAGGTGTATACAGTAATGGACTTAGAAAACAGTTTTTTCCATGTTCCAATAGTTGAAGAAAGTCGCAAGTTCACAGCATTTGTCACGAAGGAAGGACTTTTTGAATTCAATCGAGCACCATTCGGATTTTGCAATTCGCCAGCGGTCTTCATCCGTTTCGTCAGTTCCATATTTCAAGATTTAATCGCGCAAGATATTATGCAACTTTATATGGATGACATTATAATTTATGCTCAGACGAATGAGGATTGCCTTCGGAAACTGAATATTGTTCTCAAGAAAGCTGCTGAGTACAAATTGATTATCAACTGGAAAAAATGCCACTTTCTCCAAAATAAGGTTAATTTTTTGGGCCATACAATCGAAGACGGTAAAATTCTCCCAGGAAAGGAAAAATCACAAACGATTCAAAGATTTGTAACACCGAAGAATATAAGAGCAGTTCAGTCCTTTTTGGGACTAATATACTGTATACTATATACTGGAGGTTAAAGCCGCTTATCTTGCCGTTCAGAAGTTCCGACACTACCTTCTTGGTACGCCTTTTAAGTTGGTAACAGATTGCACGGCGTTCACGCAAACAATTAAAAAGAAGGATATGCCACGCGAAGTTGCACAGTGGATATTACACCTTCAGGATTTTGACTTTCAGGTCGAACATCGATCTGCAGAAAAAATGAAACATGTCGATTGTTTAAGTAGATATCCAATAGATGTATTGCCCATTTCGTCGGAAATCTCAGCTCGCTTGAAAGTTGCGCAACAAAAGGATCCTTACATAAAAGCAGTACTCGAAATTATTAAATCTCAACTTTATGATGACTTCAAACTTAAAGGTGAAATATTGTACAAAGTCGTTGAAGGAAATGATTTGCTAGTTTTACCCAAAGCAATGGAGCAAGAAATAATCACAGATAGTCATAATGTTGGACACTTTGCGCTACAGAAAACAATTCACGCTCTTCAAATCTCAACTTTATGATGACTTCAAACTTAAAGGTGAAATATTGTACAAAGTCGTTGAAGGAAATGATTTGCTAGTTTTACCCAAAGCAATGGAGCAAGAAATAATCACAGATAGTCATAATGTTGGACACTTTGCGCTACAGAAAACAATTCACGCTCTTCAACAGCAATTCTGGATTCCACATGTCGAGAACAAAGTAAAACGAATCATAGACAATTGCATTTCTTGTATCATCAGCAATAAGAAATTAGGAAAACAAGAGGGATATCTGCACTGTATTGAAAAAGGGGACAGACCATTACACACTCTGCATGTTGACCACCTTGGACCTATGGACTCATCGGCAAAACAGTACAAGTTTATATTCGCTGTAGTCGATGCTTTCTCAAAGTTTGTATGGCTATTCAACACTAAAAGTACAGGAACTGAAGAAGTTTTAAAAAAACTTGAGGAGTGGTCGAACGTTTTTGGACAACCCCACCGCATAGTGAGCGACAGAGGAAGCGCATTTACATCAAACGCCTTTGTTGATTACATGGAACAGAATGGAATCGAACACGTATTGACAACAACTGGAGTGGCCAGGGGTAATGGTCAGATAGAGCGAGTAAACAGGGTTATTCTATCGATGATTTGCAAGCTGTCGGCTGAAGATTCCTCAAAATGGTATAAATTCGTGGCTCAAGTCCAAAGAGCTATAAACTCGCATGTACACTGTTCAACGAAAAAAACCCCGTTTCAGTTAATGTTTGGAGTAGAGATGCAGAACAAATCAAACGACAAAATTCTATCTATGTTGGAACAGGAGCTTGTTGAAAATTTTGAAAACGACAGGATGCAAATGCGTGTGGAAGCAAAGAGCCAAATAGAACAAGCACAAAAAATGTATAAGCAGAACCATGACAAAAAATGCAAAGACGATCGTAAATACCAGCTGGGCGACCTGGTCGCAATAAAACGCACTCAGTTTGTTGCTGGTAGAAAACTCGCAACCGCTTATCTTGGACCATATGAAGTGGTTAACATCAAGCGCAACAGTCGATACGAGGTGAGAAAAGCTGCTCAGGTAGAAGGTCCCACAACAACTAAGGAAGGCAGGCTTTCGGTCGGAGGTTGCCATGATGTTAGAAAAAGAGTCGAGCGTCAGTCGAAGAAGTCGTCTGCTGTCAGTCGGAAGTCAAATCAAGTTGCAAGTCGTCAGTTGTTTAAGTTGCCTAAAGTGGATTAAGTTGCATATTAAAAGTCGTAAAATATAAATATCCTAAGCTATATATAAGCATAATATAACAAAACTACACAATAAACTACATATATGTATGTGCATATACAAATGTACATACATATACAATCATGCTTAGCTGTATATTTATGTGAATATGTTCATCAATGTATACATATAAACATAATCAAGTTCACAATTATATTTTATTGCGTATATGTTTAATTGTTTATACTTGCAACAAAGTTTTACAAGTTGAGCTCTTTGTATTAAATGATTATTTGTATGAATATACTACACTGCCCAGCAGACCCGACGCAGTCACCATTGGGTTAACCCATATCACTCATTCTCTTTCATTTTCGTACTTATATTTAAGCGCCCGCTGGGAAATTAACCGTTGCATCTAGCGCTTACATGTTAGATTCTATGCTTGTATACGCGAGTAAGGGCGAATTATTTATAGCGCCTCGCACACGACTCGCTCGCACACAACACACACTCACTCAGCCTAACCGTTGCATATAGCGCTTACATTTTAGATTCTATGCTTGTATGCGCGAGTAAGGGCGATTAATTTATAGCGCCTCGCACACGAGTCGCTCGCACACACACTCACACTCACTCAGCCTAACACTAGCATAAGAAATACACTTGGAAAAAATAAATTAAGTATCACGTGAAATGTGAAGTGTTTTCTTGTGGGTCCGCTAAAACATCGAACCCTAGCGCCAAACTCAACAACGATATAAATTAGAGCCTTAAATTAATTTTATAGATAAATTCTATAAATTATAGGCCATGAATTAATTCTCTAGATCGATTCTATAAAATGAGCTCGAGATTAATTTTATAACTTAATTCAATAGATTAATTCTATTAATTAATCCAACAGTGGTAAACCACTAAATGAACCGAGAAGTTATATTGCTTAAATCAACTCGACGAGACAACCCACGGTTCTACACACCAATCATATTATGGTTAACCTCGATGATTGCATAACCAATTACTAAATTGTGATACAAAACCTAACGGTCAGCCGTTTACAACCGACCTACATAGGTCTAATAACTAATCAACATCGCTTAGAGAGTATGTACTCATTGGTAAACCATGGCAACAAAGGAACTATCAAGTGGAATATATCTTTGCAAAAAACGCAGGAAGACAATGACCGCATGGTGCAATGTAATCGTTGCTGTTACTGCAGAACCTCGGAAATACCACACGAGCAGGTCAACCTCAGCCTACTTTGTCACAATGGGACCGCTATCAGATCCTGTTCGAGACTTTGGACTATGCCCGACAAAAATATTTCCGGACACAGCTAGGACAGCTGCAGCACAAGCCGTGAAGGACTACCACTACGTAGATGATTTTACATACAGTGGTGACGATTACGTGCAAGTCGGAAACATCGCAACTGAAGTCAAAAATATCTAAGCAGCAGGTGGTTTCCACATATGCAATTGGTGTTTGAACTCAAAGGTGGTCCTACGAATACTTATTCACAATCATCTGCAAGTTTGCCAGGCTGAAGGGCAATGATTTAGACAGCGACAAAACACCAACCAAACCCGAGCTCTTGCAAGTACTTATGTCAATGTACAACCCACTCGGCTTCATCTCATGCTTTACAATAGAATTGAAAATCCTACTGCAAAAAGTTTGGAGAAGCGGCATTGGAAAAATGGATACGATATGTTCGTAGCGGGGCGGAAGGATCCAAATAGGTCACAAGTGGTTGGCGGGTGCCAATGAAATTGAAACGCGCGCAAAACTTCGTTTATAATTAATTTTGGTTTATTTAGTTTCTTAACAAAATGTCCCGACACACACGAAAATGTTTCGGGTTGAAAAAATACAATATCGGAAAAAAACCACAGTGAAGGAACGGGTGTTCGGGTTAAATGCTCGTACTGGATTGAATATGGCGATTTACTGGAGAACCCTTCGTCACTTTCCTCAGTATGACCGAATTCGGTTTTTGGAAAAAACCCTACCCCTCACTCTCTGCTGTTCACCCGGTGGCGTGAACACGATAGAAACGGATCCTTACTACAATCGCCTGCTTGACCATCCCGAGATCTTGTTTCAACAGCAGCTAACAAATCCATGATGTCCATTTACCAGCGAATTGGCATACGCAGCAGTCTGCTATCTCCGCATACGCCAGGGCGAAAGAACCACCTCAGCTTCGTGGCCTCCAAGGCGAAAGCGGCACCTTTGAGTCCACTATCTACACCAAGGATGGAACTATACCATGGATGGCCGAAGTTATCGAAGATATTCTGAGTAACCGAACCCAACGCAATCCAAGTTTGTCAACTAATTCGAGTTGTTATTGGTCCGACTCAAAGAGTGTTCTCAAATGGCTCCGTATGGATCCACCAAAGGTTCAGCAATTCGTCATGCACCGCGTGGGCGAAATACTGGAATTCACAAACGTTGCTACTAAACCAAACAAGGCCAATAAATTTAAAACATGCCTACACGGTCCAGACTATTTGATGTAGGATCAACACGAGTAGCCAAAATTTGATGATCTTGGGCCACCAAGCAATGCTGAAGTCAAGCATAACATACTCTTCATGGACAATTCGCCGATGGAGCTAAAACTTAATGCGGAATATTTTTCAGACTGGCGCAGGCATATTGAGCTTTAGCGCGCCTTATTCTCTATATTGAGAAACTGAAGGCGAAACAAAAGAAGGTATCGCCACCTAAAGAGGTTTCTTACGAGATGACTCAGCAGGCACGAACACTCTTACTGCGGCATGCGCAGTCGTCTGAACTTAATCCAGAAATTCGCAACTTAACGAGAGGTAAACCTTTAAAAACGAATTCTAAACTCATATGTTTGAAAAACAACCTAGATGAAAACCAACTCCTGCGTACCCGAGGGCGAGCAGAAAACCTAAACGGCCAGGACCAAATACTGCTCCCATATGGGCACCATATTACTCGGGTCATAGTAAACTGGTATCATCGGGAAATGCACAACACATCCCATAAGACGTGTATCAACAGGATTCAAGGCATCTTTTACTAACCACGCCTAGGAGTTTTATACAAAGGCATGCGGAAGTCTTGCCAACGCTGTAAATTTGAGAGCGCCACGTCTATTCCAATGCAAAAGGCTCCTTTTCCGTCGTCAGCCTGTCTGCCTACCAACGTCCCTTCACTTAGTCGGCATTGAATACTTCGGGCCCTTCTGGGTTACTGTAGGACGGCGAAGCGAAAAAATATGGGACGTTATTTTCACCTGCCTAACCATACGGGTAATGCATATAGAACTGGCGTATTCTTTGGACACTGCATCGTGCATAATGTGCATCCGAAATTTCATCAATGGGCACGGGACCCCAAAAGAAATTTACAGCGACAATGGCACTAACTTCAAAGCCGCCGAAAACATTATCTGTGACAAAGCGCAGACGATCAACTTCAATGCCGTGCAACCGGCGTTAGATGACATCAAATGGAAATTCAATCCACCAGCCGTTTCTCATATGGGGGGAGTGTGGGAGCGACTTGTTCGTTCCGTCAAGACTGTACTCTACGCAATCTGCCCTTATAAACCAGTCTTCGAAACCACACATACCGTACGGCACATGTGGCTAGCTGTACAAAAATTCGTCGATCAATTCTGGCGACGATGGGTACGTGAATAGGTTCCACATGCCAGACGAGAAAAATGGTTTACGAAGAGACCACCAATAGCAGCTAGAGACGTCGTTGTAATATTGGACGATACTCTGCCCCCAAAAGGTATAGTCGAGACAGGTGCGCCGGGTGATCATCAGAACCGCCAACGGGACTCTTCAACGGCCCGTGGCTAAAGTAGCTGTATTGGACGTCGGCTGTAATGGAGCAAAGCAACCCCCTGAAGAGAGCAGCTTTACTGGGAGGCGAATGTTGCCGCCGAAGGCCGCTAACTGCCCAGCAGACCCGACGCAGCCACATATGAGTTAACCCATATCACTCATTCATTATACCATGCACCCATAGGGTGAAATGGTATATTAAAGTAGCCAAAATGTATGTAACAGACAGAAGGAAGCTTTTCCGACCCAATAAAGTATATATATTCTTGATCAGGATCAACACGCTAGTCGATATAGACATGTCCGTCCGTCCGTCTGTCCGTATGAACACGTAGATCTCAGAGACTATAAGAGCTAGAGTCACCCAATTTGGTACGTAGACTAGTGTATTACATACGGTGGTCAAGTTTATTTCAAATTTTTGCCACGCCCCCCTTTTCTACCTTGATCAAAGTCGGACTAAAAATAGCCAAGTTATGCATATAAACGTTTTTCCAGTTGGCTGGTGGGGGCGTCAGGGTGCTCGTAAGCTTGCGTGAGCGAGATACTAAGATATGCTTATAAAAAGCATGAGAAAATGCATTTCCTATTATAAATTTGAAATATTTGTTTTACTGGTGTATGGTATACCTAAGTCGGCAAGACGACTTACTTCATTTTTATACTTATATTTAAGCGCCAGCCTACGTCCTGGGAAACTAACAGTTGCATTTCTTGTGGGTCCGCTAAAACATCGAACCTTATCACCAAACTCAACATTCGTATCCAGCCGTAGACTCGAGATATAAACTGTCGGTACCGATCATTTTCGCTCGGGCTTGAACGTACTTCAGTTTATTGTTCAATCCATATGCATCGGCGTTGAGTTCAACGTTTTGAGACCACTGTTGTACAGACATTCCTTATCCGCAGAATTCTGGTATGATTTTCGCCAAATTATTCACCACCAATTGCCTCTAATTCATTTACCATTTCCCCTGTGCGCAACATCTGGGCTAATTGGCTTAATTTGCATCTCGTTTATTTCGATTGCTCCTCCCACGACTGGTGCTACGTAATCAATCTGCATAAGGGAGTTGCCACCACGCTGCAGCAACCTTATCCCATCTCATATACATTACTACGAGCAACATGCTATCTTCTGAATCTCTCTGAAGCAAGGCTGCGCCGAAACCGAATTTAGATGCATCAGTGTGAGCTTCTGTAGCAAGTTTAAGATTATACTTATCAATGCAGCTTTTAATTGATGAAAAGCTACTAGCTATAAATCATTGAATTCTATAGCTCTACCGAACCAAATCTGACAAGAGCTTGGCAATTACAGCATATCCTTCTATAAATTTCAGGAAATAAAAGGTGAGGCCTAAAAATATTTGCACTGCCATTTTGTCCCTGGTTTTTTTCTCGCTTGGCCTGATAGTCCCATTTCAAAAATATATCACAATAAAGTATCTTTTGCTCTTAGAAACTGTTTGTTCGAGAAATTAATACGCATTTCTTGCATCCACGCCTAATACTTTACTGAACTTTTGCTGACCCTCTTCAATATCTTTACTATATAATTAAGACGTCCATGTAAAAAACTGCGACGGTTGAACACTGCAGGCGAGTTTGATATCCCAAATGGCACAACTCATACTGCCCAATTTGAGTCACGAAAGATGTGACTGCTCATCCACCTGCACATGAAAATATCCTATCGATAGATCGAGTGTAGTAAAAATCAATGCTCTTCCTAATTTGTCTACAACGCAATCCATTTGCACCATTGGAAAGTTATCTCTCAATACCTTCCGATTTTTTTTTTATAGTCGCAACACAACCGTTTTTTTCATTCTTCTTTGACAATAATATGCAATTCAATGCTCACATCTATACTGTCCATTACATTCCAACATTTCTATTATTTATGACACTCACATTTGATTCCATATCTCACATTTCTTGAAACGTTGCTTTTGAATGCACTACACTTTTCATTTCTGGCCCAAAAGAAGAAAACATATATGTTTCTATTACGTTCTCTGCCTGTATCAAATTAGTCGATTCTTTTTTCACTGGACCCCTGATTGTGCACTATGATGCTTTATGTCGGTTTTGATTGCATTTAAAGCACTAAAATTCATTTTTGGGGCAATCCTTTTCCATGTGAGATGTATCCCCACATTTAAAACATTTCCTTTTGCCTTCTACTCTTCTCTCGCCCTGTTTCTCAATGCTATCTTTTTGCGATTCAAATTAGTTTGACGATATGCATCAAGCATCAATCTCAACTGTCTTATGTTTTTTGGTAGAGTAAAGCTTTATTTGTATGATTATCCGATGTACCATTTACGAATAATTTAATTGTAGTCTCATCTAAATATTCCTGTAATGTTTCGTTTTTTGTCTACTGATGATACCCTAATTCTAAATTCTTTAATTAATAGTTTCAATTCCAATTTTGAGTGGAACGCTGACTAAGAATAAGCAATTTGGCACCACCACCTAACAATTGTTTGGCGAATATGAATAGTTGAAATTAATTCAAACCGACAGTAGGAGCATATTCTTCGATTACTTAATCCATTGATTAACATCAGGGCTATTTGTACCAGAGACAATGTAAACGCTATTTTCCATTTCTTTAAGAGAAACCCATGATAGAGACAATGCAGTTGGGTCCCCATGACCGTTAATACTTTGTACCGAATTCTTTGTGGAGAATCTATTTACACCCTGTTGTAACTGAGTCTCTACTGAATTCAATGATTCCTGTCCTCATCAATCACGTTCCTTTTATTGTAATTTTCCTCAAAAAAAAAAAAAAAAAAAAAGTGCCACAAATTTTATCTTTACTCATATTTTACAGTTTATAATTACACTTTTGATCAATGTTTGCAAATTTTCCAAATGATCTATTGCTATTTTTCAATCATTAGCTTTTCAAACTTTGTAGATTCTCAAACTATACAGATTTTTAAGTTTCACAAGGTCTCAATATTCTTAATTGTTAGCTTAACACTATGCTAGTAATAGCTACGAAATATACATTGTTTGTCTCTTTGTCGCTCTCTCCTTTGATTTCTTCCACCTTCCCTCTTCATTTCTCTCACTTCTTCTCTGGCTATCCACAGCCACAGTTTTGTCGTTACTTCGCCACTTCTGAATTTCACCAGCCGTTACAAAATCTAAGATGTACCTTCTTCCCTTTCACACTGCAACATTTGCACAAACTTTTCTCCTTCTGGGTAATTCATTTCTGGTTTGCGAAGATTTTGGCTGTCTCTGTCGCACTTTCACAAATGCCTAGTAACTTTTCTGTTCAGGTAATTGGTAACTTCGCGATTTGATAATTATACCATGCACCCATGGGGTAAATGGTATATTAAAGTCGCCAAAATGTATGTAACAGGCAGAAGGAAGCTTCTCCGACCCAATAAAGTATATATATTCTTGATCAGGATCAACATTCGAGTCGATCTAGCCATGTTCGTCTGTCCGTCCGTCCGTCTGTACGAACACGCAGATCTCGGAGACTATAAGAGCTACAGCCACCAAATTTGGTATGTAGACTTGTGTAGTATGTAAATGTATAGTGTTAATTGGAATTTTACGCCCCCAGAATTTACATAAAACTGTTTTTCTTAAGAGCTATAATAGCTAGATATATTAAATTTGGTATATATACTCGCTAAATTGGTGCGCAGATATTCAGTGTGCAACATTTTTGCCACGCCCCTTTCCGCCCCTAGAACTTACATAAAACGGATTTTCCGAAATACTACAGCAGCTAGAGACATGAAACTTGGTATATAATTGTTCAAACTTTTTGCCACGCCCACTTACGCCCCCGCAAATTAAATAGAACCAATTTTCTCAAAAAATATCAAAGCTTAAGTCGCCAAATTTAATATGAAGATTTGTTTAGTATGCGCGCAGAATTTAAATATTTTAATATATTGCCACGCCCACTTCTGCCTCCATAACTTAGGAAAAATGAGATTACCAGCTGCAATTCTTGACTATCGCAATCAAATGACCAATTAATCTTATCTATTTCTACCATACTACCAAATTTTATGGAAATCGGACTAGAAACATGCGAAATAAGCGAATGAACGTATTTTACAGCGCGGTTCATAAGGGCAGAATTGGCCGTTGGCTAGTGGGGGGCGCTAGAGTGCTCGTGTGTTTGTAGAGTGAGCGAGATAGCATATGGTATGAGGCATGTAAAAACAATTTAACAGACATACATTCGGTTTCCGAAATTTGAAATATTTGTGTCACCTGGTGCATGGTATACCCAAGTCGGCGAGTCGACTTACTTACTTCGTTTTTACTACACAGCGAAATCAACAGACACTTTTTTATTGTTTTTCAAAACAAACGCAAACACCCAAAAGACTTTGACGAATGTTTTTTGAACATCAGTCCACCGTTCGGTTGAGCCCCCAATTTTGTAGTCTCCAGAATTATGCACACAAATACCCGCGGCGATAATAACAGGAAAATCCAGAGACGACAATTAATATTATTGTAATGTAGTTTATTTAAATGATTATGTAATGTAGATGTAGTTAGTTGGCTTAGATTAAAACAATGGGTAAATTGTGCGTGTGCTTTTGTGTGTCTTTATTTTCGTTTAAAATAATATTCGTATAAATACGTGTGTAGCGTCTGAAACCTTGGCACTGTCTGATTATATGCTGCTCAACAATATCTGGGCACACTGAAATATTTGCGGCGAAGAGCTTATAATTGCGACTGCTTCTAGTCTCTCTCACTTCTTAATGCTCTTCTGGTTTCTGGCTGATTCCCATCTAAGATGAAGAGGGGCACTACGAAGAGCAAAGAGGTTCACCACGGCACATACATTCTACAGCAATAGGGTTACCATTGCGGTGCTGCATATCATAAATACTTTTAACGTCTTACTATTTTATTATAAAATGTAGTATTTAACTCTAAATAATGTATGTAAAATTTTTATATTCTTTAGTGTGTTGAAATAATTGTTAAAGGGTTTTGTAATTTTGTAGTTGCCTTATGGCGAAACTTCATACCGAAATGGTTTATTTTGATAATTGCATTTTGGAGTACACGTTTTTAAAGATGTACGATTTTTTAATATATTATTATATAATCTATAATAAAATATTTTATATTATATACCCTTGCAGTCATGGCCAAAAACATTTTCAAATTTTTAACACATTAAAATACATTTTAAAACGTTTTTTGTGAAGAAATGAATAATCTAGAACCATATGTATGTTGTTAATTGACTTTTGAAGTGATATTGGAATCTTTTATAAATATATTTCGATCCATAGCATCTGCTAAGTCTCTATGATACAAAAATGCTTGAAGTGAACAATGCTGGGTTACATGATCATCTGAACTAAAAAAATAAACCTGCTTCTAAAAGCTAAAAGATATCCGCTGGCAATGACAAAGCGTTTTTTGGCCAAGCTACTGACTAATATTTAAAAAAAAATTTTTTTTTAATGTTCTAGATAAAAATGAAAATAAATTTAAGAAACAACTTTTATGTCTTAACACACCAAAGTTATATTACTGTGTAAAAGCTGAGAAGGTGAATAGTTTATATAGGTGCAGAATTGACAATTGTTATCGGTAGCGTAGAATCACTTCCTAAAGGATTTGTAGGACACATTTCTAAATTGTTTTCAATTTTTGATATATCCATGAGCTGTTTACATGAGTTGTCGTTGGTATGTTGACATGCTAAGGAGGCGTCAGACAGAATCCACTTATCTGCGAATAGATTGGAATAAAACTATCAACATTTTTGAACATTTCTATAATATGCAATCGAAAATCGATTGTACCAAAAACCAAGCAACAATTTAGCTTCTAGTGGCACATTTTTAAAAATCAGTTATATTCATTATATCCAATGGTTATTAAAATTAATCAGTGGTTTGTAACGCAGAGAGGGAGACGTTTAATTGTCTGGACGTTGACGCGTACAATGCGAAGTACGTTCAAGTGGCCCATACGACACTAGGACATAGCCTGTTTCGCGCGAGCCCAAGCAGAATGCTGTCCACCTCCCGCGCGTGGGGCGCAGCCGTATATTGGACGGCATGATCGCGTGGTCAAATACAAATAAAATAATAAATAATATGAAACAGAATGTAATCAGAACATAGGACTCGAAAAGGTTTATGCAAAGAATAGTTAGAACTACAATGTTTTAAGGGTAGAGGAATAAAATTTCTAGTAATTAAAAGTATATGAATAAAGTATAGTATTAAAAGTTTATGAATAAAGATAGCACCAAGCATTACTCTACGATTAATTAATGACGGAAGATTGATTAAAAGAAGCCTACTGGAGTATGATGGCAAATTGACATTGAGATCCCAATTTAGACCGCGAAAAGCAAATAGCAGAAATTGCTTTTGAACAGATTCAATTTTACTTTGGTGCGTCTCATATTGAGGTGACCATATGCAAGATCCGTACTCTAAGATAGGACGGATTAATGAAGTATACAGAAGTTTGGTTGAGTACAGATCGTCAAACTCTTTTGACCATCGTTTCACAAACCCAAGAACATTCATAGCTTTACTAACTGTAGCAGAAATATGAGGATTAAAGGTTAATTTATGGTCCATAAGAACGCCTAAGTCATTGACAATATTTAACCGCTCTAAGGCAGTGTCGTTAAGATAATATGTTGCTAAATATGGAGTGCATCTATAAAGAGACACAACTTTACATTTACGGCCGTTGAGGTTTAGTAGGTTGGTTTGACACCAATTCAGAAGATCATTAAGATCCGATTGAAGTAGGCAAGAAAACGATATGTCTTTAATAATGAGGTAAAGCTTAACATCATCCACGTGCATAATCACCCGAGAATGTGACACTACCAATGGAAGATCATTTATAAAAAGAGTGAATAGCAATGAACCCAAATGACTACCCTGAGGTACTCCAGAGGTCACTTCTTAGAAAATGAAGACTCAAAAACGACCTTTTGTGTACGCTTAAAAAGATAATCTACCAAAAGGATGGGTATGCCAAGTGCGTTTAACTTATATAAAACCAGAGTATGATTAACAGAGTCAAAGGCCTTCTGAAGTCAGTATAAATAACGTCAGTCTGGAATCATTTGATGGAGCGAGATGTAAATTCTAATAGTAGTTGTCGATCTACGTTTTTTGAACCCATGTTGGGATGACGAAATGATTGAGCTACAAAAATGCTGTAATTGAGATGTTATTATTTTCTCAAATGCTTTGGGTATGACAGACAATCTAGGAATATCCCTATAATTGGAGGCTTCGGACTTTTTCCCCATTTTATGACGAGAATTCCTTATATGATTCCTTCCAGATAGACGGAAAGAGGGAAGATGTAACGGACAGTGTAAACAACTTAAGTATTGGTTTATATAGGGCCTCTGCGCAAAACCTTAATACGCAGCCTGGTAGTCCAACAGGTCCAGGTGCATATATTGGTTTGACGGAACTGAGCACGCTAAGAACCGAACTTTCATTAAACACAGGGTTTAAAATGCAATTAGACGATTGCAAGTGATGAGGATAAGGAGGATTTGCATGAAAAAGTCAGCAAACA
The DNA here is from genome assembly GCA_018150345.1 of Drosophila equinoxialis. Lineage (NCBI taxonomy): Eukaryota > Metazoa > Arthropoda > Insecta > Diptera > Drosophilidae > Drosophila > Drosophila equinoxialis. The sequence continues at coordinate 186,148 of JAECWI010000729.1, forward strand.
TAGCGGCAATTGCCTGATCATTATCAGTTTTATTGTTTCGAAAGACAAGTAAGACGGGTGCACTGATGTCTTACGTTTAACATTGACAATTTTATCAAATTGCTAAGGATCGCGAGAAAACCTAAGTTTACATCGCTGAAGATAATCCTTATAGCAATGTGAAGTCAGCACCATAAAATTTGATCGAGCAACTACATATAGGGAAATATCCGATGCTTTACCGGATTTTTTAAATCCTTTATAGCATCTGGATTTTGCGTTCTTTAAGGTTCATAACTTACGTGAGAACCAAGAAGGTCTATCAGACCATCTTTGAATCACACGCGGGACACAAACATCAAAGAACGACATAAGAGTTTTATAGGAGACAGAAATGACAGAGTCCATATCCGTGCAAGTATACAGATATGTCCAATCATTAGTTAACAAGAGTTTTTTAAATTTAGTAAAGTTTGTCTTGCGAAAACATCGGGTTGGAGGCATCAAATTATTATGTCGAGACATAACCCCAAAAGGAAGGTCAATGGTTACATCCAGAGTTGAATGAAAGTTGTCTTTAGGGATAACTATCAGATCAGTACTGGAAAGATCGCAGTTGGAAGAAACCAACACAAATACCAGATCTGTTACTAGTGATCTGTTACGACTATTCAGGAGAGGATTTTTTTGAGTTAGGGACAACTCAAGCAGACCATCTATTAAACAATATGACGAGGAGGGCAACAGTAATAAGGAATTATATGAGAGGGTCAAGGCAATCTCAGGTAAATTAAAATCTACCAGAACAACGAGCAAGTCTTTGTCACAGAGATGTGAGGAAACATGTTGAATAGCTTGCAAATGGTGAATGTGAATGTGTCCGACTGCCGAGTCGGAATGTGGTGGATATATGAACAAATAATATAGGCAGAAAAAGAATTAAAAAGATTGATTGGAAGACTGGACGATTTCAGACAAGAACGCTGAATCAACAGTCATCAAACCACCATGTCTAAATTCTAAATATTGTAGGTGAAAAATTGAAGCATCGGCAATATTAAGCTTCAGCCAAGTTTCAATAAGGGCAAGAATATGAAAGTCAAAAGCTAAACTATCTACATTGAGTCTAATCTAGAGTTTAGATTTTAGTCCCCGTACGTTCTGATAGGCCGGGTTAGGGACGAAATTAGTTTTTATACCATACACCCACAGGGTGAAATGGTATAATAAAGTCTCCAAAATGTATGTAACAGGCAGAAGGAAGCTTTTCGCCCCTTCCCGCCCCCGCAATTTAAAAGAAAACGTTTATCTCAAAAACTATTGCAGCTAGGGACGCCATATTTGGTATGTTTATTTGCTTAGTAAATGCACAGACTTTGTATTTTTTTCTATAGTCGCAACACAACCGTTTTTTCATTCTTCTTTGACAATAATGTGCAATTCAATGCTCATATCTATACTATCCATTCCATTCCAACATTTATATTATTTATGACACTCACATTTGATTCCATATCTCACATTTCTTGAAACGTTGCTTTTGAATGCACTACGCTTTTCATTTCTGCCTGTATCAAATTAGTCGATTCTTTTTTCACTGGACCCCTGATTGTGCACTATGATGCTTTATGTAGGTTTTGATTGCATTTAAAGCACTAAAATTCATTTTTGGGTCAATCCTTTTCTATGTGAGATGTATCCCCACATTTAAAACATTTCCTTTTGCCTTCTACTCTTCTCTCGCCCTGTTTCTTAATGCTATCTTTTTGCGATTCAAATTAGTTTGACGATATGCATCAAGCATCAATCTCAACTGTCTTATGTTTTTTTGGTAGAGTAAAGCTTTATTTGTATGATTATCCGATGTACCATTTACGAATAATTTAATTGTAGTCTCATCTAAATATTCCTGTAATGTTTCGTTTTTTGTCTACTGATGATACCCTAATTCTAAATTCTTTAATTAATAGTTTCAATTCCAATTTTGAGTGGAACGCTGACTAAGAATAAGCAATTTGGCACCACCACCTAACAATTGTTTGGCGAATATGAATAGTTGAAATTAATTCAAACCGACAGTAGGAGCATATTCTTCGATTACTTAATCCATTGATTAACATCAGGGCTATTTGTACCAGAGACAATGTAAACGCTATTTTCCATTTCTTTAAGAGAAACCCATGATAGAGACAATGCAGTTGGGTCCCCAGGACCGTTATTACTTTGTACCGAATTCTTTGTGGAGAATCTATTTACACCCTGCTGTAACTGAGTCTCTACTGAATTCAATGATTCCTGTCCTCATCAATCACGTTCCTTTTATTGTAATTTTCCTCACAAAAAAAAAAAAAAAAAAAGTGCCCAAAATTTTATCTTTACTCATATTTTACAGTTTATAATTACACTTTTGATCAATGTTTGCAAATTTTCCAAATGATCTAAATCTGTACACAATATCGAATTGCTCTCATTTTTTGCTATTTTTCAATCATTAGCTTTTCAAACTTTGTAGATTCTCAAACTATACAGATTTTTAAGTTTCACAAGGTCTCAATATTCTTAATTGTTAGCTTAACACTATGCTAGTAATAACTACGAAATATACATTGTTTGTCTCTTTGTCGCTCTCTCCTTTGATTTCTTCCACCTTCCCTCTTCATTTCTCTCACTTCTTCTCTGGCTATCCACAGCCACAGTTTTGTCGTTACTTCGCCACTTCTGAATTTCACCAGCCGTTACAAAATCTAAGATGTACCTTCTTCCCTTTCACACTGCAACATTTGCACAAACTTTTCTCCTTCTGGGTAATTCATTTCTGGTTTGCGAAGATTTTGGCTGTCTCTGTCGCACTTTCACAAATGCCTAGTAACTTTTCTGTTGAGGTAATTGGTAACTTCGCGATTTGATAATTATACCATGCACCCATGGGGTAAATGGTATATTTAAGTCGCCAAAATGTATGTAACAGGCAGAAGGAAGCTTCTCCGACCCAATAAAGTATATATATTCTTGATCAGGATCAACATTCGAGTCTAGCCATGTTCGTCTGTCCGTCCGTCCGTCTGTACGAACACGCAGATCTCGGAGACTATAAGAGCTACAGCCACCAAATTTGGTATGTAGACTTGTGTAGTATGTAAATGTATAGTGTTAATTGGAATTTTACGCCCCCAGAATTTACATAAAACTGTTTTTCTTAAGAGCTATAATAGCTAGATATATTAAATTTGGTATATATACTCGCTAAATTGGTGCGCAGATATTCAGTGTGCAACATTTTTGCCACGCCCCTTTCCGCCCCTAGAACTTACATAAAACGGATTTTCCGAAATACTACAGCAGCTAGAGACATGAAACTTGGTATATAATTGTTCAAACTTTTTGCCACGCCCACTTACGCCCCCGCAAATTAAATAGAACCAATTTTCTCAAAAAATATCAAAGCTTAAGTCGCCAAATTTAATATGAAGATTTGTTTAGTATGCGCGCAGAATTTAAATATTTTAATATATTGCCACGCCCACTTCTGCCTCCATAACTTAGGAAAAATGAGATTACCAGCTGACCAATTAATCTTATCTATTTCTACCATACTACCAAATTTTATGGAAATCGGACTAGAAACATGCGAAATAAGCGAATGAACGTATTTTACAGCGCGGTTCATAAGGGCAGAATTGGCCGTTGGCTAGTGGGGGCGCTAGAGTGCTCGTGTGTTTGTAGAGTGAGCGAGATAGCATATGGTATGAGGCATGTAAAAACAATTTAACAGACATACATTCGGTTTCCGAAATTTGAAATATTTGTGTCACCTGGTGCATGGTATACCCAAGTCGGCGAGTCGACTTACTTACTTCGTTTTTACTACACAGCGAAATCAACAGACACTTTTTTATTGTTTTTCAAAACAAACGCAAACACCCAAAAGACTTTGACGAATGTTTTTTGAACATCAGTCCACCGTTCGGTTGAGCCCCCAATTTTGTAGTCTCCAGAATTATGCACACAAATACCCGCGGCGATAACAACAGGAAAATCCAGAGACGACAATTAATATTATTGTAATGTAGTTTATTTAAATGATTATGTAATGTAGATGTAGTTAGTTGGCTTAGATTAAAACAATGGGTAAATTGTGCGTGTGCTTTTGTGTGTCTTTATTTTCGTTTAAAATAATATTCGTATAAATACGTGTGTAGCGTCTGAAACCTTGGCACTGTCTGTCTTATATGCTGCTCAACAATATCTGGGCACACTGAAATATTTGCGGCGAAGAGCTTATAATTGCGACTGCTTCTAGTCTCTCTCACTTCTTAATGCTCTTCTGGTTTCTGGCTGATTCCCATCTAAGATGAAGAGGGGCACTACGAAGAGCAAAGAGGTTCACCACGGCACATACATTCTACAGCAATAGGGTTACCATTGCGGTGCTGCATATCATAAATACTTTTAACGTCTTACTATTTTATTATAAAATGTAGTATTTAACTCTAAATAATGTATGTAAAATTTTTATATTCTTTAGTGTGTTGAAATAATTGTTAAAGGGTTTTGTAATTTTGTAGTTGCCTTATGGCGAAACTTCATACCGAAATGGTTTATTTTGATAATTGCATTTTGGAGTACACGTTTTTAAAGATGTACGATTTTTTAATATATTATTATATAATCTATAATAAAATATTTTATATTATATACCCTTGCAGTCATGGCCAAAAACATTTTCAAATTTTTAACACATTAAAATACATTTTAAAACGTTTTTTGTGAAGAAATGAATAATCTAGAACCATATGTATGTTGTTAATTGACTTTTGAAGTGATATTGGAATCTTTTATAAATATATTTCGATCCATAGCATCTGCTAAGTCTCTATGATACAAAAATGCTTGAAGTGAACAATGCTGGGTTACATGATCATCTGAACTAAAAAAAATAAACCTGCTTCTAAAAGCTAAAAGATATCCGCTGGCAATGACAAAGCGTTTTTTGGCCAAGCTACTGACTAATATTTAAAAAAAAAAATTTTTTTTTAATGTTCTAGATAAAAATGAAAATAAATTTAAGAAACAACTTTTATGTCTTAACACACCAAAGTTATATTACTGTGTAAAAGCTGAGAAGGTGAATAGTTTATATAGGTGCAGAATTGACAATTGTTATCGGTAGCGTAGAATCACTTCCTAAAGGATTTGTAGGACACATTTCTAAATTGTTTTCAATTTTTGATATATCCATGAGCTGTTTACATGAGTTGTCGTTGGTATGTTGACATGCTAAGGAGGCGTCAGACAGAATCCACTTATCTGCGAATAGATTGGAATAAAACTATCAACATTTTTGAACATTTCTATAATATGCAATCGAAAATCGATTGTACCAAAAACCAAGCAACAATTTAGCTTCTAGTGGCACATTTTTAAAAATCAGTTATATTCATTATATCCAATGGTTATTAAAATTAATCAGTGGTTTGTAACGCAGAGAGGGAGACGTTTAATTGTCTGGACGTTGACGCGTACAATGCGAAGTACGTTCAAGTGGCCCATACGACACTAGGACATAGCCTGTTTCGCGCGAGCCCAAGCAGAATGCTGTCCACCTCCCGCGCGTGGGGCGCAGCCGTATATTGGACGGCATGATCGCGTGGTCAAATACAAATAAAATAATAAATAATATGATTATATTACGAGCTAAGTGTACTAAAATAGAAGTTTTCAGAAGAGAAAGAGAGGCTTCTGATCTGATTACGGGATACAACAGAATGTAATCAGAACATAGGACTCGAAAAGGTTTATGCAAAGAATAGTTAGAACTACAATGTTTTAAGGGTAGAGGAATAAAATTTCTAGTAATTAAAAGTATATGAATAAAGTATAGTATTAAAAGTTTATGAATAAAGATAGCACCAAGCATTACTCTACGATTAATTAATGACGGAAGATTGATTAAAAGAAGCCTACTGGAGTATGATGGCAAATTGACATTGAGATCCCAATTTAGACCGCGAAGAGCAAATAGCAGAAATTGCTTTTGAACAGATTCAATTTTACTTTGGTGCGTCTCATATTGAGGTGACCATATGCAAGATCCGTACTCTAAGATAGGACGGATTAATGAAGTATACAGAAGTTTGGTTGAGTACAGATCGTCAAACTCTTTTGACCATCGTTTCACAAACCCAAGAACATTCATAGCTTTACTAACTGTAGCAGAAATATGAGGATTAAAGGTTAATTTATGGTCCATAAGAACGCCTAAGTCATTGACAATATCTAACCGCTCTAAGGCAGTGTCGTTAAGATAATATGTTGCTAAATATGGAGTGCATCTATAAAGAGACATAACTTTACATTTACGGCCGTTGAGGTTTAGTAGGTTGGTTTGACACCAATTCAGAAGATCATTAAGATCCGATTGAAGTAGGCAAGAAAACGATATGTCTTTAATAATGAGGTAAAGCTTAACATCATCCACGTGCATAATCACCCGAGAATGTGACACTACCAATGGAAGATCATTTATAAAAAGAGTGAATAGCAATGAACCCAAATGACTACCCTGAGGTACTCCAGAGGTCACTTCTTAGAAAATGAAGACTCAAAAACGACCTTTTGTGTACGCTTAAAAAGATAATCTACCAAAAGGATGGGTATGCCAAGTGCGTTTAACTTATATAAAACCAGAGTATGATTAACAGAGTCAAAGGCCCTGCTGAAGTCAGTATAAATAACGTCAGTCTGGAATCATTTGATGGAGCGAGATGTAAATTCTAATAGTAGTTGTCGATCTACGTTTTTTGAACCCATGTTGGGATGACGAAATGATTGAGCTACAAAAATGCTGTAATTGAGATATTATTATTTTCTCAAATGCTTTGGGTATGACAGACAATCTAGGAATATCCCTATAATTGGAGGCTTCGGACTTTTTCCCCATTTTATGACGAGAATTCCTTATATGATTCCTTCCAGATAGACGGAAAGAGGGAAGATGTAACGGACAGTGTAAACAACTTAAGTATTGGTTTATATAGGGCCTCTGCGCAAAACCTTAATACGCAGCCTGGTAGTCCAACAGGTCCAGGTGCATATATTGGTTTGACGGAACTGAGCACGCTAAGAACCGAACTTTCATTAAACACAGGGTTTAAAATGCAATTAGACGATTGCAAGTGATGAGGATAAGGAGGATTTGCATGAAAAAGTCAGCAAACATAGCGGCAATTGCCTGATCATTATCAGTTTTATTGTTTCGAAAGACAAGTAAGACGGGTGCACTGATGTCTTACGTTTAACATTGACAATTTTATCAAATTGCTAAGGATCGCGAGAAAACCTAAGTTTACATCGCTGAAGATAATCCTTATAGCAATGTGAAGTCAGCACCATAAAATTTGATCGAGCAACTACATATAGGGAAATATCCGATGCTTTACCGGATTTTTTAAATCCTTTATAGCATCTGGATTTTGCGTTCTTTAAGGTTCATAACTTACGTGAGAACCAAGAAGGTCTATCAGACCATCTTTGAATCACACGCGGGACACAAACATCAAAGAACGACATAAGAGTTTTATAGGAGACAGAAATGACAGAGTCCATATCCGTGCAAGTATACAGATATGTCCAATCATTAGTTAACAAGAGTTTTTTAAATTTAGTAAAGTTTGTCTTGCGAAAACATCGGGTTGGAGGCATCAAATTATTATGTCGAGACATAACCCCAAAAAGGAAGGTCAATGGTTACATCCAGAGTTGAATGAAAGTTGTCTTTAGGGATAACTATCAGATCAGTACTGGAAAGATCGCAGTTGGAAGAAACCAACACAAATACCAGATCTGTTACTAGTGATCTGTTACGACTATTCAGGAGAGGATTTATTTGAGTTAGGGACAACTCAAGCAGACCATCTATTAAACAATATGACGAGGAGGGCAACAGTAATAAGGAATTATATGAGAGGGTCAAGGCAATCTCAGGTAAATTAAAATCTACCAGAACAACGAGCAAGTCTTTGTCACAGAGATGTGAGGAAACATGTTGAATAGCTTGCAAATGGTGAATGTGAATGTGTCCGACTGCCGAGTCGGAATGTGGTGGATATATGAACAAATAATATAGGCAGAAAAAGAATTAAAAAGATTGATTGGAAGACTGGACGATTTCAGACGAGAACGCTGAATCAACAGTCATCAAACCACCATGTCTAAATTCTAAATATTGTAGGTGAAAAATTGAAGCATCGGCAATATTAAGCTTCAGCCAAGTTTCAATAAGGGCAAGAATATGAAAGTCAAAAGCTAAACTATCTACATTGAGTCTAATCTAGAGTTTAGATTTTAGTCCCCGTACGTTCTGATAGGCCGGGTTAGGGACGAAATTAGTTTTTATACCATACACCCATAGGGTGAAATGGTATAATAAAGTCTCCAAAATGTATGTAACAGGCAGAAGGAAGCTTTTCGCCCCTTCCCGCCCCCTCAATTTAAAAGAAAACGTTTATCTCAAAAACTATTGCAGCTAGAGACGCCATATTTGGTATGTTTATTTGCTTAGTAAATGCACAGACTTTGTATTTTTTTTCTATAGTCGCAACACAACCGTTTTTTTCATTCTTATTTGACAATAATGTGCAATTCAATGCTCATATCTATACTATCCATTCCATTCCAACATTTGTATTGTTTATGACACTCACATTTGATTCCATATCTCACATTTCTTGAAACGTTGCTTTTGAATGCACTACACTTTTCATTTCTGGCCCAAAAGAAGAAAACATATATGTTTCTATTACGTTCTCTGCCTGTATCAAATTAGTCGATTCTTTTTTCACTGGACCCCTGATTGTGCACTATGATGCTTTATGTCGGTTTTGATTGCATTTAAAGCACTAAAATTCATTTTTGGGGCAATCCTTTTCCATGTGAGATGTATCCCCACATTTAAAACATTTCCTTTTGCCTTCTACTCTTCTCTCGCCCTGTTTCTCAATGCTATCTTTTTGCGATTCAAATTAGTTTGACGATATGCATCAAGCATCAATCTCAACTGTCTTATGTTTTTTGGTAGAGTAAAGTGTAAACACCTATTTATTGAGTTAAAAAGATAAGGATTAGTTTAGAGTCTTCAGATTCTATTTTTAGTTCTCCGCGAGTGCGACTGGTTCGTTGCATTGCCGGAAGAGAAGAGACCCACTGTCTCGTCGCCTATCGATGACTTATCGCTAACCATCGATACTTATTACTAACAATCGATACTCATTACTAACAATCGATACTTATTACTAACAATCGATACTTATTACTAACAATCGATATTACAATACTGGTTTCGACATATGCGTGAGTATTTAAAAGACTTGCAAATAATTGGGATCTTACAACTCGGCCGTCCTGACGAGGAATCGACCTCGATTCCAATTGCTAACAACAAGGGGGGTAAATAAGAAACTTAAGTGGCTGGTGTCGCCTTTGTTTGGCTATCAGAAGTGCAATCTTGATCAGGGGCAACCCATAACTTTAATTTGGAGGCTTCTAGGACTCCGTCATATGGTAGTTGGGTGATTTGGGAGCCTTCTACATCCCGGATAACATATCGGGCAGGGTACAGCTTCACAAATTTGGTGAAAGCGTCAATGACAACCAGAAGATATTTTTTCTTAGAGCGTATGGACGGAAGGGGCCCCAGATGGTCAATATGAATGGTATCAAACGGAAGGGGCACTTTCGGAATACTATGTAGCGTGACACGGTTGTCCGAAGCGGACGCTGAGTAGTAGATACACTTGAGGCAATTTCTAATGTAATTGTTAACATAAGACTTCATACACGGGAACCAGTAATGCTTTTTGATCTGTGTGCAACATTTCTCCGTGGCCATATGGCCAAGCTTCTCGTGCACTACTCGTATGACATGATTTATCATTTCGGAAGGGACATAAAGTTGGGGTACACTCGTCGAGGAAAGGCGGTACACTACTCCGTCTCGCAGTTCGAAATTCGCTATCTCATATTTCTCTAACTCATCTCGGAGTTTGACAATCTCAGGGTCCCGGTTCTGGGTTAACTGCAGTTGGAAGTCGAGGTTTATATCGTCAACGTATGCGGCAGTTTCTATTCTGCTTAGGGCATCAGCATGGGGCATACCAACCCCCGAGCGGTGTACAATCGTGTAGTTATAGTTTTCCAACAGCAGGGCCCAGCGAGCAATTTTGGCGGAATGTCCACCATTTCTCAGTGTCAGCGCAAGGGAATTACAATCGGTCACGATTTTGAACGGGATGAACTTAAGGTATGTCTCAAAACGTTTTAAGGAATACACGATAGCTAACGTCTCTAGCTCATAACTGTGTAGTTTCGATTCAGCGGCGGAGGCCATCTTAGAGAAGTAGGACACTGGGTGTAATTTACCGTCTGTTTGTTTCTGGAGGAGCACTGCTCCGAAACCAATTGAACTAGCATCGCAGTGTAACTCTGTTTCAGACTTCGGGTTGTAAATAGATAACTCGGGGGATTCGATCAACTTCAACTTCAGTGTTCGGAAAGCTTCAAGGCATTCCTCGGAGAAGACATAAGGGGTATCTTTTCTTAACAATCGGGACAGCGGACACGCAATCTTAGCGAAACCTGATACAAATCGGCGGAAGTATGAGAATAGGCCTAAGCAACGCTCTAATTCCTTGCTATTCCTTGGAATGGGCAAATCCCGTATCGCCTGAATATGAGCTGGTTTAGGCGTGATACCGGCGGAATTGGCTAAGTAGCCCAAGTACTCTAGTTCCCTATACGCAAAACGGCATTTAGTCAGCTTCAGGCATAGCCCGTTCACTCTTAACACATACAATATTTCCTTCAGAATCTCAAGGTGGGTTTCAAAGTCATGCGACGCGACTAGAATATCGTCCATATATATCACCAGTTGACCTCGGTTTATAAATTCCTTAAGGACAAAATAAACGAATCTAGCGAACACGGAAGGGCCATTACAAAGTCCGAAGGGCATGCGTACATATTCAAACTGGCCATCAGGGGTTACAAAGGCAGTATATTTGATCGAGTCTGGGTGCATTTTCACATGGTGGAAACCGTTCTTCAAGTCCAAGATAGTGAAGAATGATTTGCCACCCAGATGTTCAATGCAATCATCTAACAGAGGAATCGGAAAATGATCTCGAACTGTAATTTTGTTTAACGGCCGGTAATCTACACATTTCCTCATTGTGTTGTCCTTTTTCCGGACAGGGACAATAGCGGCAGCGTAAGGAGAACTACTGTGGCGAATAATACCAGCTTTCAAGAGATCGTCGCAAATCTCACGCACCTCGATGCGTTCGTGGTGCGACAGACGGGAGCTGACAGCAGGGAGCTCAATGGCATTTATCGCCATAAGTGCATCATTCAGTGTTTCCGAAGGTACAGCAGAAGTTTCTAGAAGGGGAGAATCAGACAACAATTCGGCAGATACAATCTCATTCCTATCGTGCGGTAGTACCGCTAGATCTTTCCTCAATATATTAAAAGACTTCAGAACAGCAGTGAGTTTTGTATTTATACATTTATTCATGAGTATCAACGATTCTTTTTCATATTTCAGTTCTTTCAGTTGACAGAGTCTAATATTAATTTTATACAGAAGATCTCTACCTATAATCATCGGCAGTTCGGTTGCTTGGTTCGTCAGGACTTCAAACGTATGTATTGTCTGTGTGTTGCAGAGGCGAACTCTACACTGGACTTGGCCTAAGGACCGAAGTTGGCTATTTCCTAAACCACGGCAGTTCAATGTACGGGGGGAAAGACGGCAGTTGGAGGGGACTTCAGATTGACGGATAAAACTCTTTGGACTGCCCGAATCAAGGAGAGAAAACATATCTATAAATTTCTTATCTTGCACTTCATCACAAACAAAAGCAATACTCACCAGTTGTAAATGGTCTAGTCGATCTCCTGCTTCATCAGCTGCGGCGGCAGCAGTGATATTGGTGGCATTTCCAATTCGAGACGGGCAGTTTTTGTAGATGTGGCCCACTATGCCACACTTGAAACATGAATTCGGAGGTCTCATTGGTTTCGGGCATTGACTCCTGTAATGCCCCCATCCTGAGCAGTTGAAGCATCTGGTCTCAATCGTGACGGTGCCTGACGATTTGTTTCCAGGCGCCCCGGCAGTTGTTGTTGTCTGCGCCTTCACGCTATTGCTTTGTCTGGAGGCAGCGGCCTGCATACGGAGGCGCTCGTAGCGTTCCAGTAGGGGCTTCAGTTCAGCCATCGTCCGAGCTGAGTACAGCATGCCGACTCGAGTAGAGTTGTCCCGCAATCCATCAATGATCAGGTCGACCAGCTCGTTCTCCGGAATCGGAGCATTCATGGCAATCTCCTGCATCTCGATTGCGAATCTTAAACATCCCTCGCCTGCCTTGATGCGCCGGCCCCGCAGAGCGTGGTACACTTCCTCGATGCTACACGAGCGTCCAAATTCTCGAAGGGTTGCCTTCATTCTTCGTAGCTGTGCACCGATATCGTGCGAGCAGCCGCCGCCGTACCTTCAGCATACGACGGCGACCAAATAGGCGGTCGTTCAACTGCAGAATTTCAAATGCGTCTTCCAGATCGTTCAGCCATTTCTTCACATCGTATGCGGTATCCGCTGAAAATCGAGCCACCAGGCTCTCAATGACACTCACGTCACTGACTTGCTGCCTCGGTGCTTGGGATTCGTCTATCCCCTGCTGCAGTTTGAGCATTTGATGCTGTAGCTGTAGCAACTCATGTTGTTTCCGCAGCGTCACCAGTTGCTCATCCAGGCTGGGGTAGGCAGAAGTGGCCGGAGTGATGGCGGCCGCGTCAGTCGATACGGAGGGCACTAAAGCGGGCATCTCTTCCCATGGGTCCGCGTTGGGACCAGTGACGGGGGCGGCGAGCGAGGCCGCAGCCCGCATGGCAGACATATAGGCGGCAGGACCAGCATCCACAGGTACAGCGGATGTGGCAGCGGCGGCAGGTACAGCAGTGGCAGCGGGTGCAAAGGCGGCAGCGGTGGTGGGTACAGCAGTGGCAGCGGGTACAGCAGTGGCAGCGGGTGCAGAGGCGGCAGCGGGTGCAGCGGCGGCAGTCTGCAGAGGTGGCCTGTAAGCGGCGGACACCGCAGCGGTGGGTACAGCAGGGGCGGGTGCGGCGGCAGCGGTTACAGCATGGGCGAATATAGCCGCAGCGGGGCCAGCAGGGGCGAGTATGGCGGCAGTTGGCACAGCAGGGGCGAGTATGGCAGCAGTTGGTCCAGCAGGGGCAAGTATAGCAGCGGTTGGCCCAGCAGGGGCGGATGCGGCAGTGGTTGGCCCAGCAGGGGCGGATGTGTCAGCAGTGGTCCCGGCAGGGGCAAGTATGGCAGCAGTCGGCCCGGCAGGGGCGATTAGAGCAGCAGTTGGCCCGGCAGCGGCAGCGGTGGGCCCAGCAGGGGCGGATGTGTCAGCAGTGGGCCCGGCAGGGGCGGATGTGGCAGCAGTTGGCCCGGCAGGGGCGGATGTGTCAGCAGTTGGCCCAGCAGGGGCGGCTGTGTCAGCAGTTGGCCCGGCAGCGGCAGCGGTGGGCCCAGCAGGGGCGGATGTGTCAGCAGTGGGCCCGGCAGGGGCGGATGTGGCAGCAGTTGGCCCAGCAGGGGCGGATGTGTCAGCAGCGGCGGGCCCAGCAGGGGCTAGTAGAGCAGCAGCAGTTGGCCCGGCAGGGGCGAGTATAGCAGCAGTTGGCCCAGCAGGGGCGGATGTGTCGGCAGTGGACCCGGCAGGGGCGGATGTGGCAGCAGTTGGCCCAGCAGGGGCGAATGTGTCAGCAGTTGGCCCAGCAGGGGCAGATATGTCAGCAGCGGCCGGCCCAGCAGGGGCGAGTATAGCAGCAGTTGGCCCAGCAGGGGCGGCTGCGGCAGCGGTTGGCCCAGCAGGGGCGGATGTGTCAGCAGTGGGCCCGGCAGGGGCGGATGTGGCAGCAGTTGGCCCAGCAGGGGCGAATGTGTCAGCGGTTGGTCCAGCAGGGGCGGATGTGTCAGCGGTTGGCCCAGCAGGGGCTAGTATAGCAGCAGTTGGCCCAGTAGGGGCGGATGTGTCAGCAGTTGGCCCGCCAGGGGCGGATGTGTCAGCAGTTGGCCCGGCAGGGGCGAGTATGTCAGCAGTTGGCCCGGCAGGGGCGAGTATGTCAGCAGTTGGCCCAGCCGTGGCGAGTATAACAGCGGCGGGCCCGGCAGGGGCGGATGTGGCCGCAGTCGGCACAGCAGCTTTCGGTACTGCAGCAGCGGCGGCTCCAGTGGCAGCCGGTATCGCAGCGGCAGTCACAGCAGTGGGTATACCAGCAGCGGTGGGCGTGGAGGCGGCCGTCCTCGATGTGGAACGTGTGGCCTGCCGTGTCCCGAAATATGTAGGCTTTCGGGTGGTCATCCCACTTCTGAGTTGTAAACACCTATTTATTGAGTTAAAAAGATAAGGATTAGTTTAGAGTCTTCAGATTCTATTTTTAGTTCTCCGCGAGTGCGACTGGTTCGTTGCATTGCCGGAAGAGAAGAGACCCGCTGTCTCGTCGCCTATCGATGACTTATCGCTAACCATCGATACTTATTACTAACAATCGATACTCATTACTAACAATCAATACTTATTACTAACAATCGATACTTATTACTAACAATCGATATTACAATACTGGTTTCGACATATGCGTGAGTATTTAAAAGACTTGCAAATAATTGGGATCTTACAAAAGCTTTATTTCTATGACTATCCGATATACCATTTACGAAAGATTTAATTGTACTCTCATCTAAATATTCCTGTAATGTTTCGTTTTTTGTCTACTGATGATACCCTAATTCTAAATTCTTTAATTTATAGTTTCAATTCCAATTTTGAGTGGAACGCTGACTAAGAATAAGCAATTTGGCACCACCACCTAACAATTGTTTGGCGAATATAAATAGTTGAAATTAATTCAAACCGACAGTAGGAGCATATTCTTCGATTACCTAATCCATTGATTAACATCAGGGCTATTTGTACCAGAGACAATGTAAACGCTATTTTCCATTTCTTTAAGAGAAACCCATGATAGAGACAATGCAGTTGGGTCCCCAGGACCGTTATTACTTTGTACCGAATTCTTTGTGGAGAATCTATTTACACCCTGCTGTAACTGAGTCTCTACTGAATTCAATGATTCCTGTCCTCATCAATCACGTTCCTTTTATTGTAATTTTCCTCGCAAAAAAAAAAAAAAAAAAAAGTGCCCAAAATTTTATCTTTACTCATATTTTACAGTTTATAATTACACTTTTGATCAATGTTTGCAAATTTTCCAAATGATCTAAACCTGTACACAATATCGAATTGCTCTCATTTTTTGCTATTTTTCAATCATTAGCTTTTCAAACTTTGTAGATTCTCAAACTATACAGATTTTTAAGTTTCACAAGGTCTCAATATTCTTAATTGCTAGCTTAACACTATGCTAGTAATAACTACGAAATATACATTGTTTGTCTCTTTGTCGCTCTCTCCTTTGATTTCTTCCACCTTCCCTCTTCATTTCTCTCACTTCTTCTCTGGCTATCCACAGCCACAGTTTTGTCGTTACTTCGCCACTTCTGAATTTCACCAGCCGTTACAAAATCTACGATGTACCTTCTTCCCTTTCACACTGCAACATTTGCACAAACTTTTCTCCTTCTGGGTAATTCATTTCTGGTTTGCGAAGATTTTGGCTGTCTCTGTCGCACTTTCACAAATGCCTAGTAACTTTTCTGTTCAGGTAATTGGTAACTTCGCGATTTGATAATTATACCATGCACCCATGGGGTAAATGGTATATTTAAGTCGCCAAAATGTATGTAACAGGCAGAAGGAAGCTTCTCCGACCCAATAAAGTATATATATTCTTGATCAGGATCAACATTCGAGTCGATCTAGCCATGTTCGTCTGTCCGTCCGTCCGTCTGTACGAACACGCAGATCTCGGAGACTATAAGAGCTACAGCCACCAAATTTGGTATGTAGACTTGTGTAGTATGTAAATGTATAGTGTTAATTGGAATTTTACGCCCCCAGAATTTACATAAAACTGTTTTTCTTAAGAGCTATAATAGCTAGATATATTAAATTTGGTATATATACTCGCTAAATTGGTGCGCAGATATTCAGTGTGCAACATTTTTGCCACGCCCCTTTCCGCCCCTAGAACTTACATAAAACGGATTTTCCGAAATACTACAGCAGCTAGAGACATGAAACTTGGTATATAATTGTTCAAACTTTTTGCCACGCCCACTTACGCCCCCGCAAATTAAATAGAACCAATTTTCTCAAAAAATATCAAAGCTTAAGTCGCCAAATTTAATATGAAGATTTGTTTAGTATGCGCGCAGAATTTAAATATTTTAATATATTGCCACGCCCACTTCTGCCTCCATAACTTAGGAAAAATGAGATTACCAGCTGCAATTCTTGACTATCGCAATCAAATGACCAATTAATCTTATCTATTTCTACCATACTACCAAATTTTATGGAAATCGGACTAGAAACATGCGAAATAAGCGAATGAACGTATTTTACAGCGCGGTTCATAAGGGCAGAATTGGCCGTTGGCTAGTGGGGGCGCTAGAGTGCTCGTGTGTTTGTAGAGTGAGCGAGATAGCATATGGTATGAGGCATGTAAAAACAATTTAACAGACATACATTCGGTTTCCGAAATTTGAAATATTTGTGTCACCTGGTGCATGGTATACCCAAGTCGGCGAGTCGACTTACTTACTTCGTTTTTACTACACAGCGAAATCAACAGACACTTTTTTATTGTTTTTCAAAACAAACGCAAACACCCAAAAGACTTTGACGAATGTTGTTTGAACATCAGTCCACCGTTCGGTTGAGCCCCCAATTTTGTAGTCTCCAGAATTATGCACACAAATACCCGCGGCGATAACAACAGGAAAATCCAGAGACGACATTTAATATTATTGTAATGTAGTTTATTTAAATGATTATGTAATGTAGATGTAGTTAGTTGGCTTAGATTAAAACAATGGGTAAATTGTGCGTGTGCTTTTGTGTGTCTTTATTTTCGTTTAAAATAATATTCGTATAAATACGTGTGTAGCGTCTGAAACCTTGGCACTGTCTGTCTTATATGCTGCTCAACAATATCTGGGCACACTGAAATATTTGCGGCGAAGAGCTTATAATTGCGACTGCTTCTAGTCTCTCTCACTTCTTAATGCTCTTCTGGTTTCTGGCTGATTCCCATCTAAGATGAAGAGGGGCACTACGAAGAGCAAAGAGGTTCACCACGGCACATACATTCTACAGCAATAGGGTTACCATTGCGGTGCTGCATATCATAAATACTTTTAACGTCTTACTATTTTATTATAAAATGTAGTATTTAACTCTAAATAATGTATGTAAAATTTTTATATTCTTTAGTGTGTTGAAATAATTGTTAAAGGGTTTTGTAATTTTGTAGTTGCCTTATGGCGAAACTTCATACCGAAATGGTTTATTTTGATAATATCATTTTGGAGTACACGTGTTTAAAGATGTACGATTTTTTAATATATTATTATATAATCTATAATAAAATATTTTATATTATATACCCTTGCAGTCATGGCCAAAAACATTTTCAAATTTTTAACACATTAAAATACATTTTAAAACTTTTTTTGTGAACAAATGAATAATCTAGAACCATATGTATGTTGTTAATTGACTTTTGAAGTGACATTGGAATGTTTTATAAATATATTTCGATCCATAGCATCTGCTAAGTCTCTATGATACAAAAATGCTTGAAGTGAACAATGCTGGGTTACATGATCATCTGAACTAAAAAAATAAACCTGCTTCTAAAAGCTAAAAGATATCCGCTGGCAATGACAAAGCGTTTTTTGGCCAAGCTACTGACTAATATATGGTCCATAAGAACGCCTAAGTCATTGACAATATCTAACCGCTCTAAGGCAGTGTCGTTAAGATAATAAGTTGCTAAATATGGAGTGCATCTATAAAGAGACATAACTTTACATTTACGGCCGTTGAGGTTTAGTAGGTTGGTTTGACACCAATTCAGAAGATCATTAAGACCCGATTGAAGTAGGCAAGAAAACGATATGTCTTTAATAATGAGGTAAAGCTTAACATCATCCACGTGCATAATCACCCGAGAATGTGACACTACCAATGGAAGATCATTTATAAAAAGAGTGAATAGCAATGAACCCGAATGACTACCCTGAGGTACTCCAGAGGTCACTTCTTAGAAAATGAAGACTCAAAGACGACCTTTTGTGTACGCTTAGAAAGATAATCTACCAAAAGGATGGGTATGCCAAGTGCGTTTAACTTATATAAAACCAGAGTATGATTAACAGATTCAAAGGCCTTGCTGAAGTCAGTATTAATAACGTCAGCCTGGAATCATTTGATGGAGCCAGATGTAAATTCTAATAGTAGTTGTCGATCTATTGAGCTACAAAAATGCTGTAATTGAGATGTTATTATTTTCCCAAATGCTTTGGGTATGAAAGACAATCTAGGAATACCCCTATAATTGAAGGCTTCGGACTTTTTCCCCATTTTATGACGAGAATTCCTTATATGATTCCTTCCAGATAGACGGAAAGAGGGAAGATGTAACGGACAGTGTAAACAACTTAAGTATTGGTTTATATAGGGCCTCTGCGCAAAACTTTAATACGCAGTCTGGTAGTCCAACAGGGCCAGGTGCATATATTGGTTTGACGGAACTGAGCACGCTAAGAACCGAACTTTCATTAAACACAGGGTTTAAAATGCAAAAATTTTGCCACGCCCCTTTCCGCCCCCGCAAATTATACAAAACCGATTTTGTCAAACACTATACTAACTAGAGACATCAAGTTTGGTATGTATATTTGATCATTAAACGCGCACATTTTTTATGTGTAAAGATTTGGCAACGCCCTTTTCCGCCCCCATAATTTGAAAAAACTCAATTATCTCCCGTAATTTTCTACCTTATGCAATCAAAGTTGGCATAATTAAAATTGAGACTGATATCCAGCAAAATACCAAATTTGATTAATATCGGACTAAATCTACAGCTTCTGCTCTCTGACGTGACGGTCGTGTTTTTGCAAAGCTCTTGAGTTTTTATTAATACATATTGTTTTCTCTCAATTCTTAATTGTGCTTAGTTTGTTTTCGCTTTCGCTGGTGTCGTTTGCTTCAAACCCTTGTGTTTTATTTGCAGAATTCGCCAAATTAAACAGTTTTTTTCCTTTTTCGGATTAGTGTTTGGTGCATTTAAATTTTTTTTTCTTATTTTTTTTTTTATTGTTCTCTTTCGTCATTGCTTCTGCAGTTGCTCCCCTCATCGCCCCCATCATACCATCAGTGCTAGTGGTTGTGTTGTTCTCTCTGCTTTGTGCTTGTGCTCAGCTTCTCTCCCGCGTAATCACTTTTGTAAAGCCGCCTCTCAAAGCTCGTCTAATAACTGTTCTTCCACTCTCTCTTGTGCTGTGTACTCCAGCTGTCTCTTTGTTTCATTTGTAATTATTGATTTTTTATCGATAATTATCTTTGTGCTGTTTTTTTTAATTTTTCTATATATTTTTTTTTTTTGCCGTGTGTTTCTTTGGCTTTTCAACGGCTTATTGTCTACCTACTTGCAAGCATTCTAATCGTTTTGACGATCAGTATAGAGCAATATCGTCTTGGCTCTGCGATAATCTTATTGACTTAAAATGTGCTGGCCTCAACGGCCGCGACTACGACAAATTTTCTGGTTCGTCTGTGTCTAAGCCTGAGCTTGGCTTAATGCGCTGGACTTGCCCATCTTGTGCCGCTTGATTTTAGCCGAATGTACAGGGATCTTCGTTTAAATTTGTTTTCTTTAAGCAAAATGGCAAAACAGCTGTCTAAGGAGTGTGACTCTAGCATACATTTATTGTCGCAATTCAAGTTTGTTCCACCTTCTAAGGATTTGCCCAAGAAATGTACCCTTGAGTTGCCTCATAAGGCCAGCACTGTCTATTTCATCTCCTCCCACTTTACTTTCGCCTACACCATCTTCTTGTCCCTCTTTCTGCTCTTCTTTTTAAATTGAAGTACCCATTACAAGCCCTGGTGTAGCTCAATACATCCCTCACGGGAACTCTGATCAATTACAGGATCATGCTGGCTCTAAACCTAAGTCACATGCGCATCCCAATGCCCCTCCGCCTCCACTAACTGTAGTGCCTCATCGCAAACAATTATTTATCTCTAGGCTTGCTCCGGATACTTCTGAGTTGTCTGTGGCAGCTTACATTGGTAATATATGCCCTGCTAAGGTTTTAATTCAAAAGTTTAAGTTTTCTAGGCCTTGCGAAACCTCTTCTTTTAAAATTACAGTACCAAATGAGCATTTCTCAGCTATGGTTGACCCTAACTTTTGGCCAGAGGGCCTAGTATCTTCTGCTTCAAAAAACTAATAACGTCTAGTCTTTGCATTCATTATCAAAATGTAAGAGGACTTCTTACCAAGCTCTGGAAACTATTCTGTGATAGCCATACCTTTTCGGCTGACATATTAGCTTTCTCTGAAACTTGGCTTAATTCCTCTGTGTTGGATAATGAAATTCTTTCTAATAACTTTATTTCTTATAGGCTTGATAGTGTTGGTCGTCGTGGCGGTGGAGTACTCATTGCTGTCAACTCGAATCTGTGTTCAAATGTTGTGCCGATTGATCTCCCCTTAGGTGTTGAGTTTATTTGCGTCGAAGTTACATGTTCTAACTTTAGCTTATATATCTCTTGTTCATATATTCCTTCAGCTTCTGATATCATGATCTACATGCACCATCCTAATGCTTTGCGCTCTATTTTTGGTTGTCTTAAAGATTGTGATTTTCTTATAGTTTCGGGCGATTTTAACTTGCCTAATGTTTCTTGGCTTCTTGATGATAATCTATCTTTCTTAATTTTTTTTACCTCAACATGTTTTTCTTGATAGCCTACTTGAATGTTCGATATATCAGTTGAATTCTTTTCTTCACTTTTCTAAAAGAATCTCCGATCTTGTTTTTGTCTCGGATCCCACTGTTAGTGCTGTATCACAAACACAGCCCCTAGTGAAGCCTGAAGATCCTTATCACCCTACCATTGAAGTTACTATTTCTCACAATTCTGTCAATAATTCATTTAATAACATCTCAAATTCTCGTCGTAGATGTTTTCGTAAAACAAATTTCAATCTTCTTAACAGCCTTATTTTCTCTTTTGATTGGTCTTTTCTATTTGAGTGCTGTGATATAGATTGTGCAGTGAATTTTTTCTACTCTGCTCTTAATGCTCTAATTGATAAATGCGTTCCTTATGTGAATGTCTCTACCGTCTCCAGTGCGCCAGTCTGGTTCACATGTAGGCTCTCTAATCTCCGTAACATTAAATCGAGATATTTTAAAAGATTTAAAAAAACTGGTTCGCGACTTGACTATGCAAATTATTGTGTAGCCAAATCTCAATTTTGTCTTTTAAATACTCAATGCTACAATAATTATATTTTATAAGAACCCCAAAATGTTTTACAACTTTGTTAATTCCAAAAGACGCTCTAATTTACTACCTTCCACCTTCAGACTTAATGACCAGACAGCTAATAATGATTCAGATATTGCACATTTGTTTGCAAAATTCTTTCAGTCGACTTATTCTACTACTGCTTCGGATCCCACACCTTATCCCTTCTCAATTCCACATTTAAATTGTATGTTATTTCCTACTATTACTGAAGACTGTATTATCTCTAGCTTGTCATTTATGACGTCTTCCTTTGTACCCGGGCCTGATAATATACCTAGTTGCATCCTTAAAATGTGTTATTTCTTTCGTTTCTCGGTTTTCTTTATATCGAGTGAAACTTGTAGCTTCCCTGACATTTGGAAGGGTTCTTTTATTATTCCGGTCCAACGATGGACCGCGCCCCATCACAATAGCTGAGTACCGGGCCCGCAACACAAAAATCTACAAAGCCAAAGAAGACCCAAAGAGGAGGCCAAGTACGTAAGCTACTCCAGCAGAAGAGGCTGGAAGTAGACTTACTGGCCACTCTGAAAACGGAGCAAGACCGACAACGCTGCATAGAGCGTATTGACATCATTAAAGCAGAACTTCGCTATTACTAACAATGTGGTTGGAGAATTTTTTTTTTAAAGTAATTTGTTCCAAAAAAAAAACAATTTTTTTAAATAAAAAAAAATGCATGAATCCATAACAAATTTTTTTTTTTATATTTCATATAATATTCGTATTCAAGCAAATAAGACCAAAAATTTTATTTTAGTAATTTCTAAACAAAAGGTTTTGAGCTGTCTTTATGGGCTTTTGTTCCCTATTTTTTTCCCCGTATTTGATATATTCATGTTATTAATAAAAAAATTGTCTTATATAGGACCATTAGTCAGTGAGTTCATTATTAGAATTATAAAAAAAAAAAATTAATTAAAAATAAACTCCATATGTTCGATAATACCATAAGTAAATTTGATGACATATCTCTTATACCCACAATGGGGTTAATAGAAACAAAATCAGTAGATTCCACTGCGAATGTTATAAATAAAATCGAATCATCAAATACTGACATGAGATTAACGAACATATTATTATTAATTGTCGTAATAATGTGCGCAAATGTCTTATATAAAGCTTACCTATTGCACAATAAATCTGTAACTAAAAGAGCTCTAAGCCAAGCTAATGATCTAGATGAGATCTAAAAATACATATGCACACAAGCAACTATAAATCAAGAAAACTTCGGTATCGACGATACCCAAGCAAAAGCCAATGTGGTTAATAATGTCAAAATTATTGAAAAAACAATATGACAGAAATTATTGAAAAAATATATAATAAGAATCCAGAGTTCAGGTTAAACTCATTGATAATATTGCAGAAGCATAGGGAATTTATTACAATATATAATTTCGAAAACGAATACATTGACACATTCCAGAGTAATGTGAGCCCACTATTCGGTTGTACAAAAATCGAGAAGGGCATCTTGCTAAGCACATTACCCTATATGGTAATAAAGAGTATCAGCGAAACACACCCAATACTGGGAACTGAAACATTGAAGAAAAGATTAAATAATATCGCAATAAGACGAAATATTGTGATAACACTACGAGAAGACCTAAATCATATAGCAGAATTCGACCAGGACCAGCTAGAAGGTTTAGACGAGTCTAAGCCAATGATGGACCTTGAAACAGAAATTGATAGCTAAATTGAAACATTACAGAAAAATACAATGCCTGACCAGGTTACCCTAGATATGGAATATGTGAAGCAGGTTTCCTCTTCCATTCCTGAATTTGATTGCAACAAGTTGTTGTTAAGAATTGTCGAACGAACCAAAGGTGACCAGGAAGATTTGGCAGTTGAAGTAATCAAATCGAAAATAGTAGGAACAATCCATTACAGGATACAGAATGAGAACACAATTATAGGCATAATCAACAAAGTAAAGGGTAACGTCAAAGGTGAATCAACCGACGTATTAAAATCCAAACTGTTAAACACAAAAAAAAGGCAAAACGGCTTCGCAATATGCAACAGATATAGACAAGTTACGAAAACAACTTGAGGCTGCCTAATTTGACTATCGCCTAGACCCTGAAGTGCTAGCACAGTACTATTTCAGCGAGGACGAAATAATAGAGGGGTAGTTACTACACTCAAAGGGGTAGAGGCAATGGCCGAGGTAACTACAACTCCTATAGTAATAACAATTACTACAATGACAATAACAGAAGAAACAATAGAGCAGGACGAGGTTATACCCGAGGTAGTTATAACTCAAACCGAAACAACAACCAGAACCGGAGACCAGGGAAACGGACAAGCTGCTTCAAATGCTCAAAATTAAAAAATAAAGTCTATTCTATTAATAATAGTCTTAATAATTTCGTATCATTTAAGAATGTTAAAACAAATAAGAAAATAACATTCTTAATTGATATCGGTGCAGACATTTCTATAATAAAAGAAAGTTCTGATGTATTTCATGACATCCAAGTAAATAAAACTATAGACATTCGAGACATAGGAGAAGGAGTAATAAACTCAAAAGGCCTAGTCTCAATTGAATTGCAGACAGATAAATGTATTATTCCATACGAATTTCATCTGCTTCATTTAGACTTCGCCATCCCATGCGATAGAATAATAAGATTAGATTTCATAAAAACTTTTAATTTCAAATTAGATTACAGCAATTCAGAAGATTGGTTTATACTTAGACCACGAAAATTAACGTACTCAATTTATGTTCCAATAACATTCAATTCTGGTAATAACTCAACACTTCTACCAGCAAGATCCCAAGTGGTACGCAAAATAGAACTATCTTCCGCAGAAGATAACATTTTGATTCCGAATCAGGAAATTAAACCGGGTGTTTATGTTGCAAACACTATTGCAACAGCCCAAAGTACTTTTGTCCGATTCTTAAATGCCACAGATAAATGCCAAATAGTAGGCTTTAACAATTTAAAATTTGAATCACTTTCGAACTACGAGTGATAGTACGAGTGATAGTACTATAGTTCAAAATACCGAAGATAAAGATATAAAAAAGAATCTGTAATTCATAAATTAAAGAAAAGTTTCCCAATACTATTCAGAGACAAACTCGAAAAGTTATGCACTGAGTATAGTGATGTGTTCGGACTTGACACCGAACCGATCACAACAAATAATTTGTACAAACAAAAATTAAGACTTAACGATGATGAACCGGTATATGTGAAAAATTACCGGAGTCCGCATAGCCAAATAGACGAGATCCAGCGACAAGTTGGAAAGTTAATTGAACAGGGTATTGTTGAACCGTCGGTTTCGCCTTATAATAGCCCACTCTTACTAGTCCCAAAGAAAACACTTTCGGAATCTAAAGAAAAAAACTGGCGATTAGTAATTGACTATCGTCAAACAAACAAAAAATTGCTGTCAGATAAGTTTCCGCTCCCCAGAATTGATGATATTCTTGATCAATTGGGAAGAGCAAAATATTTTTCTTGCCTTGACAATGTCAGGTTTTCATCAAATTGAACTAGAAGAAATCAAGAGATATAACGTCTTTTTCAACGAGCAATGGCTCATATCGTTTCACACGATTACCTTTCGGTCTAAAAATAGCACCTAATTCATTTCAGAGAATGATGACAATAGCATTCTCAGGGTTTGAGCCTAGCCAAGCTTTCCTCTATATGGATGATTTAATCGTTATTGGTTGTTCTGAACAACACATGATTAAAAATTTAGTAGATGTTTTTAAACTTTGCAGAAAAAACAATCTAAAACTGCATCCAGAAAAATGCTCATTTTTTATGCATGAGGTGACATTCCTAGGTCACAAATGCACAGACAAAGGAATCTTGCCAGACGGCACAACATTTGACGTCATCAAGAATTATCCAGACCCACATGATGCAGATAGTGCTAGACGTTTCGTTGCATTTTGAAATTAGTATAGACGTTTCATAAAAAATATCGCCGAATATTCGCGGCACATAAGATTATATAAAAAGAATGTTCCATTCGAATGGACAGCAGAATGCGAAAAAGCATTCCAATACTTAAAAGAGAAGCTCGTTCAACCTAATCTATTGCAGTACCCAGATTTCAGCAAAGAATTTTGCATAATCACAGATGCAAGCAAACAAGCATGTGGAGCAGTTTTAACACAAAACTATAATGGACTCCAGCTTCCAGTTTCATATGGATAAGAGCGTTCACTAAAGGTGAAAGAAAAAGAAAAATCAATACATTGGGAAATAACATATTTTCGACCATATAAATATGGAAAACACTTCACAGTGCGAACAGACCACAGACCACTAACATATTTATTCTCCATGATCAACCCGAGTTCAAAACTAATACGCATGCGGCTAGAATTAGAAGAGTACGATTTTACAGTAGAGTATTTGAGAGGTAAAGATAATTTTGTGGCAGACGCTCTATCGCGGATAACTATATCTGAATTACAATATATGAATACAAAAGTCCTGAAAGTCACTACCAGTCAACAAAGTAGACAGAAAAACTGCGCAGTTAATAAAGAAGAACTTTTGAAGATGCTTCTAGGCCCAATGTATACGAAGTCATCAATAATGACGAGGTACGGAATTTAGTGACCTTGCAAATAACTGAATCTAAATGTTCATTGAAACATGGAAAGAAAGTTATAGCAAGAATTGATGTTAGTGATTTGTACACCAATGGAATTCTCGACTTAGGTCAGTTCTTCCAAAGGCTTAAAAAGCAAGCCGGTATACTTGCAATCAGCCAACTAAAAGCGGCTCCGAGCGAAAAGATCTTTGAAATTATTTCAATAGATTCTTTTAAAAATATGGGCAATACTATATTGAAAACATTAAAAGTAACGCTACTCCAGTGAACCGGTGAACCTAATAGAAAATAAAAAAGAAAAAGAAGCAATACTGTCTACATACCATGATGATCCAATTCAAGGAGGTCATACTGGCATTACCAGAACCCTGGCAAAAATCAAAAGACACTACTATTGGAAAAATATGGGACGCCATATAAAAGAGTACATAAGGAGATGTCATAAATGCCAGGTGTCAAAAACGACGACACATACGAAGACTCCTATGATAATAACAGAAACACCAGCGAAGGCTTTTGATAAAGTTATAGTGGACACAATAGGTCCGCTACCAAAATCAGATAATGAAAATGAGTATATTGTCACATTGATATGCGATCTGACAAAATACTTAATAGCCATTCCAGTCGCATCTAAGAGTGCAAGTAATGTAGCTAAAGCTGTATTCGTAAATTGTATACTACAGTACGGTCCAATGAAAACACTCATTACGGACATGGGAAGTAAGTATAAAAATCAGACTTTAGGGACAATAGAACGAAGTCATAGAACATTCAATGAATATATTCGGTCATACATATCAGCAGATAAGTCCGATTGGGATGCTTGGATACAATATTTCACTTATTGTTACAACACAACACCCTCGGCAGTGCATGAATATTGTCCATACGAACTAGTATTTGGAAGACTACCAAATCAGTTCATAGATTTTAACAAAAGAAATAGAATAGATCCAATATACAATTTAGACGACTACTCTAAGGAAATAAAATTTAGAATAGAAATAGCATATAAAAGAGCTAAAATAATGTTAGAAAACCATAAGTTAAAGAATAAGAAATACTACGACGAAAATAAAGTCGAAAATATAGTCTTATTAAGAAAAGAAATAGGTCATAAACTAGATGCTAAATAAATGGGGCCTTATAAGGTAGTGAGTATAGAAGAAAATGATAATATAATAATAGCAGATGATAAGAATAAAAACCAGAAAGTTCATAAAAACAGATTAAAGCCATTTATAAAATAAAAATCGGAATTATCAACCGTAAAAATAATACCGAATATAAAAAAAAAAAAAAACCATACATTTTATAATTTTCATAAGACTTTTAATAATTTTACAAAAAAAATATCAAAAAAGCTAACTTCGGCAATGCCGAAGTTTATATACCCTTGCAGTCTTTGGCAATAATTTTGTTACATTTTGAAATTTGTTTCCCTGCAACTGAATTCATCAATACACAAACAAAACATTCAAATTATTTCTCTTTTTATAAAAAATTTTCTTCTTCTTGCATCATTCCCTAAGCAAAGCACAACACGCATACACATACAGTTCTTGTAGCGCTGCGTCTGTGTGTGTGTATCCATGTGCTCTATTTGATTTCATGCTGCCGGCAGCAAGCACCGCTGCTTGCTGTCTACTAGGTCATCATTTGAACCGATTTGTGTTGAGTGTAACTTGTTTTCTATTTATCCGATCAAATTTTGGGATATGTCAATTTATGTCAAATACTATCATATTGGTAAATTTCATGGGGATACTCCAATTTTTGCAAAAATGTTTGTTCTAGAGCTATATGATATAGTGGTCCGATCCTCACAATTTTCATACTTTATCTCACTCGGGTAATAAAAAGCCCACAAATATAAAAAATTTCATCTCTATAGCTCTTAAGATGGCTGAGTAAAACGCGTACGCACAGACAGACGGACAGACGGACATGGCTATATCGACTCAGCTTCTCATGCTGATCAAGAATATATATACTTTATGGGGTCGGAAACATCTTCTTCTGTGCGTTACAAACATCTGACCAATTTTATGATACCCTCTGCAAGGCTATAAAAAGAAAATAAAAAAATTTTTCTATATTCAACTACTATAATTAAATCATCTAAAATATATACATACAATTCAACAGTATGTCAAAAACAAAAGAGTAAAAAAAATTTGTCTCTCCAGACACAAACTAAAACAAAAACAACAAAAAAGGCAAAAAAACACTTTTTCTAATTTACTCCTTTAGCTTACCTTTATTTTATCTTTACACAATTATCAAATAATTATTAACAAATCCATAATATTACTTTATTCTCTAAAAAGGGGCGGTGTAGTATATTCATACAAATAATCATTCAATACAATGAGCTCAACTTGTAACACTTTGTTGCAAGTATAAACAATAAAACATATACGCATTAAAATATAATTGTGCACTTGAATATGTTTATATGTATACATTGATGAATGCACATAAACATATTCACATAAATATACAATTAAGCATTAACATATGTTTATGTGCATATTCACATAAGCACTCCATGGACAAGCATAACATGAGCTAGAGTTAGGCCAGCATGTGACCTCTGACCAAGCACTTTGATGCATGCGCTCCAACAGTATGTATGTATGTACTGTCACTCTCCCTCTCTTTTGTAGCTGTCGCATAAGTCGCAGCATAAGAATATATATGTAAACATAGGCTTAGCAAAAGAATATTTTCTGAATAAAAATCAATCAGAATATTACCACAAAGCGAAGCAGACGTGTTCTGTTCTTAAAATCTTGAACCAAAGGAACCCGGTCATTACACCATGTCTTCCGTAAAAAGTGTCAAACTGATGTTATTTATACTGACTTTAGTAAGGCTTTCGATACGGTTGATCAATCTATACTTCTCATGAAACTTGACATCATGGGTTTTTCCCCGAAACTATTGGCTTGGTTAAAGTCGTATCTTATTGGCAGAACCCAAAAGGTGCCTTTTCGTTCCTCGATATCTAAAACTGTTCGAGTTACGTCAGATGTCCCCCAAGGCAGTCATCTGGGCCCACTGTTATTTACATTGTTTATAAATGATTTGCCTTTGGCCTTGGCTTATTCACGCGTGCTCATGTTTGCGGATGACGTCAAGATTTGTTATTCATATAGGAACATTATATCATTATCTTTCCAACAGTACTTGCAATCAGATCTCGATGCGTTCTGTGATTGGTGTCACGTTAATAAATTACACCTTAATGCTTCTAAGTGCTCTTTATGACTTTGTCGTTTGTCGCCGTTCCTAGCTCATTACTCTATTAAATCTATTCTGTTAGATTGTGTACCATCATTCAAAGCTTAGGCGTTATGTTTGCCCAAAACTTTTTTTTAATGTTCATATATCTTCAATTGTCAATAGAGCATGCAGTCTTCTTGGCTTCATTAAACGTTGGGCCAAAGAATTTGATGATCCCTATATGACAAAGGTTTTATACACTTCGCCCTACTCTAGAATACTGCTAGCCAGTGTGGAACCCCCAATATGATGTTCACCAGCTTACTATTGAATCGGTACAGAAGCAATTCCTTAAGTTCGCGTTACGCGGTCTTAATTGGGACACGAATCTTTGCTTACCTTCTTATTCTGACAGACTTCTTCTTATTAATCTTCCTTCACTTTACAACCGTAGGCTCGTATTTGGCATTCTCTTTCTACATAAAGTAGTCAACGGCGAAGTCATTTCTACCAATTTACTAGATACGCTAAATTTTTGTGTTCCCTCACGTCGAACCAGAAACTTTTTTCCTCTTCACCTTAGTAGATGTCTGACTAACTACTCTCTTCACGAACCCTTCGTGTTATTTGCCAATCTTTTAACAACCTTTCTCACCTTATTTCTCCTCATCTTTCTGTCACTTCTCTTCGCGCTATACCTTTTAATCATCTACAGCGAAAAAACTGAAAATATTCTGGACCTGGATTGGCCGCAACTCATTCACATTGGCTGTGAATAGGGGCATAGCTGGCACCTTGTTGCAAATAAAATACCTCAACCGGGTCGGGGATGTTTAGTTGTGCATAAAGCTATGCCACCTTTGTGAATTAATTATGATCTGTATTTTAGCTTAAGCTTGTTCGTCGACTGCTGATTTAGTTGACGTAAATAAATAAATAAATAAATTAATAAATAAATAAATAAATATATAAATAAATAAATAAATTTGTTATGATAACAATCAAATTGTAGAATATTAATATCCCCACATATAACTTAGCTGAAAAGGTCCATAGACCTGAACTCTAGTGAAATTGTATATTAGAAGCATACTCCTATTGTTACAACAAACATATGCAATAAAATTGATTGATTGATAAATAAAAATAGCGAAGTTATGCATAAAAACGTTTTTCCAAAGGTCGGTGTAGGCCGTTGGCTGGTGGGGTCGCTACGGTGCTCGAATGCGTGAGCGAGAATGAGTGAGCGAGATACTAAAACATGCTTGTAAAAAGCATGTGAACAGAATTTTTTAAAAACACGTAAATGCATGTGTTATTATAAATTTAAAATATTTGTTATTCTGGTGTATGGTCCGGCGAGACGACTTACATGCTTCATTTAATTTGTCAACAGCTGCAGACGAGCCGGATGGAACGCTATTCACAGAGGCAGGTAACAGGCTAATCGGAGGCCGACTTTTTTTTTTATTGTATACTCTTTTACAACAAGGTGTTCCGGCCAAAAATCTTTATGAAATATTTGGCCAAAAAGATCTGGGGAAATGTCCCGATTATATGAAAAACGGAACTTTTCCACAGCAATGTTTGGTGCTTGAACTTTGCCCTGGATGTAGGCTGACTTCTTCAGAAATAGTATTGGGATCAAGCCTCGAAATAAAAATTTGCTTTTTGGGTGGAACTACAACAAGGGAACTAGAAGTAATAGGCAGAGCAGTAGCGGCAACAGCAGATGCAGCAGCAGCTGAAGCAGCCAACGCTTTATTAGCTTCTCTTGTAACTACTTAATTGATGATATTGATATTTGTGAGCACAACCTTTAATAGCTTCTCTTGTAACTACTTAATTGATGATATTGATATTTGCTGATATTTGCCAGACGGTTTGGAAACTACAACCGATATCGTGTTAGTAGGTGGGATACTGTCTCCAGGGGAAATGGGAAGAGATCCTCACCTGCCAAAGCCGGACTCCTAAACGATATCAGCTGCTGTACATTTGGTGACATATGGTCATTGTCGGAAGCCGGAACTGGTAGAGAACGATGTGTCGACAGACTGAGGGATGAGCCCTGAAACCTGGCCCTCTTTGGCGTCGTAGATTCAATCAAAAATTTAGAACTTCTGAATTGAACCTCCATCGCCAAAAGCTCTTCTTGCAGCTTATGGACGCCAGCTGACAGGGTTTTAAACGCATCGCCAGTCCGTTTCATAAAACTTCGCATCTCGGGCTCCAAGCCACGACACGAGTTACAGCCCCATTTAAGGCCGCCACCCTGTGTAATACTATCCCGCACCTTGATAACTGCAATATGTAAATTGGAAAGAAAAAAAAAAAAAAAATGGAATATTTTTATTCTATCCTTATTTTATTTAACACACAACAACAAAAACTTGTCACGGCCGCGAGCGCAATCAAAAGAGAAAACAAAAGAATAGAGAGCACCAACACCACAAAACAAACTATGAACTGTAAGTTGAGAGCGCGGGTGGAACCAAAAAGTAGAAAGAAATCAAAAACTAAGCAACGCAACAACAAAATTATATGTGCGTTTGTTTAAGTTTTAATATTAATCTAAAAAAAAATGTTCGTCGCTGCGTATGCCACTGACGAATATGCATGTAGTCATAAAAATGTTTGCAAATATTATAAAGGTTTTGTTTAGGCATTAACGAATTGACTTACAGAAAAAGAGTTTGGAATATTTCAAAATATTAATGCCATGGACTTAAAGAGTAAAGAGTATGTTAAGTTAACACACAATCAAAGTTAGCTTCTTTGATATTTTTTTATACATATTTGTCTTATTGGGCAAACTCCCTTTCGCCACCAGATGTTAGTTTTCTGTGACATTTCGTTTGGGGATTGAAATGTGAAGAAAAATTATTATTTTTGTTCGATATTTGAAAAGGAAAATTTTGTTTTTAAAAATGAAAGTGAATCCTAAGTAAATACTGAATCGATCCCTTTTATTGAAGTGCTCTTTGGTAATCCACATTTTTGGTTTTTTGATCTGAAGTTAACACAAACAAAGCGGATGGTTTCCCAACTCGTGAACACGCAACGTATAGCTGCCCATGAGTGAACGTCGACGGTAATCCATCGTTCCATGTGACTGTTTCAACATCTAACGGTCGCGGATATTGTTTGGTGCACTTTCCATCAGCCATGCAAGGTGATAATGGATTTAATGTACCGCACGGTCCTTGGACCATCTGTGTCGTCACAATGTCGTGTAGATGAGGATCAGCGAATGAATCAGGAATTTTCGCTGATATCATTTGAATGTAATTTTCTCAGCACAAATTAGGATATGAGCATGCGTTAGTCAACGCTTCTGCCATTCCACCGAGTACATATAACATTGTGTGTCATCAAAAACTCGATACTAAGTAAGAACATCCATCATAACTTTGAGTTTTTGCTTAAATACTCAGGCGGTTACGTCATGGCGATCTGGCAGTTCCAACTCACTCCAATTTCCCTCCACTGCGAATCGCATGTCAACGTTATAAATAAATCCGGAGTTCCATAATTTCGCACGTACGTCATAGCGTTATAAGCGTATTCTTGCTTATGGAGTGGGCTTCCGATATAAAATGATAAGAAAATTGTCTGGGGTCCAATATCCTGAACATTACCATCTGAATGAATAGCATAACGCAATTGTATATACTCCTCAGATCGTAGCTTTGCCTGATTGAATCGGATGAACGGTAATCGTTCGGTTTTGACTTTGAAATATGTACATGTCGACAGCGAATTGATGGAATAGCCGACGGCACTTCAGAAGGCATTCTCCTCATGCGTACGAATAATCATACGATACGCACAACGAACGAAAATGTCTCGTGATGTAATTGGATCGCCAACAATAATTGCAGCAACATCATCAACGATGGGTGCATTGAATCTTCGCACATGTTCGCCTGTTGGGGTACGATCTGTTCTTATGTCAAATTTGTGCGTATCCGATCGCATTTGTTCCAATGCTGTTTTGAACATATTAACTACAGCGTTATTAGCGTGAAAAAATGATTGCAACTGTTCAACTCTCTTTAACTGTTGTGTTCCCTGTATATCGCACCGCACACTTAACTGATCCCCCATTGACGAAATGAAATATATTTGCAGAAATGGATGCGGTTCATCAGGTGTTGGCACCATTGAACCATGCAAATAATATATTTGTCCTTGTGTCTGTGATGGCAAACAATTGATTGGTGTGTGTGATTGGTTGTGTGTGTTGTATATTTACCTAAGTTGGCATCAAGCCGCCTTCTCCTATGATATTAGTTCCAAAAGAAGTCATGCGAAAGCAGTTATTGTATTCAAGGATGCTTTGAAAAAAATAGTTGGAATCGGGATCAGTTCCTCCGTTGAATGGTTTGAGTGGGTGTGGTGGTGTGAGTAATGGATCCAGTTTGACTTTTCCACTTGCGCAGCACAATCCAGCCGTTTCTTTTTTAAACTATAAGGCATTGCAATATCGGCATACAAATGTCATTGGTCCAATTTCTAAATTGTCGACATCACTGTAGCTCGCAATTGGATCATATTGGAATGCCAAGCGATTGTCTCACGCGTTGTCTCAATGGGCAACGACGTTTCCTTATCCGCGGGTGGTCCGTTTTTAACACCAAATTCGGGCATCCCAACGACTTGCAAATTGAATTGTTCACGCCACCGGGTGAACAGCAGTGAGCGGCGAAGAGCAGTGAGGAGTGAGGAGGGTTTTTTGATCCTCGGCGTCTACGGTCACACCAGGAGGGGTGACTTGATTTTCTGATGGGCGCCGCCATTTCACTCCAGTACGAACTTTCAACCCGAACACCCGTTCTTTTTGATTGAGCTCTTTTTCTCTCGAATTGTACATATTTTAACCCGAAACATTTCGTATGTGTCGGGCGACCTGTGAATATTCAATAATAAAGTAAAAGTTTTTGTAACCGAAGTTATCGCGCGTTATTAATTCATCACTCGCTCACCACCCGAAGAAATTGGCACCCGCCAACTACTTGTATTTTGATTTCGATCCTTCCGCCCCTCCACGAACAAATCTAGTCAAGGAGGACCACTATAAACTTGGTTCCATACCACGCTTCTGGCATTGCACGACCGCATCCACTGCTGATTCTACTTCAATCTTATAGCCCGACCGGCTGATCCACTGTTGCTCTCCTTTTACTTTTCCCACCGCTCAGTATTGACCCCTTTTTTCCTTGCGTGGGTAGAGACTTTTTATCCAGGGTGCTGCGAATTTTTATTGTTGTTGCACAATTCCTTCTTCTTTTTCACACCGGCACAAACATCTGGTCGCGCCATTGTTGAACAACGAGAAAGACATGGGTAGCCCCTAGCCATAAAACCGGCAGGTGGCGCCTCTCTACAACCGCCCGGATTTAAATTCAAATTCAAAATTGTAACCATTACCGCACTTTTGTGTTTGGATTTAGTCTTCGAATTGGGCTTCCCGAATTAGTGGCTAAATTTCTGGCATCGTTGGACCAACATTTCCAATCAGAGAGTGATCCATTAAGTGACATGAGCGAGGAAGCCGTATTTGGCCGACGTCCGTTGATCGGAATATCTCCTCCTCCAGCACATGGTTACTCAGCCAAAACACCCTTGCGTGTGTAGAAGCAGTGCTTAAAAGCCCAGTAGTATAGTTTTTAGCTCCCAGTCCCACAGTGATCTATCGCATCGCCGAGCTGGATGAACTAGGTGTTACTATGGCAGCTAGATCACACGTTCAACAAGCGGGACGTCAACAAAATGCCAGTGGGGCATATTAATATGAGCACAAAACAAGTCATGGTAAGGCTGAAAGAACTTTATGAGTTGCTCTGCCAGAAAGTGTTGGCGGGCATGCTTCGAAAAGCCAGGCGCTTTCAGGACAGGAATATGCAATCCTCACCAGCAGCAATAATCCTGAACAAACGCCCACGAGGAAAAGCGAAGAGCCTCTCAGTTTCTCACCAGGCAACCAGCGGCAAGAAACTGCCAAGACACAGGTCAGACGCTATTCTAATAGCAAACAAGGGCAGCCTAACTTACAGCGAAATGCTTAGAATGGTAACTCGTAGCGAAGATGGGAACCTAAAGGATATCGGAGAGAGCGTTAGAAAGGTACTAGAGTAGTTCAAGCAAAACCGACAGAATGGGACTCTGTTTAAAGTGCGGCAAAGGATTAGGGGCCACGTGGCAGGCAGCCAGAAATGTGTTCATTGTCCAAAGAGAGGGATTTCGTCTCGCCATGATTTGGATTAATCCCCAAATTAACCTCAATCACTGCGTGGCGGCGCAGAACTTACTTTTCAAAACCGTCAGACATCTAACCTCCCATTTCATTATAGATATTTATCGTCTTCCCAATGGGTCCAAAACAACTCTGGAAAGTCTGCGATTTGGTCGTGCGTGTCTATACCGGCACAAGTAGAATCCCCAGCGTCTTTCAATGGTTTTGTAAGAGCCAAATTATACAATTACTGGTTCTTCAGCTGCTATCTCCCTCCCTCTTATAGCCTCGGAGAGTTTAGTGTCTTGATGGACGAATCGGCAAACCAGCTTCGTATCAATAGGCTGACAATTGTTGCCGAAGATTTTAACCCCTGCCACACTCGATCTGGCACTTCTAAGTACAGGCGAGGAATACACATGTAAGCAATGCGCTCTGCCCTTACGCACGTTATGAAGTGAGCGATGTTTATATGGCCAGCGATCGCGAGGCAATTTTCTGCACTATAGAGGGCCGGCGAAGATACGACAGACCATCAGCGAGACCCCAGCACATTAAAACAGAACGCTAATTCCGCCTTGTCGGGAAGAGGGCTATTTGAATGGCTGCGTAACGCATGCGAATCGAGCATCCCCCGAAAAAATACCTGCCCGGCACGCAAATAAATACAAAGAAGGCAATTAAGTACCTTGGGGTACTCATTGATACAAGGCTAAACTTTAAAGATCAGCCTTATCATGCTTAATGCCCAACACAAGAGCACTAAGCCAGAGCCGCAAAATGCTATGGCATGGAGATATCAACGCAAGCATGCTTTACGGCGCTCCGGTTTGGGCAGAAGCAGAGTCCACGAAGTCATACGCCAGAGAATTGGACTTTATATACAGAATCAGCGCACTAAGGGTCTACTGCGGCTTAAAGTACAATTTCGAGTATCCCAACCAAGGTCCTCCGATGAATCGAAAAGACTTATTTGGACACTAAGAGAGCTAAACTTAGGACCACACAAAAAAAAAAACTGTATGGGTACAAGCGCGCGACATAAGCAGAAGAAATGCAAAATTTCAGCTCTGTAGCTCTTACGGTCTAGGAGGAGTTTGAGTTGATCCAGACGGACCGACAGACGGTCCGACGGACAGACGGACGGAAGGACATGGCTAGTTGAACTCGTCTCGTCGTGCTGATCAAGAATATATATACTTTATAAGGTCGGAGATGCTTCCTTCTATGCGTTGCACACTTCTGACCAAAATTAATATACCCTTTTTGCAAGGGTATAAACATCGCAATTGAAACACACACAGTCTACAGACACGGAGTGCGGTTTGTTCCTAAAATGTCCTCCGCACTATCCTCAAAAAGGCCTTCCTTCGGGCCTATAAATCGAGCTCGAGTTAGAAGCTACAAAATCTGAAATCCAATTCCTGCTTAGAAAGCAAATGGGTTTAATGGTGGATATTCCAGTAGGTGTAAATGAAGACATATTCCATTGAAAATTTTAATTTAAGATATTTAACATATAATATAATTTTTTCCAAAAAAAAAAAAAATACTCGGAATCAGATGAATCCGAGTCACTAATAAATTCGTTACAGCTATTTAGCAATCCTAAAACGGTTTTTTTGTTGAAATAGTACTTGTCCAATTAGGGTGGTTTTTATTTAAAAATTTTTAAGCTTCGACTAACTGCAGTAATGCTGGCTACTAAATTTGGTTGGCTAAAAAACCATCTGGCAGTATTTCCATTGTTCGTATTGGCACTACTACCCACTGGAATATACACCAATTAGCCAATTTGCTTTCTAAGCTGGAATTGGATTTCAGATTTTCTAGCTTCTACCTTAGCCTTATCTTCACCTCGAGCTTGCCATTTTTTTATTGGGAGCCTGTAGGCAATATGTAGAACGCATTCAAAAAGTCGTATCCACGCATGCAATGTTGATAAACCATATTTTAAGAGATCTGCAGCAATTCTATAACTTTATACCAAACTAATAATTTTCATATTCTTTGGCACGGCTCTACAAATTCCATATATCATGGTAGGTGCTTCTGCAAGGGCGCTAAGCGTTTTGCCATCCAACATGTGAAATTCGTGCATAATTCTATATAAATTGGTAGTTATTGGTTGAATTTTTTCTACTTGGTTTTTACATGGTCGCTTTCTGATCTAATTAATTCGCTTGTTTTCTTTTGGCAAATTAGTTTTAAAGGCCGACGATAGCGAGTTAAGGAAGGCCGTCGGTTTTTGAATAAAAATTTTGATCCAAGCTGAATTTGTAATGGTACAAGGCAAACTGCAAAAAGGTATCAGCACGAGCATATTGGTTTTACCTTTTTTAAATTTTTGTCGGTATGTTGCGTGTCTACTGCTTCCACCACAGCCCCATTTAAGTAGTTATTTTTATTTTATTATTATTTTCCAATAATTGATTATCAAAAACTGGGGAGTTCGCCTGTATAATTCGACTAACGGTATGGTCAAGTAAACTTTGCAAAGTTGCTTTAGCAGAATAGTCTGAATATTTCATTTGTCATGTATTGGTCGGATAGCACATAACCTTAGCTGAGTGCAACCTTTGGTAGCTCGGATATATATCAGCATTCCTCTCCTTAGCACTACATCGCATTAGATTGAATGTATGCTTCGTGTAGCCTACATCCATGTATAGAGCCAGAGCTTCTTCAGGTGAGACGGATTTGGCAATTGTGCTTGTGCGTCCAATGCCTTTTTTTATACCCTTGCAGAGGGTATTATAAAATTGGTCAGATGTTTGTAACGCACAGAAGGAGACGTTTCCGACCCCATAAAGTATATATATTCTTGATCAGCATGAGAAGCTGAGTCGATATAGCCATGTCCGTCTGTCTGTGCAAATCAACTTCACGCCGGCATCTTAAGAGCTATTGGGATGAAATTTTTTTTGTGGGCTTTTTATTACCAGGGATAGATAAAGTATGAAATTTGTCAGCATCGGGCCACTATATCATATAGTTCTAGAACAAACATTTTTGCAAAAATTTGAGTATCCCCATGAAATTTACGAATATGATAGTATTTGGCATAAATTGACAGATCCCAAAATTTGAATCTGATCGGATAAATAGAACAGAAGTTACAGTCAACACAAATCGGTTCAAATGATGACCTAGTAGACAGCAAGCAGCGCTGTTGGCAGCAAACAGCGCTGCTTGCTGCTCAAACAGAGCACATGCATACACACACACAGACGCAGCGCTACAAGAACTGTATGTGTATGCGTGTTGTGCTTTGCTTAGGGAATGATGCAAGAAGAAAGAAAATTTATTATAAAATGAAGTAAGTAAGTCGTCTCGCCGACTTGGGTATACCATACACCAGTAAAACAAATATTTCAAATTTGTAATAACTTATGCATTTGCCTATTTTCCACAATTCTGTTCACATGCTTGTTACAAGCATATCTCAGTATCTCGCGCACTTATGCATATGAGCACCCTAGCGCCCCCACCCGCCAACGGCCATCAAAGGCCTTATGCAAAAACGTTTATATGCATAACTCAGCTATTTTTTGTCCGATTTTCATCAAATTTGGTATTTTGCTCGGTATTAGTATCAAATTTAAGTGTGCCAAATTTGATTGCACAAGGTAAAAAATTACGGGAGATAATCGAGTTTTTCAAATTTCGGGGGCGGAAAGGGGCGTGGCAAAAACTTTATACATAAAAAATGTGCGCATTTACTATGCAAATATACATACCAAATTTGGTGTCTCTAGCTTTTATAGTCTCCGAGATCTAGGTGTTCATACGGACAGACGGACAGACGGACGGACAGACGGTCATGGCTAGATCGACTCGGCTGTTGAAACTGATCAAGAATATATATACTTTATGGGGTCGGAGAAGCTTCCTTCTGCCTGTTACATACATTTTGGCGACTTTAATATACCATTTCACCCTATGGGTGTATGGTATAAAGAGAAATAATTTGAATGTTTTGTTTGTGAATTGATGAATTCAGTTGCAGGGAAAGAAATTTCAAAATGTAAAAAAAATTATTGCGAAAGACTGCAAGGGCAGTCTTCGGCATTGCCGAAGTTAGCTTCTTTGATATTTAATTTTTTGTCCTGTCGTGTCATTTGCATTAAGCTCTGTAACGATTTTAGATGCGGTTCGCTTTCCGGATTTATACAGACTGTGCTTGTTGCCACGATTAATCATCGCACGTGGTTTCCCTTACATGGCTTGACACTTTTCTGGTCTGTACTTTAGGGCAGAGATCACCAAAATCCTTCTTGGGTAGACCCATGTGTGAACTAGACGTCATATTATACAAAAAAGGCGAATCATCAAGCCATTTCTGATTTTTTTTTTCGAAGACAGTTTTGTTGTAATGGCATGCCTTCCAATTTTCTGTAAGCCTGCTTACAAAGTTTCTTATTTTTGGTAATTTCCTCGATTTCCTTTCTTAAAGGTTTTTTTTTTTTTTAAATTGTACCAAAGTTATTAAAACAATAACTTTTCTTGTGACGATATTTTCGCCAAGCCAAGTGCTATACAGCATGCGCTTTGGGACCGACATAACACCTAAAAAGTGTAATAAACTTAGCTGATGGTCGTAGATGGCTACTATTTTGAACACGTTAAAATCACAAAGGCTCACACGATACATAAATGCCAATACTAGCTTGAATAAGATTGAATAAAGTAAATTATAGTTCAGAGATGTTAGTATAAGGCCCAAGACCGTACTTGTTACAACAACATACTTCAAACACATTTTTTTCGCTACACATGAATAGACAGGTCACAAACATATATCTTTTATTTAAAACATACCTTTTCTAGACGGAAACAAAAGTAATTGGGTCAATTTGTTTTAATTTATTTAAGTTGAAGATCAACCAAGAAAGATCAAAAAGTGCAACGAACTATTTGCATGCCACGTGCTGAACATATGTTCACTTTGAAAGCTCGCAGCTGATGAGGGGTGCATTGAAAAGCTCTCCCGAAAGTTTTTAAGCTTTTAGAAGTATTGCCAATTAGGATAAATAACAAAACGAACGAATTTTTAAAAAGTTAATCTTGTCTTATGTCCCGCTATACTGCTTAGTTGGCTCACTGCAGTGTTGGGAAACGTCAGTAATAAGGTGAGCCCCTAGCCAATATCGGGCAGGTGGGAAATTTGCAATTATTAACTGTTCTTAGCAGCACTTGGAGCAAGCTCTGTGTCATTTGATGCGCGGGCTAATTTAAACAGCCCAGATGTGTCGCTGAACTAGACGAACTAGTTTCGGTAGTTTTTCAGTTAGACTTCACTTTTAACAACAGACACGATAATAAAAAGCCAGTGAGCCATGTAAACCTGAGCACTAAGCAGTCAATCGTCAAAATTAAAGAATTGTACGAGTTTCGCTTAGCTGGAGAATTCCAAAAAGCTCCGAAAAGGCAAGATAAGTTATCGCTGCCCCAGCGCAAAATACTGCCTAAACAAAAATAAAAATAATGCTTCAATCAAGAAACCATCTACAACGACTAGCCCACTGCACACTGAGGATAGACTAGCCAAGAATCATAACCAAAACGAGTGGCAGAAAGTCACCAACAAAAGAAACAACATGAAGGCGGCTCAAAAGCTAGAGCTACCAAAATAGAGGTTGCACGCTATTTTAATAGCGAACAAAGGCAACCTTACAGCGAAATACTCAAGTTGGTCACACGCAGTGAAAATGAGGCCCTGAAATCACTTGGGGAAAATGTTAGGAATGCAAGAAGGACAACCAAGTGAGACCTTTTGCTTGAAATGGGAAAGCCAATGCCCGAAAGCCCAAACCAAAAAAGCAATAATATTGGTGCGGCATTGGGTAGCCAGTTTGAAACCTTTGCTTTGAGTTGCAAAACCAGGCTGGATATGTAATAATCAGAGAGCTCGAAACCAGCAAAGAAGACATAGTATCAGCATTCGGGACCAGGCTTAAGGTGAAGATCGACGTGACCGCCATAAAGAGAGTGCGAAAATCCTATTCACGTTGCCAGAGTGCAACTGTAAGCGTCCCAACTACGGCGACATCCTTCTAGCTGGAACATTAAAGGTTCGCTGGAACGTCTGCTTCATTCGCCTAGACAATAGTCTGAGAAAGTACCTAAAATACCTTAAATACGGCCACATCGCATCCAAATGCCCCAGCAAAACAGACCGAGCTGGCCTCTGTCTGAGATGTGGCAGACCGTCAGAGATCGTCACAAACGTTGCAATCATCTGGACATGCGGTACCACGCCGTGCCAGATAAAATTCTCTGCATCCTTTAACGGTTTTGTAAGAGTCAAAATAAAAAAAAAAAATAAAAAAACAACACACGAAGTACTGTCAGCTGTGGGACGCATCAGAATCAAATCAGTACCTTGGAAAGTTTGCATCCGCCTTCAACAAATGTCTCAACGATGGCGTTTTCCCCGACCTATATAAACAGCAGAACCTAGTACTCTTGCCTAAACCAGGCAAATAAATGGGAGAGCCCTCTGCCTTCAGACCCATCTGCCTATTAGACTCGACAGGAAAAGTCCTTGAAAAAATCGTAATAGACAGACTTGAGCAAGCATTGCAGGCTAACCAAGCAATTTCCAAAAATCAGTTTAGTTTTTGTAAGGAGAGATCTACAATAGATGCAATTTAGAAAATAGTAAACATAGCTCGGAACGCAATCGCTGGTAATCGATGCCTAATAACTACATTAGATGTTAAAAATAAATTTTTAATTTCCGACAAAACAGCGACAATCCGAATAGGACATGCCCCTGTGTAAAGAATATCAAGAAATATTGGCATCAACTTCGTATGTTCCCGGTGACTGTGCTGATAACGTGTTCATTTGGTTATCCAAATGTCGATTGCTAGCTCGAAATAGTCAAATAAAGTTTCCTTTTTTTTATTTGTTTAAAATAAAAATAGAATAAAAAAAAAGAAAAATAAACGAAAAAAAAATTAATAAAAGGAAACAAATAGAACAAAGAACGGAGATTCCATTCTATTTGTGACTGTGAAGGGCGTCAGATTTATACCCAACTGTTCCTAAACAGTTTCACTCCTTGTTGTTACAAGAAACTTGGATATTCTCTGCTTTTTCCTAGCAGCGCAGATTAGCTGCAAGCGTTACTGAACTCCCGCTCGTTTTTAAATTTGAACTTTGCATTTAAATAGAGTAATGGAATTTATTTTTCTGAGCCTTCGGAAAATGTCGGGCTATGTGATGCAACGCTCACCTACGAACAGTGACTTGACCCATAGGCCAAAAATAAGAAAAATATATT
Source organism: Drosophila equinoxialis (assembly GCA_018150345.1). NCBI lineage: Eukaryota > Metazoa > Arthropoda > Insecta > Diptera > Drosophilidae > Drosophila > Drosophila equinoxialis. Next base: position 229,091 of record JAECWI010000729.1, read on the forward strand.
AAAAAATATTTTGACAACATGTAACCATATCGTCGCATAAATGTCCAAACTTTTTTGTCACAAACCATTTTTTCCAGAATTCTAACGGGACTTTTTACAAACAGCATTGAAAGCTTGAATTCGTGTTCATTGCTGCAATTTTTCGCAGCGAAGAAAGGTTTTTGTCATAGCAAAAGCGAACTTTCAAGAAAACGTTCATTAGTTTAGTTCACATTCAATTATTCCAAATATAATTTAAAGTTGAAAGTTTTTATTTTGAATTTATGAATTTTTCTTTAAATCGTTTTGATCAACCTAATATTTTACATTAAAAATATATGGACTGCCACCTATTCCTATTGTGCGAGATTAATCGCACAATAAGAGCGAGCATGCATTCGGCTACAGGCTTCTCGCCATATTTTGTAACGTTCGGCCGAACAAATATTCTACACGGCAAAAACTATGATCTGCTTCGGAAGGTAAATTTACTAATTGACGATGTCAGAGTTGATTATCCAAAGCACTAGAATAAAAGGGAAGGAAATATCTCTAAAATGTATGATCAGAATGCTCGAAGATACCATTTGCGAGCTCGCATCCCACAGCTTAAAGTCAACGATAAAGTTTACGCTCGAAACTTCTCTCAAAGCAATGCAAGCAAACGTTTCCGTCGGAAATTGGATCTAGTGTTCATTAAGGAGGTTGTTCACAAAAGGATTAGTCCAATCTATTATGAAATAACAAACGAGAAAAGAAAAGTGCTTGGAGTGTACCATTTAAAGAATCAAATCAGAAATAACTTGCCTCCTTAGAGAATGATACCTTTGCGAGCGGCAGCGATATTATCTGTGTTTAATCTCCGGTTACAGTGTAACTTTTGAATGGGGAAAGGCGTTATGTTCAAGCTGTGCAAGCAGTCCAAAAAGTAAACGTACTATGAGCTTTAATTTAGTATGACCTTAATTTTGAGTGGAAAAGCTTTAATTAAATAAGTGGGTTACGCGGCGTGATTGCTCTCTTAGTAATCCCACCCAATGCATCAAACCCCCCTGAGGCTTAAAAGATATCGGATAATGCGAATCGCGGATAATGCAGAACAAACAGAAAAGTACCAGCTTTTGGGGTCTAAGCAGTCTGTGGTCGGATTTTGGGAGTTAAGTTGTCAAGTGGAACATACATACCGAGTCAAAGTGATGTGCATACACATAGATGAAAGTTGGGGTTTTTTTTTATATATGTGGTATAATTTATTTTCCGTTTCTTTTATTGGCTATAATGTTAGTTTTTTTTTTTTCTTGTTGGTGTTCTTTTTCTGCAATCTGTCCCTACCCGGAAAATCAACAGTAAGTATGATACATTGGCTTGTGGAGAGATATGGTGTTAGCGTTATCATGTGAAGTTAGAGCTGGGTGGTGCGTGGTGGGAGATGGAAGATACTGTATAAACCATTAGTCCATCCTGTCAGGGAGGTCCAGAGTGAGGTGTCTTCTCAAGCGGCGGTGTGTTGCGCTGTTGTCTTGTAGATTTATGGCCAGAAGATTAAGATGTCTGTCCAGGCGTTTTGGATAGGTGAGCCGGAAGATTTCCTGCATAACCGTTGAGACACAGAGCGTTTCATGGATCCCTGCATTGGAGGTTAGCAGATACGTCTCCGAGATTATTCTCAACACTTTGTTTTGGAACCTCTGGATCAAGTTCCTATTTGACGATCTGGCAGTGCCCCGTGCCCAGTGTTGAGATGGCCCAGGCATTTGACTGCGTTGCTCTGTAAGGTTGGATATCATCTAGCTTGATACCAGGGCATCTCCCTCGTCTGAAGTTGAATATGGTGTGAGACGACTTTTTGGGATCCGGGATCGAGATGATAAGAGCCAGGGATTCTGATGGAACCGTTCTGGATGCGATTTTTTTTACAGTCTACAATGCCGACATGCCAGTCAAATCAGACGCACGACTGCTAGTCGCCACCTATCCTGACGATACGGCATTCCAGCAGCATCCTACAAGGTCTGCTAGATATTATGGGCTCATAGATGAGAATATGGAACATTATGGTTAATGGTGTTAGTGTTAGAATTTAATATTATGGCATTAAGACAAATAAATCTGACCGCAGATCTGCTCCAAAACGGGTGTTTGCTGTCGTTTTTTACTTAGAAGTGATGTATGACCGTCTGCTTATTATTTGTAGTATGTATGCCAAATGAGCATATGCCCACTGTATTGTAGAGTATACAACATAACAAGTGGTCATATGCCCAACTATAAAGTAAGAGTTACACCTCATAACATAACGACACTTTGTTGCTATGTTTATACAATAACAAATATACATAAGTGCAGTAATAGGATCCGCCACTTATGCGGACTGGCCGCAGCGTGAGAACGCTACCGTAAGCACTTCTTGAGTATGTACCATATATATATATATACATATATACAAATACATATGGCATGCTATATACTCCCGTTATGCCGCCACTGGGCGACAGAACTACAAACCTCATTATGTACTTTAGGCTAAGTCAATTATTGAATAAAGAGAGACGATTCCTTCTGAATCCGTCAACACCGAATACAACAAGCAAATCTTTTTAATTTCTACATGGCGACCGTGACAGGATGGAACAGCAACAGATGAACCAAAACCACCAACCAACCTCCAAAGTTCTAACTGGGACTATGTGCGAGAGAGAAAACGACAGAGACACGTCTTTTCCACTGGCTAACTTTCTTAACGAATCTGATCTAATCGAAAACGATCACCAAAAACAATAGCAACAGCAGCAGCAACAAAATTTCCATCAACGGGACAATTACAACAGAAAACTAAGAGAGCAGCGGTGGAGAAATGGCTGTGGGGAGACAAACAAATACTAATTAATATCTGAGTGAGTAGAGTGCGGATGGATAAAAATCGACAAAAACGACATGAAAAGCGCGGCTGTGTTAAACAAAGACTGAGGTCGGAAATTGACCGTCTCAGCAAAATCTTGAACAATCAAACAGCCAGCATGGAACGACTCTGTTTCCATACAAGGAAAGCGCTCGTTTCGTGAAGCACAACTAGTGCAATTAATAAATAAAAAACAAAACCCATCCTGCACCTGCCGCCAGTTTACAAATCTATATACTCCAGTAACTCCCCCTGTTCGAACAGCTATCCCAGAATATAAGAGGCAATGTCCCGCGGACTGTGAAGGTCCTTTCTACAACGTTTGCTGCGCACTAACTTGGGTGCATTGGCGGCCTGTGCGTGAACCAGGACCGGCAACGTAAACGCGTCTCAGCTGTAGACCGGCAGCGCTACAAAGAGCGCCCACCAAAATTAATTATAAAACTATGCGCTGCGTCGCACATTTTTTTTAATGTACTGCGATGGATATTTTTTTTATACATACTATATACTTATTGTTTAGATAACATGCTGGTAAGCTGTACAAATTATAGGCAGGAGATCACTGCGTTGATCGATTAGAAAAACATATAAATTTTTTTAAACAAGTAAAGAAAAAGAAAAAAAATCACGAAAATGAAAAAAAAGACAATTTTAAACACTATATATAAATTCGTCTAATAACAAAACATAATGAAAATAAAATAAACAAAACCTTTTAATTTCTACAATTAATTTTTTCTAAAATCTTTTAATGGCTACATTAAAATTTGCATTTAGAATTAGCTTGAACTAGACATGATTATCACTATTCGAAATTCTTGTAGAATATAGAGGATTGCCTATGTTGGCATCAGCGCGAATCTACCGCTGGATAGGTTTTTCTTTATCTGGTTTCCAGTATAGTCTTGAATACTTTAAATATATATTAACCTTCCACATGGCATGGAGAGAAAAATCATAATTACAATTACAAAAATACAAAAGAAAAATTTTCTAATAATATTTAAAAAAAAAAAGGAAGGAGAATAAACAGCAAAAACAACTATGTCAGTGGGGCCGTAATTCGAATTGCAAAGAAAAATTAAAAAAAAAAAAAAATCCCGTACGTATGTTCGATAATACCATAAGTAAATTTGATGATATATCCGTTATACCCACAATGGGGTTGATCGAAGCAAAATCAGTGGACTCCACTGCAAATGTCATAAATAAAATTGAATCATCAAATGCGCATATGTATTATATAAAGCTTACCTATTACACAACAGATGTGTAACTAAAAGAGCTCTAAGCCAAGCTAATGACCTAGACAAGGTCTAAAAATACATATGCACACAAGCAATAATAAATCAAGAAAATTTCGAATAAAAGATTAAATAACTACCAAAAATAATGGCCACTCTTGATAGATATTTTTAAAGAATAAACGCTAGGCATCCGAGTATTGTGCAAGATTTAATTGAGGTTTTTAGAAATGAGCAAATCAATTCACCACAAAACTCAATAGACTTGGTACAAATTAGGTCAGCTTACCTTAACATAACGGGAGAAGATTTCCCAGTTCAAGGAGGCTCTAGGGTACAGATAAGTTTAATTCTCACAGTATCATATGTATTCTGTTTTTCTAACGCAGCAGGCACATATCGTTTCTACCTAATGGAGGAATAATGCAGTAAGCAAAACGAAAAAAAAAATATACATCCATTTTAATATGCCTAACCAGTTAGTGTAGAATATGGATGAAATAGAATTGCAAAAACTGCTATAATATCTACCTTTCCATGATTTCCTGATCCACTCAGGTGATAAAAATTACAAATACAAGGAAATAAGGTATTGGATAGCCAACAACTACCAATTAAAAAAAAATATTGTAGATCTTATGGAAAAATCCATAAAAGTAGCTTATAGTAGATCACATTGATAGACATAGCATAATCTAGTTTAGAGACAATAGACTTAACAGATTCAGATGTAGAAATAATAGATATAGAAAAGTAAAATAAACATACTTTTGAATCTAAATAATGATATAGATATATCATGAGAGCATGATCAAAAGTTAAACATTACTTAATAAATAATCTTTAAGCAAGGAATGGGAAGAAATTTTTCTCCATATCCAAAGCGTAAAGAAAAGATATATAGGTCGAGTCAATAACCTTGACAAAGTAGAGATTTTCCCATTATGACAGAGTGGGAACATATTCTAAATGAAGCTCGTGAAATCAAACAAAAAATCCACAAGTCAGTCAAGTGCCTCTCCCAGGATAGAAATACCTCAGAGGGCGCTATAGAAAAGCACACAAAAATCATAAAAACCGATTTAGAAAAATTAAGGCTTCTGTTAAAGACCCATTACAACAGCCTTTCTAAATACCATCAAACAGCAGCTCTAGCCTTCTACAATGATTGCAAAGAAAAAGCATACATTCAAAGAAGTTTCTCATCTAAAGCTAGTACAGAAGATAACATTCAAAGAAGTTTCTTCATTTAAATCTCTAGAGCGCTTCGTGTACTTTACACTATAAAAGAAACGCACGAAGCAATAGCGATCGAAATAATAAAATCCAAATTAAAAGTTCAAGCGGGTAATACCCTGAACTCTGAAACAACGATTGATGAAGTAATACAAAAACTGTCAACAATATTCAAGGGTGAATCAGTAGATTTTTTAACAGCAAAAATTAAAAATCTGCAGAGAAACCCCAATAATTGCGTTTCATACACAAAAGAGATCACTGAATTGACCGACGCTCTTAAAGGCGCATATATTTCGGATGGTCTTCCAAATGAACAAGCCATAAAATACACCACCAAAGTGGCAGTAAATGCTATGGTAAGCCATACCAAAAGTCAAAGAGTCCAGCTATTAATGGAATCAGGAAACTTTGATTCGGCTAAAGAAGCCATTGCTAGATTCACCACTCTTTCAATAGAATCGGGCTCCACGGAAAACATCCAGAATAATACAGTTTTTTATGCCCAGCTTTATGAGAACATAACAACAATGTTAACTGGAGAAACAACTCGAATTGGAACAATATGATAACCAAAGAGCCCAACGAGGCAGAAATTATTCACGCCACCGAAGAGGTGGCCGTGGAAGTGGTTATAACAATAACAGACAGAACCCAAATAACCGACAGGATGGTTATAACAATACCAATGTCCGAGTAGCACAAGATACTACTACGGGACACTCCCAGACACCTCCAGATACTCAGTGCTAAATAAAAAATATATACGGTTAACTTGAGTCTCAATAATTTCGTATTATTCAAAAATGTTTTAACAAACAAAAATTTTACATTTCTGATTGATACAGGTGCAGATATTTCAATTATAAAAGAAAATACTGATGTCTTTCACGACATCCATACAAATAAATTTATAGATATTCGAGGCACAGGAGAGGGAGTAATAACATCCAAAGGATTAGCCTCAATTGAACTACAAACAGACAAATACATTATTCCATATAAATTTCATATACTTGTAAGGAAGCTCTGGCTGGGGTACAGTTCTCAGTCCCAGAGTCCCGTCTACAGAACATTTATTTGATCTGGAGACCCTTGATGAGCATTAGGATAGGGGATTGAGACCACATAAAGGGGAGGAAATGGAGGAAAGCGAAGCCCGCTTGGCCAAGATCCGTTGCCTCTTGGACTGGGAAAGGGAAGCGTGAAGGGAAACGTTAGTGGGGTTATTGGAAAGGAAGGGTGAAGAGGAACTGCAACGACTGATCTTGTTTGCCAAGTGAAGCCCGCTTGGCCAAGATCCTTTGCCTCTTCACGTTGAGTGACTGAGCCTTGAGATCAGCGACTGACTCCGTCTGAAGGAGAATAACTCATCCTGCCGAAGTCCGCTGATCCTTCGGCTCCACCCAAATAGTTAAATGGCCAAGGAAAAGGAGAGGGTAGACATAAATTGTGACAAATAAAAAATATTGCTGGGTATGTTAAACGATAATAGTATAGAGTTTATTGATAATTAACTAATTCTAACATCTTTTGTAATTTGGGTCCCTACCGCACTCAAGCAAATCAAATCCTAGTATTTCACGCGTTGATTTCTCACTTGTCAACTTTTCCCTCTCGTGGTTACTGGTGAAGTGATTTTCTCCTAATTCTAACTCTCTGTTCAAACCCACCCTTGCTCTGCCTACTTATGTCCTAACGGTGAAAACATACGATACGTCTTGTGCTTTGGCACGCGTCACGATCGCCGTCTCTCTCTTTCACTTTAGATTTTATCATGGTCTCTTTAGCGTCGGCATGCAGCGCAGCGTCCGCTGGCGGGAGGTTGTTCTCTCCGCGACGCGTCGACGCTGCAGTCGCATCAAGACGGTAGCTAGAAAGAGAGGGAGGCATTGATCGTAAGTATTGACTACCAAAAAAAAGGGAACTACAGTTAGTTGTGAGGTTACGATATTTAATGTGCCCTCCATGGGCGTATCAAAAATAAAAGTAAAAATGAAAAGGGCCCTACATGGACGTCGTTTAAATTGCAATGATATCGTGACTCGTCACATACTTTATGAAGATTTCGCAATCCCCTGTGATGGAATAATAGCACTAGATTTCATGAAAAGATTTAATTGCCAATTAGATTACAATAGTTCCGAGGATTGGTTAATAATTAGACCACCAAATCTAAAGTATCCTATCTATGTTCCAATAACATTTAGTTCTGGTACTAACTCAACACTTCTACCAGCAAGATCTCAAGTGATACGTAAAATAGAGTTGTCTTCAGCAGAAGAAAACATTTTAATTCCCAATCAGGAAATTAAACCGGGTGTTTATGTCGCAAACACGATTGCAACAGCCCAAAATGCTTTTGTCCGATTCTTTAATACCACAGATACATGCCAAATAGTAGGCATTAATAACATAAAATGTGAATCACTTTCGAACTACGATGTAGTCCAAAACCTAAAAGACAATAGAAAAGAGTCTGTAATTAGTATATTAAAGAAAAATTTCCCAATTCTGTTTAAAAAGCAACTTGAAGAAATATGCACCGAGTATAGTGATGTGTTCGGACTTGAGACCGAACCAATCACAACAAATAATTTTTATAAGCGAAAATTGAGACTTAATGATGATGAGCCAGTATATTTAAAAAATTATCGATGTCCGCATAGCCAAATAGAAGAAATCCAACGTCAAGTTGGAAAGTTAATTGAACAAAATATTTGTTGAACCGTCTGTATCACCATATAATAGCCCACTTTTATTAGACCCGAAGAAAGCTCTTCCGGGCTCTAAAGAGAAAAAATGGCAATTAGTAATTTACTATCGCGAAATAAATAAGAAATTGCTGTCAGATAAATTCCCACTTCCCAGAATTGATGATATTCTTGATCAATTGGGTCGAGCTAAATATTTTTCATGCCTTGACTTAATGTCAGGTTTCCTTCAAATTGAACTTGAGGAAAACTCAAGAAATATTACGTCTTTTTCAACAAGCAATGGTTCATATCGCTTCACGCAATTACCATTTGGGTTAAAAATAGTTAATTCATTTCAAAGAATGATGACAATAGCATTCTCAGGCCTTGAGCCTTCACAAGCTTTCCTTTATATGGATGATTTAATCGTTATTGGTTGTTCTGAACAACATATGATTAAAAATTTAACAGATGTTTTCAAACTCTGTAGAAAAAATAATCTCAAATTACATCCAGAAAAATTTTCATCTTACCAGATGACAAAAAAATTGACGTCATCAATAATTATCCAGTCTTTACGGACGCAGACAGCGCTACAAGATTCATTGCATTTTGCAATTACTATAGACGTTTCATAAAAAACTTCGCCGAATATTCCCGGCACATATCAAGATTATGTAAAAAGAATGTTCCATTCGAATGGACAACAGAGTGTAAAAAAGCATTCCAATATCTAAAAAAGAAACTTGTTAAACCAAATTTATTACAGTACCAAGATTTTAGCAAAGAATTTTGCATAATCACGGATGCAAGCAAACACACATGTGGAGCAGTTTTAACTCAAAACTATTATGGACTCCAACTCCCAGTTGCATATGGATCACGAGAATTCATAGAACAAGAATTAGCAGCAATACATTGGGCAATAACATATTTTCGACCATATATTAATGGCAAACACTTTACAGTTAAGACTGATCACAGGCCTTTATCATATTTATTTTCCATGGTTAATTCTATTTCAAAATTAACACGCATGCCACTCGAATTAGAAGAGTATGATTTTACGGTAGAGTATCTGAGAGGTAAAGATAACTTTGTGGCAGAAGCCCTATCAGGGATAACAATATCCGATCTAATTGAAATGAACAAAAAAGTCCAGAAAGTCACTACCAGGTACCAAAGGAGACAAAACAATTTCTGAGCAGAAAATAAACAAGAACTATTGCCAAGGCAAAATCTTGAAAAAGCTTCCAAGCCCAACGTATGCGAAGTCATTAATAATGACGAGGTACGGAAAGTAGTGACCTTGCGAATAACTGATTCGTCGACCACATTCAAACATGGCAAGAAAGTTATAGCAAGAATTGACATTTGCGATATGTATACCAATGGAATTTTCGACTTAGGTCAGTTTCTGCAAAGGCTCGAAAAAGAAGCCGGTATGCTTAGTATCACCAAAGTCAAAGTGACACCGAGCGAAAAGATCTTTGAAATTATTTCAATAGAATCTTTCAAAAATATGGGCAATCAAATTTTACAATTTTTAAGAGTAGCGCTACTCAAGCCGGTGACCCTCATCCAAAACGATGAAGAAAAAGAATCTATATTGTCTACATTCCATGAAGATCCAATTCAAGGAGGTCATACAGGTATAAATAAAAAATGTTTTGGAAAAACATGACTAAATATGTAAAAAAGTACATTAATAAATGTCCAAAATGCCTGACGTCGAAAACGACGAAACATACAAGATCATCTATGATTATAACCGAAACTCCACAATATGCTTTTGACAGAGTGATAGTAGACACAATTGGTCCACTACCACGTTCGGAAAATGGGAATGAATACGCAATCACATTAATATGTGACCTGACAAAGTATTTAGTAGCAATTCCTGTTGCAAACAATAGTGCAACAACTGTGGCAAAAGCCATTGTCGAATCTTTTATCCTGAAGTACGGTCCAATGAAGACGTTCATTACGGACATGGGAACAGAATATAAAAATTTCATTAAAAAGGACTTGTGCAAGTATTTAAAAATAGACAACATAACGTCTACAGTACACCACCACCAGACATTAGTTACCGTTGAAAGAAGTCATAGAACGTTCAATGAGTACATTCGTTCATATATTTCAGTAGATAAAACTGATTGGGACATATGGTTGCAGTATTTCGTGTATTGTTTTAACACAACACCATCAGTAACACATAATTATTGTCCATATGAACTAGTATTTGGTAGACAGAGTAAGCTACCAATACAATTTAATAGCGTTAATACTATAGATCCAATATATAACATAGAAGACTATTCTAAAGAAGTTAAGTTTAGATTAGAATAAGCGTGGAACAGAGCTCGAATTCTTTAAAAAAAAAAAATAAAATTAAGCAAAAAGAAATAAATGATAGAAAAGTATTAGATTTTAAAATAGAAATAGGAGACCAAGTTTATCTAAAGAATGAAACAGGTCATAAATTAGAATCTTCTTATATAGGACCATTAGAGGTCATTAGTATAGAGAAAAATAATAATATAATTATAAGGAAAAGGAAAAATAGGGAACAAAAAGTTCATAGGGATAGACTAAAAGGTTAACAAATAAAACACAAAAAAAATTTATATATAAAAAAAAAAAATAACAATAAAAAAAATTAATAAGAATATATACATATATATATAGATACCTTTCAAAATTGAAAAAAATAAGAATAAATAATAATTTCTTTCTCCTTACACAACATAATAGATAAAATATATAAAAATAATAATAATTTTTTATATTAAATAACTCCATTATATGTATTACTTCATTTTTTTTAAAAAAGGGAGGTGTAGTATGTTGTATGCCAAATGAGCATATGCCCACTGTATTGTAGAGTATACAACATAACAAGTGGTCATATGCCCAACTATAAAGTAAGAGTTACACCTCATAACATAACGACACTTTGTTGCTATGTTTATACAATAACAAATATACATAAGTGCAGTAATAGGATCCGCCACTTATGCGGACTGGCCGCAGCATCAGAACGCTACCGTAAGCACTTCTTGAGTAAGTACGATCCGTACATATATATACATATATACAAATACATATGGCATGCTATATACTCCCGTTCTGCCGCCACTGGGCGACAGAACTCTAAACCTCATTATGTACTTTAGGCTAAGTCAATTATTAAATAAAGAGAGACGATTCCTTCTGAATCCGTCAACACCGAATACAACAAGCAAATCTTTTTAATTTCTACACTGTCTTAGCACTTGAAACTGGTCTTAGAAACGATGACCACTTCTAGTTCTTTTATTGTTTTTCGGTGACTCATCACAGGTTTCTACATTCGGCCCACCTGACGTTTCAGTAGACTCGAATGAAGGTCCCCAAGGAAACTCGGCTACAGTGGATGTTTTAGTTGGCCCTTTCGTATCTCCCATCTTTTCAACCTTATATCTTCCATGCTTCTGAACTGCTACTGCCCCAAGTTCTTTTCATTGATCTTGAGACCTACCTCGCTATCGCTTCCATAACGTTAACTCTATATTTCCTTTTGATCTTCCGTTTATGATTGGACTTTAGATTTATCTTTTGTAAGATTTTAACATTTTCAATCGCCCTATCACTGCTCTCCTTTGGTTTCTCATTTAACTTATCAACTATGCCTTCTAAAATTCACTCTATTAACTCTCAAACCTGTCAGTATCTCAATATTTGTACTTATAGGCTCAGTGTTGTTTATCATTTGTTGCACCTTTTTTATGCTTATACCAGGTTGCTGGATTTTCTCACTTTCGTTAAGATGGGTACATTTATCTTGTGCATTCTTTCGACCTGGCCGTTTCCACACGGAACACCAGTTGTAACTAACAAATGTTAAATATTTTTATCCTTACAATATTGTTCAAACACATGTGATGCAAATGTCGTTCCCCTATAGGTCACTATTCTCACTGGGTTACCGAATATACTCGCTTATTTTCCCAAATTATTTACGACTTCTTCTGCCCCGGTACTTCTGGTATTATATAACCTTATGAACTGTCTAGAACCATTGAGAACTACCAACAAATGATTGTACCTCTTCTAAGCAAGGTCAAACAGACCAACATGGTTAATATGATATGTAATGAGGCTGATCCCCCTTACCACACGCTGTCAGTTACCCTTCTTTTTTTACACAATTTCGCATTTATTATTATATAATGCACGCAACTCTCTACTAACAGTGTTACTTTATCTTTCAGTGTGGAAATGAAATACGACTTTTCCACCAATAACTGTGTTTACTTTGGTGAGAGATGCCCCGTTTCATGGGCTTGTAAGATCATTTTATTTTCTACCCACTCGGTCGATCAACTGCTTATTGCAATCTTTGAACAAAATCTGATTTATAATACAGAAATCCCATACCCGATTATCTACAATCTCCTGATCACAGTAGGCCAACCGTCTTGGGTATTGGTATACAAATATCATCTTTCAAAATAATTCTCATTCTTCTCATCGGGATTGCATTTGGGCTTTCCCTCAACTACCATTTCGACATCTCTATCCTGTTCTTGACTTGAATGAGAGAGCCGACGAAATCGTCTTTCACTTTTAAAACTGTGCAGTCATCTTCAAATTGCTTCATCCACTCCTCAACAGATTCGGTATTTTTTTCTACTAATTTTTGCTCCTTGCTAATCAGTAACTGAGTGTCATTTTTTGTTACCTTTGTTGGTATTTAGATTGTATAAAATAAGATGACATAAAGACAATCAAAATATAGAACAAATGGAAATGTATGTCAAGATTAGTATGTAACCCGATTATAGATATCGATGGCTCGTCAGTCACAAGTAGATCTGATATGATCAGCAGATAACAATAAAGACCTACTTAATTAAGCTGGCGTATTCTGCTGACTTAACACTATGTCAAACTATGCATTGGTAAGGTCTCCAGTTTTACTATAAAAGAAATGTATTATTCTTAGTAAGATCAGATACCAATTGTAGCTACATCGGGTGGGCATCGCTGTGGCTTTGGCCCCAATATCTACCTTTGTAAAATCGTTCCGAAGTCCACCCAATTTATGTGTTGGCTGCGACGACTATTAGTCACTAGTTTATGTACTACTGCCTATTTGCTTATACTTAAATAAATACTAAATAAATTCAAGAAATACTACGGTCTTTTATTGAACAAAGGTGGTCTTCGGTATTGTAGACTTTACCAACTTTTTTCGCTTCATTTAGTCGAAATTCCCAACTAATTCTAGCGTTGTGCTGCCTTTGAAATAATTTTCCTTTGGAAGATCTCGAGCCGTCTAAATTGCAACGTTTGATTTAAATTTCAAATAGGTTGTAAGCTAACTAGATAACACCGACGAAAGGCACGACGTTACTTTGGAATTTTTATTCCAAAAAAAACCTTTTTCTATGTGGTACAATATACCGTGTTTGAAATAAGATGTCGTGATATTAGTATGGTAATCATAATATAGAACAAATGGAAATGTATGTCAAGATTAGTATGTAACCCGATTATAGATTTCGATGGCTCATCGATCATAAGTAGATCTGATATGGTCAGCAGTTAACAATAGAGACCTAGTTAATTAAGCTGAAATGGTTAGCTATTATCAATAAAGATGTAATTTGCTGACTTAACACTATGTCAAACTATGCATTGGTAAGGTCTCCAGTTTTACTATAAAAGAAATGTATTATTCTTAGTAAGATCAGATACCAATTGTAGCTACTTGGGTGTGCATCGCTGTGTTTTTGGCCCCCATATCTACCTTTGCAATCTCGCTCCGAAGACCACCCAATTTACGTGTTGGTTACAAATACTAATAGTCGTCAGTCACTGGTTTATGTGCTAGTTCCTATTTGCTTATAAATAAATAAACATTAAATAAATTCAAGAAATACTAACGTGTCGACAGGGCGACCAAATCATAAAAAGTTTTTTGTTTAAAAAAAAACCATTTAACAACTATTTGTGTCAACAGGGCAACCAAACAATAAAAAGTTTTTTTATTTATGTAAAATAAAGTTTGTTCAACTCATAAACTCTGTTGTGTTCCAAAAAAGGTCTGGAGTCAGCAGTCTCTAACCTAGTTAACTCGGTCAGTCACCCAGGTAGTACGCACGAGAACTATAAGAAAATAAAAGAAATTAAAAAAATTGGTCAGTCACAAATCAACTCTCATTGAGACCAAACGTGCCTAACAATTAACTCGCGAATAACTCCACATCAAAAAAAAAAAAAAAAAACACTAGAAACGGTAATCGTTTCTCTGCTTTCTTTTCACCTTAAAATACTCCAACAACAATCTCCAGAACAAAAACAAAAAAACACAACTAACGGCGCTTGTCTGGCGACACTCGCCAAAAATTACCATTAAGATGACCAAACCCCCGGATTTACTGCAATTTACAACAGACAAAAACAAACATTTAACGCACCCTTCTGCTGGACCAAAATTTTTGGTAATTACAAGAATCGAAAGCAACGATGGCCTTGCCCACGTCTCTCCTTTTCTTGTCCAAAAAGTCATAGATAACATTTGCTCAGGAAAAGTCACTAAAGTCTCAACTAACTTCAAAAGTGGAACATTGGAAGTCGAAACCGCTAACCTTTTTCAAGCCACCAAATTAATTACGTTGACATCTTTCTCCAACAATATTAAAGTCGAAGTCAGTGAACACAAAACAAGAAACTTTTCTAAAGGTGTCATCTATTGCAACAGCCTTCGTGATATCACTGAAGACGACATTACCAGAGAACTATCATCCCAAAATATCATCGAAACAAAAAAAATTCTAAGAAAAGACAAAGACACAAACTTACTAAAAGAAACAGGACTCATTATCCTAACGTTTGCTTCTCCACAATTACCAGAAGATCTCTCAATTGGTTACCTCAAAGTCAAAGTGCGCCCTTTCATACCACAACCAATAATGTGCAGAGATTGCGGAAGATTGGGCCACTCAACAAAGCGATGCCGAGGCAACAAACTATGCGTTCATTACAGCAACCAAGTCCATCTTAAGATCGACGACCCTAACGATAAATGCCATAACCTGATCTGCTGCATTAACTGCAAGGAAGGCGGCTTTAATAACTACCATCACAGCTGTACAGATCGTAAGTGCCAATCATACATCAAGAACAAAGACATCATAACCATCAAAACACTGGAAAAAACAACATTCAAAGATGCCATCAAAATTTACAACGAGAGACACCTAAACACATCCTACGCCTCTGTGACGCGAGACTCCAATACTCATCAGGTAAAACCCAGTAATGCCCAACTTACCGAACAAACAAACACAACACGGAATGCTACTGTCGACTACTCCGATATCTGCCCTACTACTTCGAGTACCCAACCAAAAAATACAAGGAAAAACATCATCGACACAATTGAATCCCCTACGGACTCCGAAATGGATATTGATGCCAACATCTTACCTAAACCCAACCTTCAAACGACAATATTAAGCGATACTAAAATTAAGATAAATCCAAAATCAGACAACAATCTTAAAACACCACTAAAAGCCAAACACACAGTCAAACCTAAACCAAATACCACAACATAAAATCCTTCCCTTTCGCACCACATATTATAATTAACAAGTTATTGCTTTCTATCTCTGAAATCCCCCCTTATACTGAATCATGCACCTAAAAATTATTCAATGGAATTGCAATGGATACGTAAACAACTACGAGCAATTACAAATTCTAATAAAAAAATACTCTCCAAAAATAATATCCCTACAAGAAACCCATCTCAAACTCCAAACAAACATTCCAACACCTATTAACTACAAAATCTATGCACTAAACTCCTCTCAAGGATCCTCCGGTGGCGTAGCCATTCTAATTCACGATTCAATCGAACATACGATTCTATCTCCAATCCAAACATTCGACACTGTAGGCGTAAAAATAAAATCCAAAATAACTTTCAATATATTCAGTTCATACATCGCTCCCCACAAAAATTTCTCTATCCGCAATCTCAGAGATACATTCGACTCTCTTAATGCCCCCACTATTATCACTGGCGACTTTAATAGTTGGCACGCCCTTTGGGGCTCCCCTGTTAACAATCGTCGAGGCAATACCTATTTGCAAATTCATTTACCAATCACCCCTAATTCTCCTCAACGATGGTTCCCCAACGCATTATTACACCCACCACACATTCACCCACATTGATCTCACTCTCTCTACCCCTTCTATTGCCATGGAATCCTCTTGGAAAGTTGAATCCGACACCTACGGTAGTGACCACTTCCCTATTTTAACATATCTCTTTGAGCCAACCCCTCCTCCAAAACTTACACCAAAATTTAAATTTGATTCCGCAGATTGGCCCAAATACATGGCCCTAAGTCTTTTTAACCATTCTCTCCGGCCCCCCAAGCCAAAACTTAAACAAAGAGGCAGCTAACCTCATCAAAATCGTACGCGAAAGCGCCAGTCTTAGTATCCCTCAAACCAACCCTTCTCGTCAAAATAATCGCAATGTTCCTTGGTGGAACCCCAAACTATCCGCCCTTAAAAAAAAAAAAAAATTCTTTGGTCACGCCTTAAAAATAATATATGCTTCGACAACATCGTCAACTACAAAAAAACGAACGCCCTCTTTAAAAGAGAACTAAAACAATCTAAAAGAAAATCGATTGAATCATTTACCGCTGACATATGTCCTAACACCCCTTCATCAAAAATTTGGTCCTCGATACGTAAGTTCTGTGGCCTCAAACAACGTCTCCCAATCCACTGTATCCAAAAATTCACCTCTCCTAATACTACAATCACAAATAGCCAATTAATATCAGAAAAGTTTTGTTCTTTCTGGTCTTCGGAATCTGAAAATTCTAACTTCTCTAACACCTTTTCGAACAACAAACAATTAACATCTGTATCGACTCATTTGTATTCCCCATCTTCCACCGCCCTCCAAATTGAATTGCCCATCTCATCTATCGAACTCTCCATGGCCTTATCCAAACTTTCTGGCGAAACCCCCGGCCAAGATAGAATATCATACCCTATGCTGAAAAACTTACACCCTACAGTCAAAGACCGAGTAACACAACATTTCAACAATATCTTCAATAACCACATTCCTCAAAATTTCAAACTAAGTAAAATTATCCCTATTCATAAACCCAATACTAATAAAACTAACCTAAACTCCTACAGACCAATCTCTCTTAACTCCTGCTTTGCTAAAACCCTCGATAAGATTATTGCCAATCGACTATGGTGGTTTGTCTCAGTAAACAAATCTATCAATAGCCGACAGAGCGGTTTTAGGAGAGGAAAATCAATATCAGACTCTCTATTATCGATAGATTATCTGATATCTTCCGCCCTCTCCACCAAAAATCATTTATCAATAGTCTCACTCGATTTTGCTAAAGCTTTTGATAAAATTGGCATACACTCCGTCATAGAAGAGCTAAAACTATGGAAAATAGGTCCCAAAATCATAAAGTACATTTACAACTTCATGACCAACAGAAAAATCGTTGTGAGTGTCAACGGACACTTATCCTCAGTCCGCCCTCAACACAATGGCATACCCCAAGGCTCTCCTCTCTCAGTTATCGTTTTCCTCATCGCTTATAATAAACTAAACAGAACAATTCTTGCTCATAAACAAGTTGACTTCTATGCCTATGCAGACGACTATCTTATAGTTAAAAAACTCAACAAACTAAGCAGCTTTTCTCTTGACCCCCTTTTCAACGACATCCTTAAATGGTGTGACTACTCTGGAGCTAAACTCAGCATACCCAAATATACATTTCTGCAAAAAAAAAAAGGTGCCAGTCTTCTCTACACACATCCCTCGCTAACATTTCCAATGTACAATCCCTAAAGATTCTCGCAATAGTCTTCAACAACAGATACAAATGGTCCGACCACATATCATACCTAATTTCCTCCCTCTCAAAAAAGCTAAACATTATTAAATGCCTGTCCAATAGCAGATATCGTTGTAGCCCCCTCTCCGTTCTAAATGTCATTACCCTCATAATAATGTCCAAAATCGACTATGGAATATATGTACCTCTACGGTAATGCCCCCCAATCCGACACAAATAAATTAAAATCATTATACCACTCAGCCATTCGAATGGCCCTGGGAGCATTCAGAACAACTCCAACCCATAACCTTTTATTTGAGCCAAACATATCTCTCTTTGAGAACAGAAAAACTTTTAGTGACTTCAAACTTATCAAACCCATCCTTCAATCTCACTCCTCTCATCTTGCCACTCATATCAATAAAATTAATAAATCAAAAAAACCTCCACCAAGGTTGCTCCTACAAAGGGCTATAATTTTAAACAAATCTCTTAATTTCCCGACTGCACCTCTACAACCTGCACGGGAAAAATTTCCTCCCTGGGCAAATATCGACCAGTTCATAGACTGCTCCCTTCATGCTCTACCCAAATCTTCCACAACTCCCGAAACATACCATAAATTATTTAAAGAAATCCAACTGAAATATCCCAATTATAGATTCATTTACACTGACGGTTCCAAAAATGACAACTACACATCGTTCAGTGTTGTTAACAACCACTCTACAACACAATACCTTTTACAAAATCATAGCAGTATTTTTTCCGCTGAAATTATAGCAATCTTCTCCGCAACCAACTTAGCCAAAGTCCTGTCACATCAAACTGCCATCTGTACTGATTCACTTTCATCTATCCAAGCTATAACTAACCCTTACAATCTATCTTTCTATCCCTTCCAAATTAAACAGACTCTCTTAAGCCACCCAAATAAACTAAAAATAATCTGGATCCCTGGTCACTGCCAGATTTTGGGAAATGAGAAAGCCGATGAGGCGCCAAAACCGCCAACACTCTCCCCCTTATATTTACAGAAAACTATAATGTCTCAGACTTATTGAAACAAATTAAAAAAGTAAATAAAACTTTCTCAAAAACAAACAATTTTTACAAATCCAATAACACAACCAAAACCAATATACCTACAGCCAATTGTCTCGGCGAGATCTCGTTAGAATTACTAGGCTTCGCCTTGGACACACAAACCTCACCCATTCCTACCTCCTCAACCCCACCACCACTGCCTTATGCCAACATTGTAACTCTGTTTCTTCTGTTAAACACATCCTACTAGATTGTCCGAACACCTTAAACCTTAGAAAATCCCTTTTCCCATCCTCCAACCCACTCTCAGCCATATTTAACCCAACCTTTGCAAACCTATCCAAAATCATTCAATTTTTAAAATCATCTAACATTTACGAACCCATCTAAATAATTAACTATATACATATTACCTCACATTGTAAATATATACATACTTATTTGTAATTTTTCTTTTTTCCTCTATATAAACATGTTATAAGGTCTTTGCAGCCACTAAGCTAAGTTTACTATTAATTTTACATAATAAGTAAACCGTATATAATAATAATAATAATAAAAAAATTGGTTTCATCAGTAGTCAGTGTCGTGGCGTTCTTGGAAATAAAATAAACTATTATTAAGCATTAAACAAGGCGACTTCTACTTATTTCTGATTCTTATTTCTGCTACACTTGACCAATTTAAGGAACGAGTCGGAGCGTTCCCTGTCTTTGACAAAATAAATACACTCCCATCGGGTCAAGTACTAGTGCAAATAAGCAATTACATAAGAATATAAAAGAACATGGAGGAGTTTTATAAGCAGCAGACAGAACGAGAAGAGGCAATTTAAGTCCTCATTCGAAATGCCAAAAAGGATTCTACGCCAGGAAAACGAAGCCATCTTATTTCAAAAAGAAAGAGCTAATGGACAAATTAAATAACGTGCAAACAGAAGATGACTACTTTCTAACGGACTATTTTAACAAAATAAAGGCGGTTATAACTAATACAGTGAAGGATTGAAAGGACCATTTGGCAAAGATAAAACTAGAGAGGCAAGCTCGCCAAAGAGAGGAAGTGCGAGCCTTGATCCAACCACTGGTGCGCAAACAAAGTGCGCTGCTGGATTCATTGTCCAGGACATTAAGACAAATAGTGCCTGAAAAAAAAAATGAATTATAAATCTATAGTCGACAAATTATGGATGCAAATTGAAGAAATCCATTATGAGATTCATCGGCTAACAGAAAATCCAGCCGAACTGGGTATAATAATTATACGTTTGTGGCCGCAGAAAATACAATGCTGATATTCTGTGTGGCACCAGCAGAGAATATAGTGATACAATCACCGCCTGGATTCCAATCGATACAATCATTGCAACTACCCAAACTTCCCATTCCAAAATTTGATGGGGATTATCTAAAATGGCAACAATTTCATGACATCTATAAAAAGGTGGTTCATGAGCCAATTACAACACTGCTTGGTCAGTGTTGCAGGAACGATTTAATGACAAAAGAGTTTTAGTAACAGATATATTGACAAAGCTGTTTGATCACCCACATGTGGGAAATGACGCAGCTTCTATAAAGAACTTGCGTGATAGTATTTTTGAATCGTTGCAAACTTTAAAAAATGTTGGCGTCAATAAGGAATCGTCAGATGCTGTCATAATGTTTCATATGACAAGGAAATTGGACTGAATTAAACACTCACTATATAAGCAAACTCTGCAAGAAGTAAAGTATTTCCTATCATTTTTGGAATTGCGCTTCCTAACATTAGAGGCGATTGGGAAACCAAGAAACGAAAATCGCAGCATTGAAAAACTAAATCTTAGGAAGACATGCGCAGCAGCATCTGGAACAAACAGTACCTTGTGTGCTTTCTGGGAGAAAGCAAAGCACAAACTCTTCCCATGTGAAAAGTTTAAAATGAAATCTGCAACAGAGGGTCTTGATTGGGTGCAGAGACACAAATTGTGTATCAATTGCTTCAAACCAGACCATTTGGCAAAAATTTGCTCTTGGAGGTGATGCTTCAAATGCGATAAAAAACATAACACTATGTTGCATTTGCTGTTGGGAGCTGATGATCACTTTGCTATACTGCTACCAGAAAGAAGACGGGGCAATCAAAACCATCCAACATTACAAAATTCAGAGTTTGGATGGATTGTTGCTCGTAGAATTAATATGTCAACGTCAGCTTCAATCACATGTATGGTAGTCATTACCAATCCAAAAAGATCTCTAGAAAAATTCTGGCAGCTAGACAAACTAGAGCCAATGTAAAGGTACAGGAGTCCGGAAATAGACTATTGTTAAAAAAAAATTCTTCCTCGATAACCTACACACCGCGACGGACAATCGACTAATTGCAAAGCTTACATTTGCTGAAAAGGTTTCATCCCTTCGAGAATCTCGGGAAGTAGCCATAGGAGGAATCACGTCGTTAGCGGCAAATGAGCCCTGACATAAAAAAGGAGTAAATGAAATTTTTATCAGAATATGAGCAGCTTGGACATATGAAGCAGGTAATGGTAGAGAAAATTCCCGAGAACCATTAATTTATACCGCATCACTGTTTACTACCAGTTCTACCAGCAAACTAAGGGTGGTATTTAATGCATCATGTAAAACAACATATGGAAAATAACTGACGAGTTTCACTAGTTGCAGAGAACGGACTTGTTTTTTTGCGCTTTTCAACTTTTATTTTTTTCTCGCGATTAACTTCTTTTCTATAACTTGTACATAAATTCATTATCGGCTAATATTTCCAGCATCCGAATTTTATTTTCATTTCGCGAATTCTTGCTGTCGCTTTTGTGTATTTGTTTAAATTTAAATAAAATCAAAACTTACAGCAATACTTGCGTTAGCGGTGTTGTTGTTTTGTTTATCTCTTTTTGCTTTTGTGCCGTTACCGTTTTAACTAACCTCTCTTCGTCTTTTGCCTACCCGCGACTCTGTGATACGTGTTTTTGTTTTTGTGCATTTTTGTAATTTTTTTTCTTTAGTTGTGAAGGCTTACTCTACACATTAACCCTTGTGTCAGAACTGGTCAGTACATTCTTATACACAGATTTTTAACCTTTAGAATTTTTATTTTTTGTATTTTCCTTTTTTAATTAAATTAATTAAAGTTTGATAAAATGGTTGTCTGCTCAAAAAATAATTGCGTAGTGGCCACTAATCCTGTTGACTCCCATGATTATATTCTTTGTTGGCTGTGTGACAATGCGGTTCACTTTAAGTGTGCAGGTTACACAGGCAGAATCAAGGAGTCTATTGCTAAAGGCGGTGGCTTAAAATATGGATGTGATGCTTGCCGTGGGGTTGAGAATAAGATGCGCTCTTTCATGAGGCGGACTAGAGATAGTTTTGACACTTTAAGGGCAGGTTTTAATAAACTCCAAGCGGAGTTTACTGCGGTGGAGACTCAGTTCAGGAGTTTATCGCTTGTGAATGAGTCTCCGAAACGTAAAAGGACCAGTCCTTGGGGTGTTTCAGTATCTGTAGATCCGCCAGCGTCTCTTATCATCTCCGACCGGTCTCATGCACCGTCCACTCCTAATGTACAGCAGATGATATCGTTTAAGAGCCCGGTTGTGAATGCTATTAGTAAGGAATTACCGGTATCATCTGGGAATTATCTCTTAAAAACGATGCCTATTGTAGTGTCCGATGTGTCCGGGCAATTACCCATTCCAATGGAAATTGCCGATAGTTCTAAAAGTATTGAAGGCCCCGTAAACAAGTTGACTGCTGCAGTGGGTGACTTGTCCAACGTTACTGCTACGGCTGACGCTTCGGGACCGCGGCCTCTCGTTGGCATACCACCAAAGAAACATATATTTGTTTCTAGGCTAGACCCTGTTGTCACATCTGATGATGTAATAGCCTATATTCGGAAGAAAGTTAACGTCTCGAATATTGCGGTAGAGAAGTTTAAATTTTTTTATTCTCGGGACATTTCGACCTTTAAAATTAGTGTTTCTGCCAATATCTTCGACACTATATGTCGAGAAGATTTTTGGCCGAAACATATAATAGTTAAGGAATATACTGTAAAAAAGAAAAATCGGCAACCGATTCGCTTGTCAACAACAACAACTAATACTATTCCTGCCACATCAGCATCTGCTGGTGTGTCAAAAAACTAGCTTCGTCCCTTAACCTGGGTTACCAGAACGTTAGAGGACTGAAATCCAAACTTCCTAATCTCTATGTAGATAGTCTTTCTTCTGAGCATAACATTCTAGCTTTTACAGAGACGTGGCTAAAACCTGATATTGCTGATGCATCGGTGTTTTCCACAAACTTTTTTATATTCAGACGTGACCGGATTTCTCGCATAGGTGGTGGCGTTCTAATAGCTGTTGATGCTGCTTTATCATCTGAAATGATTCAATTTTCTAGTACCCAGGAAATTGAGTTTGTCGGTGTTAAAGTAAATTTTGAATCTTTTAATGATTATATTACTTGTTCCTATATTCCCCCCATCGTCTGACATTATGGTCTATTTAAATCATTTATAGGCAATTCAGTTTGTCTCCTCTTTAGTGTTCAGTCAAGACATGCTCATAGTTGTAGTAGATTTTAATTTACCCGCTTTAGTATGGTATAGTTAGTAACAGATGAATCTACCATGTTGCTGCCCTCTCACATGACTTTATTGACGGCCTTCTAGGCTTGTCTTTATCCCAAGTCAATCCTGTCTTAAATTCTAATGGAAAATCGTTAGATCTTATTTTTGTATTGGATACTTCTTATTGTGAGGTTTCTAGGATCGAACCATTTGTTCTTCCAGAAGACAAATTTCATCCTACATTAAATTTAAAAATTGATCTGCCCTTGCTTTCACCATTACTTGGTTCAAATGAGTTACCTCTAACTAGGTGCTTTCGTAAGACTGACTTTGTCACCCTTAATGAAAACGTTACTAATACCGATTGGTCTGATCTGTACGATTATAAAGATATGAACTCAGCTGTTCGTCAGATTATGCTCTGTATACAGTCGCTCGTTCAAAATTCATGATGCTTAATACACAATGCTATAAGAATTATCTTCAGCGGTTTAAGCTTCAGTTTTCTTCTGACCCTAAACAATTTTATAATTTTGTCAATTCCAAACGTAAAACCTCCGTGCACCCATCTTTTTTGTCTATTCAAAATAAAAAAGCGAGCACTGATAAGGCAATTGCCGATATGTTTGCGAGTTTTTTCAAAACAATTTATTCCTCAACGGAATATCGAGCAAGTCCGTATCCTTATCATTTAAAAAAGGCTAATTGCATTTTCAATCCAGTGTTTGAGTTCTATTCTTAGCGAACTTAAATTAGTTAAACCTGTTTCTTCTCCGGGGCCAGATGGTCTTCCTGGATGTGTACTCAGGTTCTGTGCAAATGCATTATGCAAACCCATTTTAAAATTGTTTCTGTTGTCTGTCGAATCTTCCTCTTTTCCATCTATTTGGAGGGAGTCGTATATCATACCTCTGCATAAAAATGGCAAAAAGTCCGAAGCCTCTAACTATAGAGGTATCTCAAAATTGTCCGCTATTCCGAAAGCTTTTGAGAAAATTATAACTTCTCAATTGCAACATTTTTGCAGCTCTATTATTTCGCCATCCCAACATGGGTTTGTGAAACGTAGATTTACAACCACTAACCTTTTAGAATTTAACTCTATAATTATCAAGGGGTTCAAAAATGGTAAACAAACAACACTGACTTCAGCAAAGCCTTTGATTCCGTTAATCATACCCTATTACTTTCTAAGCTGAGCGACATTGGGTTTCCACACCTTTTCCTCTCTTGGGTTCGAGAATATTTAACAAACAGAAAACAGAAGGTACTTTTTAAGTCTTCTTTTTCCGATTCCATTCCTGTGACTTCTGGTGTACCTCAAGGTAGTCATCTTGGCCCTCTGCTTTTTACACTTTATTCATTAACGATCTTCCATCAGTCATTGTTCAATCGTATGTGCTTATGTATGCTGATGATGTCAAGACTCTGTCTTACTTATAAAGAAACAGATTCATTTAGTCGGCTACAAGCTGATCTTAAAAACTTTCAATCCTGGTGCCAGTTTAATCTACTAAATCTTAACACTACCAATGTGGTAAATGACTTTTTTTTCGTAACTCTCCTCAACTGGTCACTTATTTTCTAAACAATAGTCCTTTAGAACGTCTAAATAATATGAATGATTTGGGCGTACTTATGGACCATAAGTTAAATTTTAACACCCATATTTCCACCACGGTCGCAAAGGCCATGATTGTCCTGGGTTTCATTAAAGATGGTCAAAAGAATTTGATGACCCCTATACAACTAAAGTTCTTTTTACTTCGCTTGTCCGTCCTATTTTAGAGTATGGATCTTGCATATGGTCACCTCAATATGAGTCGCACCAGATTAGACTTGAATCCGTTCAAAAGCAGTTCTTGCTATTTGCTCTTCGTGGCTTAAGCTGGGATCGAAATGTCAATTTGCCTTCGTATTCCAGTAGACTCCTCTTGATTAACCTTCCTTCCCAAACTAACCGTAGAATTATGCTTGGTGTTATTTTTATGCACAAGCTCCTTATTGGTGATATCGACTCGCCTGAGTTATTAGCTCAGCTAAATCTGTCGGTACCATGTAGACGGAGTAGACATCCTTTGATACCTTTATCCCTTAGTCGTTGTTCTTCTAACTATGCCCTGCATGAACCTTTTAGGGTCCTCTGCTCTGATTACAACCTTCTATCCCCTGTAATTGGCTCAGAGCTTTCTATTAATATGATTAAAACTTCTATCCTATCCCATTTAGTTAATAGATAGCTATAGTATTTTTTATCTATTTGTTTGTCTGTTTTTTCTATTGTGTATTTGTCCACGCGATTCGTGCCGTGCGTTATACGGCTGCACTCCTCGGTCGGTCGGGTGGGAGGTGGGCAGTTATCTGCTTGGGCTCGCGCGTAACAGGCTTTGTCCTGGTGTCGTAGGGGCCACTTGAACGTACTGCGCATAGTATCGTCAACATCCGCTAAAAAAAAATATACTGGACCAGTTGTACAGAGTCACAGCTCTATCGTCAATTCTACTGCGGTTCAAGACACACAGATATGTGTTCACTGCGGATATTTAAAAAATGTATCTTCAAGTTTGGATAAACCCTGCCGATCAATTCAATCAGATGTGGAAAGAGGATCCAAGTCAAGAACTAAAGTTTTATAGTTTAAAAACTGTGACTTATGGAACCACATCAGTCCCATATTTAGCGACAATGTGTCTGGAATATTTGGCACTGAAAAGCATGGAAAAATTGTCGTCTGGAGCATTGGCAATAAAAATATGACTTTTATGTTGATGATTGTCTCACCGGTGCACATAGTTTACCAGAAGCCCTGCAAATTAGACAAGAGCTTCTAGAAATCCTGAGACTTATGGGATTTACCTAACGAAAATGGCGTTAAAATAGCAGTCAAATTCTAAAGGAAACTCCAAAGGACGATACGATTGCTGACATCAATCACACTGGAACAAACAAGTGTTAAGACATTGGGATATGGGCACCCAAGAAAGATCAATTATGCGGAAAGGCTCAAAGGCATACATAAGGAATAACCACACTAAAAGGGCTGTCTGAATTCGGTCCAATTTTCGATGATCTAGGCCTGTTTGCACCCGTAGGCGTAAGAGCGGATGGTGACCTGCCGCCATATTTGCAGAAGCAATTGGAAGCCTATTTAGAGGATGTACAGGCATTAAAAAACATAAAAAATCCAAGGCATATTTTTGATGGTGATACATCAGAAAGGGCATATGGAACGGCAGTTTATATCATCAACCTATAAAAATGGCCAAATTTCAGTCAGATTGTTGTGCGTCAAGTCGAAAGTGGCTCCCCTTGAAAAGGAGACTCTGTCCCAGCTGGAATTATGTGTAGCTGAACTTGCATCTGAACCCAGGATCGACAGGATATCCAATTAGGATCAGAAAGTATTGAATCATTTCTCTGGTCATACTCAACAGAGAAGAAAATCAAGGTATTCAGCATGGTGACTGCCACTGCCAACAGCTCGAATGAATGGATATAAACGGTAAATCAACTAAGCAAATTAAAGAAACAGGATTTGCATATGAATAACGGCACTTAAAGAATCGACATAATCAACCGTTAGACCACAAGAGCACGGTGGCAACACTAATAATTGATGAACATTCAATTATTCGAGTAGCAAGTCGGCTACAACAAGCACCAGTATCAACGGAAACAAAGAATTTATATCTCTTGCCGTGATCCGGTGGTAAAAATAATATTACGGAAACTTCAAGAAGAGAATCTTCTTTGCAGACATGAGGCACTACGCGGAATAGCTGGATAGCCACATCACTTACTTGAGCACCGAGTGTCTCAGAATAGACCCTTTCTCAACGCCGGAGCAGACTATTGTGGACCGTTCTGGATCCACCATAAGGTTCGAGGAAAATGTCCTAACAAAGCTTACATTGCAGTTTTGGTATGCTTTGCAACCAAGGCAGTCCACCTGAAATTGGTCGGAAACCTGTCCACCTGCTCATTTGTAAGTGCGATTCAGCGTTTCATTGGGCGCAGAGGAAGATGCCAGACATTATACTGTGACAATGCAACAAACTTTGTTGGAGCAAACAACCAACTGAAGGATATAATACACTTAGAAACGGCAGCAGGAACTATCAAGGAGTTTTGCAACCAAAAAGGAGTGCAATTTAAGTTTATACCACCACAGTTTCCGGATTTCTGAGGATTTGGGAAGCTGCCTGTTAGCATTTAATGTTGAAAAATGTATCGACCGCAAACTTGACATTTGAACTAATGTCTACCATCAATGGTAATGTTGAAGCAGTGCTGAACTCTCGTCCGTTAACTCCAAACTCAGACGAACCCAACTACTTGACAGCTTTAACCCCAGGCCATCTATTGATCGGAGAACCATTGGTAGCCCAACAAGATGCAAAGCATGCAATAACACAGCAATTGATTCCAGAGCAATGGGAATTAATGTAACGGTTTAAGCATACATTCTGGACACAATGGTCTCAAAGGTACCTACAGAAATTGCAGGCTACATCCAAAAGGAAGATACCATATAACAGTGTCAAAGAAGGCATGATGGTAATTCTAAAGGAGGATAGAATTGTTAAATTATATCCAGGCCTGGATGGATATGTCCGTGTGGTGGACGTTAAAACATCCAGAGGCACTTACAAGCGGGCTATCCATAAATTAGCTACCCTGCTTAGAGAGACTGGGATAAAACGTAATGTCGAGGCAGATGACATAGTATCCGATTCCCAAGAAGAACATAGTATCGAGGACAGTGCAGAACCAAAGACAAAAATACGTTTGTCGGTCGGTCTGCCACCGTTTTTAATGACGATCTGCCTAATGCTGTTGTTACTTCGTATAGCATTTGCTCAAAGGACCAACATAAATCTATTCAACCTCAAACCAGGCATATACTACGAAAGTATTGGCACAGGAAGAATAGCAACGTCTGACTGGACTATCGTGGCATTTTACGATCTCGAACCAAGACATTTTCATTAAGCGATACCAAGCCACAATTGAAAATCAGATGAAACTAATGGAACACCAAATAAACGACATATCCAATGTCCAATGAGGTAAAGGCATTGCAATGGTTTATCACGCTAACTACTCAGATGACAGTTATTGTAGGGAATTTGCAACGAATTCAAACAGAAATTTTCCGAGTATTTACAGATTCCCATCATAGCAAAATAAGCCCGTTACTACTGAACATCTAAACCAACTTAAGAGACATCTTCCGTTTGGATTGGAGCTATCAGTTCCAGATAATGACGTCTTGCAATTATATGCCTTGATAAAAGCACAAGGCACAATCGCGAACAATCATGTGATATTTAAAGTTACGTTCACATTAGTGGCAACGCAGGCAGTGCAACTGTATAACGTGGGACCCATTCCAGCCATTGGAACTCATAGGATTATAATTATGAACATTAAAGATCTTATTATTGCTGTCAACACAGAACAAAATCAATACATTGGGATCTCAAGAGCAGATTTGTAACGATGCCATCAGCTCAACAATGAATAATATATTTTTTTCGATAAACAAACGACGCACAGTTGGGCCTTTTGCTGGAATAGCGTTGCAAAAATACGTTTTTTCATAATCGCGTTTGGCAAAAATGATATATGCAATCGATAGGAAATACTTCAGAGATTATGAATCCAAAAAATTTTTGAAATCGGTTGAGATTCATGGGTGCTAGAGGCTTCCAAAAAAATCGCAACTTTAAAACTGAATATTGGGCGATTTCAACAATCGATCTTGAATTTTTTGGTTTTATCTGAAAAAGTATGTTCTTTATGAATAGCATGTTTCATAAATTTTAATAATTACTTAAATCGTTATTGAACTAGAAGCGTTTAAAAAATGTACTAAATATTGGCATTTTTTGAACTTTGGTGGAATAAAACTAGCAAGGATCAACGAGTATCAATACCGGACTACATACACTAGGTAGGTGATATATTTACCTATCAGATGTATATAGTCCCAATATGCGGAGACCTGCGACAGCGAAGCGTAAGCCATAAAACTAAGGCAACCTCGCCTAAAAAATGCGCTGCAGGTATAAGGAAGAAGAAGAGCGCATGCGTATCGGCCTGTAGCTTCTTTGTATTTGAATGATAACATTGCGTAATGCTGTTTTGCAAATACTACCTGTTTACAAATATGCCTTTCTACAATGATAAATTGCTAATTACCTGCTTTGGAAAACTGACAAGACAGGTAAATGTTATTTAAGTTGATGAAAAATTTGTCCTAATTGTGGGTTGGTCGTTTTTATTTCCGTTTACCTAATTGGATGTAAATATTAAGTTTTTTACCTAATTAATAGAAAAAGGGTAATACCGATTTTTCAATCTACCTAGTTAATTCAAAAAATATAACATAAAGAGCTAATTATTCCTCTCGTTTGCGACAGTTTATTTTTAACTTCATAAGTGGAAACACCTTAAATCCAGACTGAATAGTATTTGTCAATATAATTTAAGACAGTTTTATTTATTTGTGCAAAAATGTTGTTAAAGAATGAAAGGATTTTGAAAGTTTTCCACGAGTGTGAAAACTTGAATAATTTTGAAATGGGATTGCTGAAGGAGATGGGCATTTCATTCGAAAACGCTAGTACGGAGCTTAAGGTAAAAATCAAATATACGCATTCTAATTTAAGGCGAAAATGGATCGCAAGCGGCAGAAATCTGGCAAATTTCGTGAAAAAAAATGAAGTTTGGCTTGAGGAGTATACGACATTCGTAGATTCGGAGCACGAAGATGAACAACCATCAACTAGCAGAGGAAGAGGAATATGGAATTTCTCCGTTGCATTGCAGAATAAAATGTATGGATTTTATTTTAAAGCTAGCTTACACACTTCCTCGGCCAGGAGAAACAAAAACGGATAAAACATCTCGTGAGGATATTCAGAGCAGGAAGGAGATTATACAAGCTGAATTCTCTCGGAAGCTGGGACTGAAAGTTGACTGCCCAAAGTACGGATACGGAAACACGAATGATGGAAATACTTCAAGGAGATTTTTTGAAAATGATGAAATGACATCTCTTATAACAGGTGTTAGTCAAGAGATCATTAAAAGGTTGGCTGTTATCTTGAATGTTATAAATTGCAAGGAAATGATAAATGGTGAAAAATTTGCCGAATATACTTCAAAGACTGCTCATCTTTTGACTGAATTGCATCCGCAAAAAAACTTACCCCAACGGTACATACGATTTTGGCTCACGGAAAGGATTTAATAGAATATCAGTGTTTACCAATTGGAGAGCTATCCAAAGAAGCACAGGAATGTAAAAACAAGGACTACAAAAGGTTCAGATACACTAATACATTAAAAATTTCTCGTCTTAGACAAAATGAAGAACTTTTTAACATGCTAGCAGCCTCTTCGGACCCACTTATTGCATCACTGAGGCACGTGCGATCACGAAAGGATTTGGAAAATAGCAACTATAGTCCCGAAATGTTGAGTTTATTAGATATTGATGTAAATATAGAAAATTATTTTGAAGAAAATCAGCCATCAATAGCAAATTTTCAAAATTAACCTAAAAAAAAATTAAAAACAAATTTTTTTTTTTTTTTGTAATTATGTTAAAAAATCAAATTAAAACATTAAAAAATGTTACACAGTCGTCTAAAACAATGAAAAATTCCATTTGTGATTGAAAAAAACCGGGTTTCGATCCATTTTTAAAGGAAAAACATGCTTGGAAATATTTTCTGACTTTGACCTTGAATATTACAGCACCACAAACACCCAGCACTTTTGACAAACATTCATTTTAAAGTTTAAGGTTTCTTTATCAATGCCTTTTAAATTTTGAAATCGCATTATTGTTTAGACGCTATATTTTTGCACCCCACTGTGCGACGTTTACGGCTATAACAGATACAATAAAATTGCCATATGTGCGGTTTGGTACCTTCAGCATTGGCCTAAAACAGCGCCAACAACAATACAATTCACGAAGATGTAGCTAACCTGCGACGAACTAAGCAACATTCAAGAAAAGCTGGAAACTAAGCGAAACTGGAAGTTACCAGAAGACCTCAGCCAGCCGACACACCATGTGATGGTCTCCTGCGCTAACAATAACACTGGTTCTTGGGATAGTGTATGGAAAAAGGAGATGCTCCCAAACCCCAAGGGACAATGGTCCAGAGCAGACAACCGTGAGGATCGTCAATCCTTCTACTCCCGCTGCAGCAAACCCAGGCATCAGCAATTTTTCGGTCAATGCTGAATAACGTTGAACAGGTGTTCAAGATGACAATAAGACAATCATAATATAGAACAAATGGAAATGTATGTCAAGATTAGTATGTAACCCGATTATAGATATCGATGGCTCGTCAGTCACAAGTAGATCTGATATGATCAGCAGATAACAATAAAGACCTACTTAATGAAGCTGGCGTGTTCTGCTGACTTTACATTATGTCAAACTATGCATTGGTAAGGTCTCCAGTTTTACTATAAAAGAAATGCATTATTCTTAGTAAGATCAGATAAAAATTGTAGGTACATCGGGTGTGCATCGCTGTGGCTTTGGCCCCATATCTACCTTTGTAATATCGCTCCGAAGTCCACCCAATCAGCAATTTATGTGTTGGCTGCGACGACTATTAGTCACTGGTTTATGTTATAGTGCCTATTTGCTTATAAATAAATAAATTTTAAATAAATTCAAGAAATACTAGGGTCTTTTATTGAACAAAGGTGGTCTTCGGTATTGTAGGCTTTACCAACTTTTTTCGTTTCATTTAGTCGAAATTCCCAACTAATTCTAGCGTTGAAGACATGGTATGGCTATTGCAATTCTTGAGATCTTTAGCGAAGTCTGCTGATCATGGATCTTGGTGCTGCTTGAAATAGCTAAACAGACAACCTGCTTACCTTTTTGTGTTGCCTCTGAAATAATCTTGTTTTGGAAGATTGACCTCGAGCCAGCTTAATTGCAAGGTTTGCTTGAAACTTAATTTATTCATCTCGGGTGTTTCCGGTGAAGCTGTAGGAACTGTTAAAGCATTCTAAGTCACCGAAAAGAATTACGATAAGGCGATCTTAAGCCTTAAGAAAGTTTATGACAACGACTGCGCAATTTTCATTCATGGACCTCTTTTGTCAATTGGAGACGAAAAAGAGATCTAATGCGAGTCCACACTAAGTCGGCGTCATCAACACATGTCGTCTGAAGAAATATCAGTTTCCACGAAGCACTATGCCAAATAAGAAAGTTGACGATAAGTCCCCAAAATGTTCATATTACAATTCCGAAGACCATAGTATTACTAGTTGTCCGTTGTTTTTAGCGTTGGTTTTTTGCAAATCCGCCGCTTTGTATTAACTGTCTTCAGAAGGGGCACACTGTCGCTAAGTGCAACTCAAAAATTGTCGTGTATGCAACAAGTCGCAAAATACGTTTCTGCACGTATACACAGCTAACAGTGGTCGAGCGTTACCACCACCTTCACAAAACGAACAACTTTTCACAACACATGTTACGCATGTGTGCAATCGTTGGCGTTAGAACAAAACCTGCTGATTTCGTGCCGGCCCACAGTGGGCGAAACGGCTGATTTAGCGGCGATTAATTCATAACTTCTGCAAAAATTATGCTATTTTTGTACGGATATTTGTTTTTGTAGATAAATTTTTTACACATCAAAATTAATGAACAAAAATTGTTTCAAAAATTCAGTTCAAAATATTTGTTTTTATTTTTTGTTCCAAGTTAGTGTAAACCTGTTTTATTCGATGTCTGGTCGTTTTCGCTCAATTTTAAGAAATTTCGTTACACATTTTCAAAATTTTTTTTTTTTGCTGTTACTTATAAAGGAATATACACATATAAAAAAAATT
This sequence comes from Drosophila equinoxialis, assembly GCA_018150345.1. NCBI lineage: Eukaryota > Metazoa > Arthropoda > Insecta > Diptera > Drosophilidae > Drosophila > Drosophila equinoxialis. The sequence continues at coordinate 262,560 of JAECWI010000729.1, forward strand.
TAAATAAATTGGACAGCTACATATATCATTAAAAAAGCTCATCGGAAATTTAATATTCTCTTGTATGTATGCTCATTTTCAGCTAGAGTTATGTTTAATCGAGAAAATATATGCTTGTATTTTCAAAAAAAAAAAAAAACATGTTTCTTTTTTAAAACATACATTTATTTAATCATTCAATATAGAGTAAATATAATCAACTTCAAAAATATTTTGTATATTTTGTTTTTAATTTTTCAATTTTACTCCTAATCGGTATCTGATGTTGTGCAATCTGATAACTCTTCTTGTGCGTCTTTACTTAAAATAAGACTAATAATGTCTTTATCTAAAAACTGTGGATTTTTCTAACATTGTAATAAATGGGTCCGATGAAATAAAAAGTGTGTGAGCCAAGTCTTCCATTGTGTTACTGCGAGAATTTTTTCGTGTGTGGTTTAATCGAAACTTTCTCTGGTCTTTATTTCTGGCCTCAAGAGCTTCTTCTGACATCATACCTATCGGAAGGGCAAAGAGTTTTATAATTTCTGCACCATGAATCAAAATTTTATGGACAGATGAAGTCATATAAAACAATGGGTACTTGTCTACAAATAATATTGCAGTTTGAAATGCATAATGTTTAAAGGCATGTGTATCAATTTCACATCCGGATGCTAGTGTTCGTGAGATTACACTAAATCGAGAAATTAAAAGATAGTTGACTCCAGTTATTTTGGCAAACGAATCAAAGCATGTAGACTGGATAAACCATATTCGTAGAGATTTTCTTTGCATGGTAAATCTTAAATGTTTATTTATTTATTTATTTATTTATTTATTTATTTATTTATTTATTTACGTCAACTAAATCAGCAGTCGACGAAAAATCTTAAGCTAAAATACAGATAATAATTAATTCACGAAGGTAGCCTAGCCTTATGCACATCTAAACATCCCCGACCCGGTGGGGGTGTTTTATTTGCAAAAAGGTGCCAGCTATGCCCCGATTCGCAGCCAATGTGGTCAGGGCTGAGTTGCAGCCAATCCAATATCCAGTCCAGAATACTTTCAGTGGTTACGCTGTAGATAATTTAAAAGTATAGCGCGAAGAGAAGTGACAGATAGATGAGGAGAAATAAGGTGAGAAAGGTTGTTAAAAGATTGGCAAAGAACACGAAAAGTTCCGTGAAGAGAGTAGTTAGTCAGACATCTACTAAGGTGAAGAGGAAAAAAAGTTTCTGGTCCGACGTGAGGGAACACAAAAATATAGCGTATCTAGTAAATTGGTAGAACTGACTTCGCCGTTGACTACTTTATGTAGAAAGAGAATGCCAAATACGAGCCTACGGTTGTAAAGTGAAGGAAGATTAATAAGAAGAAGTCTGTCAGAATGAGAATATAAGCAAAGATTCTGGTCCCAATTAAGACCGCTTAACGCAAACTTAAGGAATTGCTTCTGTACCGATTCAATACTACGCTGGTGAACATCATATTGAGGGTTCCACAATGGTGAGCAATATTCTAGAGTAGGGCGAACTAACGAAGTGTATTAAACCTTTGTCACATATGGATCATCAAATCCTTTGGTCCAACGTTTAATGAAGCCAAGAAGACTGCATGCTCTATTGACAATTGAAGATAAATGAACATTAAAAGAAGGATCATTATATGAATAACAAATCTTGACGTCATCCGCAAACATGAGCACGCGTGAATGAGCCAAGGCCAAAGGCAAATCATTTATAAACAAGGTAAATAACAGTGGGCCCAGATGACTGCCTTGGGGGAAACCCGGCGTTACTCGAACAGTTTTAGATATCGAGGAACGAAAAGGCACCTTTTGGGTTCTGCCAATAAGATACGACTTTAACCAAGCCAATAGTTTCGGGGAAAAACCCATGATGTTAAGTTTCATGAGAAGCATAGAATGATCAACCGTATCGAAAGCCTTACTAAAGTCAGTATAAATAACATCAGTTTGACACTTTTTACGGAAGCCATGGTGTACAAGGGTAGTCAATTCTAAAAGGTTGGTAAGGTAAGAACGACCTTTCATGAAGCCATGCTGACAAGGAGAAATAGCGGATCTGGATAGGTGTTCAAGGGAAGACGTAATAATTTTTTCAAACAGCTTAGGTATTGCCGAAAGTTTGGCAATGCCACGGTAGTTAGAAATATCCGATTTGTTACCCTTTTTAAAAAGCGGAATAATAAAAGACTCCTTCCAAATATCAGAAAAGCTACAAGTCTCACTCGATATAAAGAATAACCAAGATAAAGGCTTAGATAGGGAAATTGAACACATTTTAAGGATGCAACTAGGTATATTATCAGGCCCGGGTACGAAGGAAGACGTCATAGATGACAAGCTAGAGATAATACACTCTTCAGTAATACTAGGAAAAAACATACAATTTAAATGTGGAATTGAGAAGGGATAAGGTGTGGGATCCGAAGCAGTAGTAGAATAAGTCGACTGAAAGAATTTAGCAAACAGATCTGCAATATCTGAATCATTATTAGCAGTCTGGTCATTAAGTCTGAAGGTGGAAGGTAGTAAACTAGAGCGTCTTTTGGAATTGACAAAGTTATAAAATCTTTTGGGGTTCTTATAAAATTTAACCTTACAGCGAATGATATAATTATTGTAGCATTGAGTATTTAAAAGACAAAATTGAGATTTGGCTATACAATAATTTGCATAGTCAAGTCGCGAACCAGTTTTTTTAAATCTTTTAAAATATCTCGATTTAATGTTACGGAGATTAGAGAGCCTACGTGTGAACCAGACTGGCGCACTGGAGACGGTAGAGACATTCACATAAGGAACGCATTTATCAATTAGAGCATTAAGAGCAGAGTAGAAAAAATTCACTGCACAATCTATATCACAGCACTCAAATAGAAATGACCAATCAAAAGAGAAAATAAGGCTGTTAAGAAGATTGAAATTTGTTTTACTAAAACATCTACTACGAGAATTTGAGATGTTATTAAATGAATTATAAACGGAATTGTAAGAAATAGTAATTTCAATGGTAGGGTGATAAGTATCTTCAGGCTTCACTAGGGGCTGTGTTTGTGATACAGCACTAACAGTGGGATCTGAGACAAAAACAAGATCGAGGATTTTTTTAGAAGAGTTAAGAAAAGAATTCAACTGATATAGCGGACATTCAAGTAGGCTATCAAGAAAAACATGTTGAGATGAAGGCATTAAGAAAGATAGATTATCATCAAGTCAAGAAACATTAGGCAAGTTAAAATCACCTAAAGCTATAAAAAAATCACGATCTTTAAGCTGACTAAAAATAGCTCGCAAAGCATCAGCATGGTGCATGTAGATCATGATATCAAAAGATATAAGCTAAAGTTAGAACATGTAACTTCGACGCAAATAAACTCAACACCTAAGGGGAGATCAATCGGCACAACACTTGAACACAGATTCGAGTTGACAGCAATGAGTACTCCACCGCCACGACGATCAACACGATCAAGCCTATAAGAAATAAAGTTATCAGAAAGAATTTCATTATCCAAAACAGAGGAATTAAGCCAAGTTTCAGAGAAAGCTAATATGTCAGCCGAAAAGGTTTGGCTATCACAGAATAATTTCGAGAGCTTGGTAAGAAGTCCTCTTCATTTTGATAATGAATGCAAAGACTAGACGTTATTAGTTTTTTGAAGCAGAAGATACATTAGGAAGGTGGACAGGCAAAGGACGGGAGCGCTTATTGGGCGCAAACTCGTGTACAACTAGGCCCTCTGTCCAAAAGTTAGGGTCAACCATAGCTGAGAAATACTCATTTGGTACTGTAATTTTAAAAGAGGAGATTTCGCGAGGCCTAGAAAACTTAAACTTTTGAATTAAAACCTTAGCAGGGCATATATTACCAATGTAAGCTGCCACAGACGATTCAGAAGTATCTGGAGCAAGCCTAGAGATAAATAATTGTTTACGATGAGGCACTACAGTTAGTGGAGGCGGAGGAGCGTTGGGATCCGCAAGTGATTGAAAGCCAGCGTGATCCCGTAATTGATCAGTGTTCCCGTGAGGGATAGATTGAGGTACACCAAGGCTTGTAGTGGGTACTTCAATCTGAAAAGAAGAGCATAAAGAGGGACAAGAAGATGGTGCAGGTTAAAGTAAAATGGGAGAAGATGTAATAGAGAGTGCGGGCGACTGCTTATGAGGCAACTCAAGGGTACATTTCTTGGGCAATTCCTTAAAAGGTGGAACAAACTTGAATTGCGACAATAAAGGTATGCTAAAGTCACACTCCTTAGACAGCTGTTTGGCCATTTTGCTTAAAGAAAACAACTTTAAACGAAGATCCCTGTACATTCGGCTAAAATCAAGCGGCACAAGATGGGCAAGTCCAGCGCATTAAGCCAAGCTCAGGCTTAGACACAGACAAACCAGAAAATTTGTCGTAATCGCGGCCGTTGAGGCCAGCACATTTTAAATAAATAAGATTATCACAAAGCCAATACGATATTGCTCTATACTGATCGTCAAAACGATCAGGATGCTTGCAAGTAGGTAGACAAGCCATTGAAAAGCCAAAAGAAACGGGGCAAAAATAAAAAAAATATATATAGAAAAATTTAAATAAACAGCACAAAGATAATTATCGATAAAAAATCAATAATTACAAATAAAACAAAGAGACAGCTAGAGTACACAGCACAAGAGAGAGTGCAAGAACAGTTATAAGACGAACTTTGAGAGGCGGCTTTACAAAAGTGATTACGCGGGAGAGAAGCTGAGCACAAGCACAAAGCAGAGAGAACAAGAAAACCACTAGCACTGATGGTATGATGGGGGCGATAAGGGGAGCAACTGCAGAAGCAATGACGAAAGAGAACAATAAAAACAAAATAAAAAAAAAATTTAAATGCACCAAACACTAATCAAAAAAAAAAAAAAACTGTTTAATTTCGCGAATTATGCAAATAAACACAAGGGTTTCAAGGAAACGACACCAGCGAAAGCGAAAACAAACTAAGCAAAATTAAAAATTGAGAGAAAACAATATGTATTAATAAAAACTCAGGAGCTAAGCAAAAACACGACCGTCACGTCAGAGAGCAGAAGCTTTTTTTTTAGATCATTAATTTTTTTTTTTGGGAGTTGTACCACATATTCGACAAACTGAAGATGACGATTCCGCCAGAACACTGAATACTTTTCCATCTATCATGGTCATATAAAATTGATGATGTACTTCAAAACTTTCTACAATAGTTGGCTGTATTGTTGTTATTTGGCTTTTGAAATTATTTACAACATCATTAACCAAATCTGCTGTTTCCTTTCGACAAAGCACTTTTAATGGCCTGCATTAACGAGTGGATGAAGGTTTCTCATTCTTCGAAACTTTTTCTTATCCACGAAGTATTTCCAATGGTACCAAGTACACCGAAAACATGTGCTGATCGATCATAGAAGCGTTTAAATTATTAAAATTTCGGCAATAAGTTGAGTGGCCACTACTTCCACCACAGCCCCATTTATATATAGCAGTTAGCTGGGAACCATTGTTATTTTCGGGATACTGTGGGAATGATCAGTTACATCTAGACCACTAGGATAGCACAGTTTTTTTGCAGACCGCAATACATCATACGTCGGAAATATATTTGCATTTCATTTTGGTACCATGCTGCAAGTTCGTGTAAGCTTTCTTTGTGTAACCACCATCAATATATAAGGCTAAGGCTTCCTCTAGTGTGTAGTTAATTGGTTGTTTATCATCGGATTGAATGAACTATATTACTTTCTTGGGAAGACTTTCATCAGAGCTCAACAAATTAATCATTTTAGATGCACTTCGCTTTTGTACTTCGCCACAATTGTACAAACTAGTACTTGCCGCAGAGACCAGCTCATTGCTCGGAATTTCTTTGACAATGTCCGACATTTTTTTTTTATTTTGTTTTTCCCTGACTATCTCCAAAACTGAGTTTAGGTCTTCCAACATTTGAAATTTGGTCCACCAATACTAGATCGTCATCTAACCACTCTTGGTAATTTACCTTAAAATTTTTGCAAAGTTCGGTGGTTCTCTTTCCATTTCCATGTCAATTTTTTTTATGAAATTTTTAATTTTCCTGGCAATGTACGCACATTGGCTTTCGTCGAATTTAGTTTTATCAATAATATTGGTGTATATGTACGTCTCTACCGCAAAAGTTTTTTTTGAAGCATCAGGCTCCGTATGCCATACTGTAAAAAGTGCTCGCTTGCACACTGACATTGTTGCTAAAAAATTATTTTTAATTCATTGTGGACAATTTCACATCGTAATACACAGACTAATTTAAAAAAAAAAAAACATTGATACCGAACCCAGTGGGACCTTAAAAGTTATACTCTACTAAAGTTCAATTTATTAGTGAATGTTAAGATACATAAAAGTACCAAAGAAAATATTACATTTTGGAACGAAACACAATCACAGGTCACAAACATTTATTTTGTTAGTAAGTACATACATTTTCCTTTAATTTACAGCAAAAAGTTCAATTGAAAGCAAAAACACTAATTTATACAAATTTTTTTTTTATACGCAATCAGAATTGGCAGGAAAGCTGATGGCAACAGCTGATGAAAATTATGCTGAATTCAAAGCTTCACTGCTGTTCAAATATTGGTAAAAAATCGAATCGATTAATGTTTTCGGACTATTGAATATGTTAGTAATCGATTGCAAAAACAATTTTGGCGCCAAGTTTTACTTTAAATTTGAATTAATCGGAGATAAATCAGCCGTTTCGCCCACAGTGCGGCCAGAGGTTTACTCGATAGTTGTTCTATGACCGACAACTGCCACTGCCAACAACTCGAATGAATGGATATGTACGGTAAATCAAAGAAATTCATTTTACGGTGGCAGTATTACCACTAATACTTGATGAACATTCAATTATACGAGTAGCGACATGGCTACAACAATCACCAGTATAAACGGATACAAGGAATCCATATCTCTTGCCGTATAATGATCCGGTGGTAAAAATGATATTACGGAAACTTCAAGAAGAGAATCTTCTTTGCAGACATGAGGCACTACGCGGAATAGCTGGATAGCCACATCACTTACATGAGCCGAGTCTCTCAGAATAGACCCTTTCTTAACGCCGGAGCAGACTATTGTGGACCGTTCTGGATCCACCATAAGGTTCGAGGAAAATGTCCTGACAAAGCTTACATTGCAGTTTTGGTATGCTTTGCAACCAAGGCAGTCCACCTGAAATTGATCGGAAACCTGTCCACCTGCTCATTTGTAAGTGCGATTCAGCGTTTCATTGGGCGCAGAGGAAGATGCCAGACATTATACTGTGACAATGCAACAAACTTTGTTGGAGCAAACAACCAACTGAAGGATATAATACACTTAGAAACGGCAGCAGGAACTATCAAGGAGTTTTGCAACCAAAAGGAGTGCAATTGAAGTTTATACCACCACGGTCTCCGGATTTCTGAGGATTATGGGAAGCTGCCTTAGAGTCCGGTAAGCATTTACTGTTGAAAAATGTATCGACCGCAAACTTGACATTTGAACTAATGTCTACCATCAATGGTAGACATTTGAACTAATGTCTACCATCAATGGTAATGTTGAAGCAGTGCTGAACTCTCGTCCGTTAACTCCAAACTCAGACGAACCCAACTACTTGACAGCTTTAACCCCAGGCCATCTATTGATCGGAGAACCATTGGTAGCCCAACAAGATGCAAAGCATGCAATAACACAGCAATTGATTCCAGAGCAATGGGAATTAATGTAACGGTTTAAGCATACATTCTGGACACAATGGTCTCAAAGGTACCTACAGAAATTGCAGGCTACATCCAAAAGGAAGATACCATATAACAGTGTCAAAGAAGGCATGATGGTAATTCTAAAGGAGGATAGAATTGTTAAATTATATCCAGGCCTGGATGGATATGTCCGTGTGGTGGACGTTAAAACATCCAGAGGCACTTACAAGCGGGCTATCCATAAATTAGCTACCCTGCTTAGAGAGACTGGGATAAAACGTAATGTCGAGGCAGATGACATAGTATCCGATTCCCAAGAAGAACATAGTATCGAGGACAGTGCAGAACCAAAGACAAAAATACGTTTGTCGGTCGGTCTGCCACCGTTTTTAATGACGATCTGCCTAATGCTGTTGTTACTTCGTATAGCATTTGCTCAAAGGACCAACATAAATCTATTCAACCTCAAACCAGGCATATACTACGAAAGTATTGGCACAGGAAGAATAGCAACGTCTGACTGGACTATCGTGGCATTTTACGATCTCGAACCAAGACATTTTCATTAAGCGATACCAAGCCACAATTGAAAATCAGATGAAACTAATGGAACACCAAATAAACGACATATCCAATGTCCAATGAGGTAAAGGCATTGCAATGGTTTATCACGCTAACTACTCAGATGACAGTTATTGCAGGGAATTTGCAACGAATTCAAACCGAAATTTCCCGAGTATTTACAGATTCCCATCATAGCAAAATAAGCCCGTTACTACTGAACATCTGAACCAACTTAAGAGACATCTTCCATTTGGCTTGGAGCTATCAGTTCCAGATAACGACGTCTTGCAATTATATGCCTTGATAAAAGCACAAGGCACAATCGCGAACAATCATGTGATATTTAAAAGTTACGTTCACATTAGTGGCAACGCAGGCAGTGCAACTGTATAACGTGGGACCCATTCCAGCAATTGGAACTCATAGGATTATAATTATGAACATTAAAGATCTTATTATTGCTGTCAACACAGAACAAAATCAATACATTGGGATCTCAAGAGCAGATTTGTAACGATGCCATCAGCTCAACAATGAACAATATATTTCTTTTCGATAAACAAACGACGTTTACGGCTATGACAGACACAATAAAATTGCCATTGCGGTTTGGTACCTTCAGCATTGGCCAAAAACAGCGCCAACAACAATACAATTCACGAAGATGTAGCTAAGCTGCGACGAACTAAGCAACATTCAAGAAAAGCTGGAAACTAAGCGAAACTGGAAGTTACCAGAAGACCTCAGCCAGCCGACACACCATGTGATCGTCTCCTGCGCTAACAATAACACTGGTTCTTGGGATAGTGTATGGAAAAAGGAGATGCTCCCAAACCCCAAGGGACAATGGTCCAGAGCAGACAACTGTGCGGATCGTCAATCCTATGCTGACTCCCGCTGCAGCAAACCCAGGCATCAGCAATTTTTCGGTCAATGCTGGATAGCGTTGAACAGGTGTTCAAGATGACAATAAGACAATCATAATATAGAACAAATGGAAATGTATGTCAAGATTAGTTTGTAACCCGATTATAGATATCGATGGCTCGTCAGTCACAAGTAGATCTGATATTGTCAGCAGATAACAATAAAGACCTACTTAATTAAGCTGGCGTATTCTATGTCAAACTATGCATTGGTAAGGTCTCCAGTTTTACTATAAAAGAAATGTATTATTCTTAGTAAGATCAGATACCAATTGTAGCTACATCGGGTGTGCATCGCTGTGGCTTTGGCCCCCATGTCTACCTTTGTAAAATCTTTCCGAAGTCCACCCAATTTATGTGTTGGCTGCGACGACTATTAGTCACTAGTTTATGTACTACTGCCTATTTGCTTATACTTAAATAAATATTAAATAAATTCAAGAAATACTAGGGTTTTTTATTGAACAAAGGTGGTCTTCGGTATTGTAGGCTTTACCAACTTTTTTCGCTTCATTTAGTCGAAATTCCCAACTAATTCTAGCGTTGAAGACATGGTATTGCTATTGCAATTCTGGAGTTTTTTAGCAAAGTCTGCTGATGCTAGAACTTGGTGGTTCTTGAAATAGCTATACAGACAACGTGTTCACCTTTTTGTTTGAAATAATTTTCCTTTGGAAGATCTCGAGCCGTCTAAATTGCTACGTTTGATTTAAATTTCAAATAGGTTGTAATCTAACTAGATAACACCAACGAAAGGCACGTTGTTACTTTGGAATTTTTATTCAAAAAAAAACCTTCTTCTATGTGGTACAATATACCGTGTTTGAAATAAGATGTCGTGATATTAGTATGGTAAGGGCGAAGCTCTTACACTAACTTTTTATTGCACCTAAGGGTATGCATAAAAAGATAGTTGGTGTTTTGAATTTATCAAGCAAGACAACCATAAGACAATCATAATATAGAACAAATGGAAATGTATGTCAAGATTAGTATGTAACCCGATTATAGATTTCGATGGCTCATCGATCATAAGTAGATCTGATATGGTCAGCAGTTAACAATAGAGACCTAGTTAATTAAGCTGAAATGGTTAGCTATTATCAATAAAGATGTATTTTGCTGACCTAACTCTATGTCAACCTATGCATTGGTGAGCTCTCTAGTGTTACTATAAAAGAAATGTATTATTCTTAGTAAGATCGTACGAATTGTAGCTACTGGTGTGCATCGCTTGTTTTTGGCCCCCATATCTCCTTTGAATCTGCTCCGAAGACCACCCAATTTATGTGTTGGTTACTAATACTAATAGTCGTCGGTCCACTGGTTTATGTGCTAGTGGCTATTTTCTTATAAATAAATAAACATTCAATAAATTCTAGAAATACTAACGTCCTTCATTGAACAACCTTCATGTCAACTCAGTCGAGAATCATTCTACCTAAAATGGCGTCAAATTCCATGTCCTTCTCGGGAACTACATGAAATTCAACTTCTACTTTAATTTTGCCGATGATCATTATTATAGACAAACTAGCAAACATTAAATTTTCCGCATCTCCTATTCCTACCAAACACTTTCCAGGATCTGTTAGTTGTTTAACTCCTAACATCGAAAAACACTTCGTCGAATCGTAGACATGTCTCCTCATGTATCTAGAAGCCTTTTAAATTCAATTTTCTCGTAGCTTACTAGAACTAAAGAATAACCCAGACGGAGTGAATGTATTCAGACTAACTTTAACTTGGTCATGTTGAACAACATTTGCTTGCTTCTCACGTTTAGTCTGTGCTTTGACACCACACTGAGCTGGACGATTACCTGGCTGGCCGCTATTGAAACACCTTGGTTCCAATTTAGGACAAACCTTATTGAAACCTTTTTTCCTTGCAAACAGGGTCTATTAATTTTGGTCACCAGTGTGAAACGCATAGAAGCAAGCATCTCCGACCATATTAATTATATATATTGTTGATCAGCACGAAGGGACCAGTTCATTTTGCCATGCCCGTTCGTTCGTTCGTCTGGATCAACGCGAAATCTTCCTAGACCCTTAAAGCTACAGGGTTAAAATATTCCAGTTAGGCTTATAAACTGCATAGTTTTTGTATCTCGGATTCAGCCGGATCGGACCATTATATCAGATAGCTTTCAAACGGCAAAGGCACAAAGAGTGACTTTTCTTAATAACTTCGTTACTTTTTACGCGATTTTCATAAAAATTCATATTCATATATTTCTTAGTTTAACAAAGCTATTAATGACTGGGCTAAATTTGATCAATGTCGGATGACTATATCATATGGCTCTCTAGAAACAATATTAATGAACATGACTTCGGCTACACCGAAGCTTATATACCCTTGCAGTCCTTGGCAATAATATTTTTACATGTTTGAAATACTTTTTTTTGCAGCTCAATTTATCTATAAACAAACAAAACATTCAAAATATTACACTTTTTACTATAATTCGTTTTATCTTCTTCGCTAAGTCCCTAAGCAAACCACGACACGCATACATGTGGTCTGCTGATCTGTTCATTTCGACCAAAGACTTAGCAATCAGTGCTGGAGCAGAGCCGAGTTATATTGACTGTAATCTGTGTTCTTTATAACCAATGTTTTGTTTCACATGACTAAATTGCATAGCAAGACTAAACTATATAATATAGTGGCCCGATCGCAAAGATTTTCATATTTGATCTGTCCCAGTTTCAGCCCGATAGCGTTCAAGATGGCTGATTAAAACTCATATGCACAGATGGACGGACATGGCTATGTCGACTAAGCTTCTCATGCTGATCAAAAATATACATATATACTTCATGGGGTCGGAAATGTCTTCTTCTGTGCGTTACAAACATCTGACCAATTTTTAATACCCCGTGCGCAGATATTGACTGTTTAAATATATTGCCACGACCATTTCCGCCCCCGCAAACTTTCTGAAAAACAACAAAATTACCAAATTCAATCAAATTTAAATGCTCAATAGCCACTAAGATGGCGCAGTAAAACGCATACGCATCGTTGGATACACGGACATAAGGACGGACAAAAGGACGGACGATCAGACGGACATGACTATATCCACTCAGCTTCTCACGCTGATAAAAATATTTATAATGTATGAAACATCTCCGTCTGTGCGTTAGAAACATCTGACCACTTTCATAATACCGCCTGAAAGAGAATTATAAATAATAAATGAGTCAAAAAAAAAAAAAAAAAAATTTGGTGTAGCAAAAAAATTTATGTAACTTTAAAAATAATTGTATTTTACAAGGATAAATTATTTAACACCTATGTTTTTGAAATCCATACAAATTGGGTCTCAAATCTGAACTTATCAGGTGTGCTTCAGAAATCACTGTCAGTTTTTAATTCAGCGCGGAATCCAAATCGATTCAAAGAAACCAGGTGTCACAGAACTTTGAGTGATTTCATTTTTTTCGAACATACATAGTTAGTTTATTTTGGTAGGGTTGTCATTAAATATCAATTAATTTTACCTGCACCTATAAAAATCTAATAATATTTTATTAAAGACAGCCATTTTGGCTTAGAAATTTTTTTATTTTTTTAATTACCATAAGTTTAATTCAAGAAATTTATAATATTTTTTGTTTTAAGAAAGCAAAATTGAATTTGAAATACCGTACCTTTTGTCCAACGACAACAATATCAATTGTTTGCCTGTTACAGGTGAACTTTGCCACTTTTCTTGCAAAATACATGAAACTACGCCATTTATTATAAAACTAAAAGTGTCACTAAATTAGCAATGTTTTTATTAATGTTTTAACACAAAATTTGGTATTATATCATTTTCATTTCGCTTATCGAAATGGTCTATGTGGCAGACACGTCTTTGGCAGAGGACTTTTCTCTGATAAAAGTTTCTACTGATTTACAAAAAAGCAAAATTAAACAAATAACACTGTGATAGTCGAAAAAAAGACATGGCAAAATTCGATGGTTTCATCCTATTTCGGGTCCTGCGAATCGAACTGCATCATTAGTTTTTTAAGTTATCATGATGGTTTCATACAAAATTTTTTGCGGAAGTTTTTCATCAAAGTTGCCATTTTTTCGAAAAGGGTATTTTTTCCATTTGCTTCTAACTTCTAAAATATTCAGTTTTTTTACAAACTTTCTTCAGCAAAGTTTCTTAGAATTGAAATGGCTACAAATGTTGGAAAAACACCTAGCCTCTAAATCTGCACGTTACCGAGCTTTACGACAAAATGTAAAAAAAAATCGAATCTTGACCAAATTTTTTTAATGTTTTCTTTCCTGCATTTTGGTAATATTGAACATTTTTCATTCGAATCATGATCATAATATGAGAATTTATTATGCTCAATGGCAGCAGAAGAGAAACCAGACCTATCCAATTTACGATTTATAATATAACCATTTAATCAAATTGATTTTTTTTTTAGATATGTTAACAAAATTAAACTAACTGTATTTGTTTAGTTTTTGAAAAATATTTATACAGTCGGTATCATAACTGCATATTATTTATTTGACAACAATATTAGTCAAGGGCGTAGCCCGGTTTAAGCACGGGGGGGGAGGGGTGCAACCAAACCAATTTACTTAAAATTGAAGTTGATAAAACTTTTTATAGCTTTTCAAATCAAAATGTATTAAAAAAGTTAAGTTAGGAAAAAAGGTGTCATGAATTTAAATACTGGCTACGCCCTTGATATTAGAAATAGTTATATCCCATGAGCTTTAACTACTCAAGCCTTTTACCGCTATTCTATTGATATCGGTGGGTACTTATGCGAGCACCGTTAAGAAATTACCTCTACTAATCATGAAAGCATAGACTTAAATCATAATTTTGACTTCAACGTTGCGCTTAGAAGTGTTCTGCATTGAGCTTAAATTAACATGAACAAGTGTCCGACAAGTTTTGCTGTATTTTGCTACGTATGTGGAAAATTTACAAGCCCTCGCAGTAGACGCAAAATATCTCCTGGAACTGCAGCAATTTATGAGGAATACTTTAATTTACCAGTGATTAGAGACGTAAATTGGGCACCAAGCAATATCTGCACACAATGCAATAACAATTTGCAGAATTGGTCAAAAAAGTTGCGTGCAAAAATGGGTTTCGGCATTCCAATGATTTGGATAGATCCACAAGGTCATGATACGGGTAACTGCTATGCATGCCAGAATAAACTCGCAAAACTAAAGAAGAGTTCTATAGTTTATAAAAGTGTTCAATCTGCTCAGTTGCCAGTACCTCACTCGGAGAATGTTCCAATTCCTAGATGTCAAAGCCCAACAGAAAGATATATTCCGCCAACATTTTTCACCGAACCTGAAGAGCTACTATCAATGTATGAGCCATCGCAAATCGATAAACCTTGCCAACATGTCGAGATATCCCAAGCTCGCTTAAATACGATGGTAAGGCAACTAAAATTGTCGCAAAGGCAGGCAATCTGTTTAGCACATCATTTACGATCTGTTAGCATTTTGTCTAAGGATGTGAAAGTGTACGGATATCGGAAGAGACAAGAAGAGCTTTTGGACTTTTTCGAAATAAACGGCAATAATACGTTTGCATACTGCAAAAATATCGTTGGGCTAATGGAACATATGAATTGCGAGTACAAACCAGAGGAATGGCGATTGTTTATTGATGCATCCAAAAATAGTTTAAAGGCAGTACTGCTATATGTGGATAACACGAAAAATCCAGTTCCCATTGCTATTAGTTCCAACACGAAGGAAACTTACGATTCAATGAAACTAATTTTGGATTGTGTGCAATATGAAAAACATCAATGGAAGATATGCGCTGACTTAAAAGTTGTTGCTCTACTCACTGGCTTGCAAGCGGGTTATACAAAAAACATGTGCTTCATTTGTCATTGGGATACCAGATTTCGCGGTAACCAATATGATAAACGAGATTGGAAGGCTCGGACGGAGTACAATATAAATGTTGCAAATGTAATCCATACCCCACTGATACCAGCTAATAAAATTTTACTGCCACCACTGCACATAAAATTGGGAATTGTCAAAAATATTATTAAAGCACTGAATCGGGATGGTGAAGCGTTTCAAAGCTTAATTGAGCGTGGCAAAAATAAAAGAAGGTATTTTATATAGTTTTTTCTTTCAAGGGTTGAAATACACATATGACCAAAAATTTCATTCTAGGTGTGTTAAATGGTCCAGATATAAGAAAGCTAATAAAAAATAGTGAATTTTGCGAGCTTCTAAGACCAAAAGAAAAGATGGCGTGGAATTGCGTTAAAGCTGTTATTAACAACTGTTTGGGAGTGCGCCGTATTGAAGGATGGCAAGGGAATGTGGATCAAATGTTAGAGTCCTTTAAAGACATGGGTGTAAATATGTCTTTAAAGATTCATTTTCTCCACTACCACAAGGACCATTTCGAACGACAAGTTCCGACAGAATCCGATGAACACGGAGAACGATTTCATCAGGTTGCTGCACCATTAGAACATTGGTATAGCGGAAAAAGGCTTGACTCGTTGCTCGCAGATTTATGTGGGAACTTAATAAATGAAGCTCATGGTATATAATGCAAATATTGTTGTCAAATAAATAATATGCAGTTATGATACCGACTGTATAAATATTTTTCAAAAACTAAACAAATACAGTTAGTTTAATTTTGTTAACATATCTAAAAAAAAATCAATTTGATTAAATGGTTATATTATAAATCTTAAATTAGATAGGTCTGGTTTCTCTTCTGCTGCCATTGAGCATAATAAATTCTCATATTATGATCATGATTCGAATGAAAAATGTTCAATATTACCAAAATGCAGAAAAGAAAACATTAAAAAAATTTGGTCAAGATTCGATTTTTTTTTACATTTTGTCGTAAAGCTCGGGAACGTGCAGATTTAGAGGCAAGGTGTTTTTCCAACATTTGTAGCCCTTTCAATTCTAAGAAACTTTGCTGAAGAAAGTTTGTAAAAAAACTGAATATTTTAGAAGTTAGAAGCAAATGGAAAAAATACCCTTTTCGAAAAAATGGCAACTTTTATGACAAACTTCCGCAAAAAATTTTGTATGAAACCATCGTGATAACTTAAAAAACTAATGATGCAGTTCGATTCGCAGGACCCGAAATAGGAAGAAACCATCGAATTTTACCATGTCTTTTTTTTTTTTTTTAAAAAAACTATCACAGTGTAATTGGATTAAACCTTTTATTCTTTAATCATTAGTAACTTAACAACTTGTCTTACGACATTTATTTTTTTTTTTATCAAAAAACCTCGTAAGTTCCATGCAATTGATCATTTAGTGCTATTGGCGAGTCGATTGAAAATGGCTCAAAATGTCAGTTTGTGGCACCTTAATTTCAGCTTTCACTAAAATTGCCGCCCAAGTGATATCTGAAACATACCTGTATATATTGCTTATTTTTCATAGTAACTTTTGGTTTATGTTTAATTGATGCTACTGTAATATTATACACGAATTATTGGAATTTTATCGAACAAACCTGAAGTAACGGAGAGTGTGTTTCCAACAGCGTGATTTGAAGAATCACGTCCATGACTATCGTCTGCTCTTAAGCGACTTTGGTTTATTTCGCTATCACTATTGAGACTGTCATACTCTTCCGATTCAGCCTTGACAATTTTTGAACAATGGGTGTATCTTTTTTCGTATTAGTGTGATTGCGCTCGGTGGCTTCAATAACATCAACGCTGGCGTTGCAATTAGTCTCGTTTATACTAACCAGTGAAGAACTTTTAATATTGGCTGGAATGATACTGGATGTATTATGATGCTTTAGTCTTAAATCGTACGTAGACGAATTTGCAAAATAGCTGAAAGAAAAGTTTGCTGATTGGTTTTCATGTTTAGGTAAATGAAATGTTGCGTAAGGATATATATCTTCAGAAAACTCTGGTATGCGGTCAAGCACTGCTTCAGGTACAGATAGTTGACAATTTTTGGATACTGCACCATAAAATTGTTCTCTTTGTCGATTATCCGCTTTATCTGGACTAGAACACGTTCTTAGTATGTCCGCATTTCCTGAAAGAGCCCTTCGCGGATCTGCGAGAAAATGTCCAAATAAGTGAATTATTAGTTTTGATTTAAATTCTTTAAACACTTACAGTTCTTAAAACATATAAATGCTCCTATAAGAGCAAGAATCGTTCCAAAAATTGATGCTATAATAATAGCAACGAAGTGAACATCGGTTAAAACAATTTTCTTTTCAGGCCCCTTTTCGCTGTCAGTGCTGCTTATTAATCCAAAAAAAGTATGTGTTTGAAAGTAGAATTCCTTTGTCGTTGGGCCAGCATTATTGTATGCTGTAACACGTAAATTGTAAGCTGTTCCAGCTTCTAAGTCGCCTATATTGTACCGCGTCTACAAATCAACAAATAAGTTGTAATAATTTAACAATTGTTGCAAGGACTTACTTTGGTTTCTACTTTATTGGAAACGATAATCCATTCATTGGACGACTGAGAGACTTTAAATTCTATGCTGAAGTAGAGAATGGGACATCCACCATCGTCCCACGATGATAAATCCAAAATAATTGATGTTAGATTTGGACGAATAAATTTATATTTAACTGGTGCAATAGGCTTATTTCCTGATAAACAAACAAAATAATTATTTATACTCGATACTCCAAATCTAGAATTTTTATTAAAAAATTGATAATCATACCTTTTGTTTTTGCTGTTCCTACTGCGCTGTTTGGACTCATGCCTATTTTATTAAAGCTGTTCATAAAAAACTGATATTGTGTTCCACATCGAAGGTTTTCAAGAACATAAGAATTAGCTCGCCTTTCTAAAACGATTTTCACCCACTCTTCAGTGTCACGTCTATAGGTTAAGGTAACCCCTCTAAGTGATGTACCACCAAAATCTTCAACTCTCCATTGAAGAGAAATTGAGTGCTTCTGTACAGTATTAATCAAGACTATTGGAGGTGACGGGGGCACTATGAGAAGAAGAAATTTATTAACCATAATATAAAGGATATACTTAAATGTGGAAACATTCTCACCCTGCACATAAAGCTGATAAACGATTTGATCCGAGCCTATAGAGTTTTTTGTTGTACATGAATAGTTGCCTTCATTCCAACGTTCAACATTGCGGAGGTGTAAAGAGTTTTCGTGATTTACATCCAAACGGATATTTTTCTTTTTCCGAATGTTTAAGACTTTCCATTCAACTATAACCTTTGGATTTCCAACAAAGATACATGCTAGTTTAATATCTGATCGCCAACTAACGCTTAGTGATTGGCTGAATGAGATTATAGCGGCAGGGATAGACAAGCTGAGGACAAGTTTAATGACTGGTTTAATTGGACCCTGCCCAACTCTGGTCGATGCAGTCACCCAAGCCTCATACGATTCTTTAAAATTTAAATCTTTAGCTTCAAAATGAAGTGTACGCGCTGACAGAACTTCCTTCAATATCCTTAATTCTTGTCCTTTTTCAAGGATTCTAATATATATAGTGTATTTTGTAATTAATCCATTGGGATGACGTGGGGGTAACCAGCTGACAATAACTGAAGACACTGTGCTCACAACTGATTTAACAACTTTTGGTGCATCTGGAACTGCCTCCTCAGTAATACATGTCACTGCAGGACTTAAAAGTCCATCACCAGCCCGTGTAAAAGCTAAAACTTGCACACTATAGTTGGTGAAGGGATGTAACCCATGAAGCACGGTATTTAGCGCTGATGTAATTTTGGTTTCTAGACTACTGTACTCTTGTTCAACATATACCGGCTCATAAAGTAACTTATAACCCTGAACTATCCCATGACACAAATCCTTCGGTGGTGACTGCCATGATACTTGAATATTTTGTGAAGTTAGTGCAAGGCATGTTACAGCTGTAGGATGTGCCGTTGGGGCGTCTTCTAGTGTGTGACCTAATACTACTTCGCTAGGTGGCCCTTCACCTTTTATGTTAAAGGCTGATACCGTTATTGCATAGTGTGTGTACTTTTCCAATCCAATTAAACGGAAATCGTTAAGACCCTCGGTGGATAGACTGCTAATTTTAGTATAGTTTTTGACACTGAGATATGATGAACCGTGTTTTTGATAAGCAATCATAAATCCCAGAAGATCTCCATTCCACGAATCACGAAGAGGAGCTCGCCAGGTTATTAACAACTATAATATTTGTAATTTATTATTAGATCTAACATTAATATAACACTCACTTGTTGCGAATCCAAAGGATCAACAGTTACATCTTGTGGGGGAGCAGATGGTATTTCCGAATCGGTTTGGAAAAATAAAATGTCACTGGGAGCGCTAGTTCCTAAGTGATTTTCCGCGTACAAACGAATGTGATATCCATGAGCTGGTTTTAGAGAATTTAAATGTGCAGTGGTTCTATCGCCAGGTAGGACGTGTTTGTTATTATGTTCGGACCAAACATCTACATAGAAAAACGGAAAAATATTATATGAACTGGTTTCTGGCAGCTGTTTTTTCGTTTATTTGTTGACGCAGATGTACAATGCGCTGTATTTGCAAGTAGCCCCTTGACTGTTACGCACGACCCCAAAACAACTAGCTGCCTAGCTCAAACCCGACCCTGATCGACCGATGGATCCAGCTGTGTAACGCACGAGAAAAGGCAGACAACCAGATCATAATATATAATCTACAGCTATGTATGAACTTGTAAGGAAACTCTGGCAGAAAAATTCTCATCATTTCAGGAGACCTTTAGAGGATCGAGAGTATCATAGAAGGGAGAGGGAGCAAGGAGCAAGTGCCTCTTTCCCTAAAAACCTGAAACGAATGGGAGAGGGAATTGTAAAGAGAAACTACAACGGCTGATCTCCCCCCGAGTGGCTCAAATTAAAGTAAAGGCTTATAGTGGGCTCACCTGTGCCCATCCTGTCTGCGTATAGTTTAAATATCCTCTGTGTTGCACTTATTTTCGAACGCACAGATTGATTTTTTTGCTTCTATACAATTGCTTGGTTTTAAAAATAAGGCTCTGTTCAAATTCTTCGGCAATTGTTAAAGCCCATAATTATTTTTCCTACTTAGATTTATGGGCATGTGCTTTGGCTAGGGATGCAAAAAAATTTCAAACTCTAATTAGTCGTAAAAATATCCTCCTAAGGTGTTAAAATGTATTCTTCATTCCATGCATCATAATTGTGTGTCTCGTTGATTTGTTCTCTTATTTGCATTATGGAGAAGGGACTTGTGAGCCCCCCACTAGTCAAAGTCATCGCCTGCTATTAATGGCGATTCGGAGCTACTGCTAATGCTATCATCTGTTATAGACATTGCTGCCATTTCTTTTCGTAAATTTTGAAGAAGAGTTGGAAAAGTTCCGTTTCCTTGTATAATCGATGCGCTTGAATCGCGGATACAAGAACCATGAGGTTGAGAAAAGGTGACAAGAATCCAAATGGCCAAGTCATCCTCTATTTGATCTATTATTTATTTATTTACTTATTTATTTATTTAATCATTTATTTATTTATTTATTTACATGAACTAAATCAGCAGTCGATGAAAAAGCTTAAGCTAAAATACAGAAAATAATTAATTGAATATAAGAATAAAAAGGTAGGCGAAGCCTCGGGTCCTGAATAGGGATTCCCGGAGAGAAGAGAAAATAACCTAATCTTGATTCGTTGAATTCAAAATATGAACTCATTTTTTTTAAATACTCTTAAACTCTAAGAAGCGACAATTATTCTTAAAAATACTTATTCTTATACCGCGACGCTGTTATAATCTTAAGTGTTTTCCACAGAGTGTGGATGCATGATTTGTTTGGTTTTAATTAATAATTGTCATTTGAATCTTTATAACTTATTTTTTTTATGTTTTTGTTTCGAATTGTATATTTCATTGGTGCATCTGATTTGGTGAAGCCATTTCAGATGAACACGATGTTTATTCTTAAACATTCTGCAAAGGGCCGCCAAATGTGGCGTTTTGGACTTTATCTTTATAGTTAGCTGTCTTATCCAAATTATTAATAATATTATCATTAGTAAGAGAACTATTGTTAAAGAAGCATGACCGGTTACATGATGGAAGTTTAACCATAGTAATTCAATATGATGTTCTTTTACGATTGTCACTGACTTCCTATTCTCACCAATTTCCCCGTATGTATTACTGAGTTGGCTTCTGCTGGTTTTTATACCATGCATCCTTAAGGTGAATGGTATATTAAAGTCGCCAAAATGTATGTAACAGGCAGAAGGAAAGCTTCTCCGACCCAATAAAGTATATATATTGTAACGTAGACGGCCTGGGTGGCAACTCGGGTAGAAGGCAAACTGTCCCCTTAAGTAGCTGTCCCATTTTCTACGGCTGGGCACACTAAAAACGGCGCCACAGGGAGGGATAGTTTTTTTGGAGTTAGCGCGGCCAACTTAACGATAAGAAGAAGGAGAGAAGAAGAAGAGAGGGGGAGAGAGAAGAAGGGCTTGAAAGTTTTCGCTGCCGCCAAGACAAGAGAAAAAGAAAGAAATTGAATAAACGAAAGAAACGAATCGTCTCTGTTTTCTTTGCGATTCTGCCGAATTATCTGAGGCCTGACGATCGAACGCCCAACCGTAAATCGACCGCTCGGCCACGGGTGGCGTTATTTTGTTCCACAAAGGCAAAACACGTTACATTGGTGTCAGGTGTGCGGTTATGTTCGGTTACTGCAAAGAACCTCACCACGTGTAAAATGCCTAAGAAATCGATGCAGGCTCGGAACAGTAGAATGGAGGAGGACAGCGGCAGTTCTATTATTGCTATAGCACAATCAGTGGAGGCGGTGACTAAAAAGATTGACCGAATGTGCGAGGCCTAACAGCGGTCCTTTATAAGCGCACAGTTCACAGCGGTGCCAGGGCCCGTTTCGCCGCCGGAACACTCCACATGGGGTGGGTTACCTCAACCAAGCCAGGACGCGCTGCCACGGGCCGCTTCCACCACCTACGGATCGGCGTGGGCGCGATCACCCCCCGTGCCGCAATTTAATCCAGGTTTGTTGCCGTTGTTTGATGGAACTGGATCTTGGGGCAAATTTAAGCGACTGGTAGACAAGGTGTCGAATTACTATCATTGCGCAGAGGATGAGAAATGTTTGGCAGTGGTGTTGAATCTGCGCGTTCGCGCCTCAACCTTTTATGGCACCTTGCCTACACAATCTACACTTACCTACACAGCACTGTGTGCTGCCATGCGTCAACCATTCATGCTAGATTGCTGGTCGAGCTATCAACTGTTGCGTCATCGGATACAAGGACGCAGGGAATCCTTGCCCGATTTCGCAATGGAATTGGAACGCTTGGCCCAATGCGCTTTTAGTGGAATGCCCGGACATATGTATGACCAGATTCTGGTGCAACAATTTATTGACGGTATGCGAGAAACTCCGCTACAGGGATTAGTAATTTCTAGTCGACCGATTCAGCTACAAGAGGCATTGGACGTAGCGATGCGAGTGCAAGCCCAGTTTGGACGCACACACGGTAAGCCGGTTCTGCACAGTCGGGTGGTCGAGAGAGGATACATTCATACACCAAGACGTCGCCGACGAAGACGAGGTCGCAGCCAGCTCACGAAAGAGGCAACAAGTCACCCTTCGGAAAACAGCAGCATGCCAATGTAGCGGGCGAACATTGGCAATAGTAGACAACGCCCCAACCCAACGATACAGCTATTCTATATCCAACACCAGTGAATGTACCGGTGGCCCTCAGGCGCAATTCAGTGACGAACGCATCAGTCGCCCACTAACGCCGAGCCCCCAGGCATCACGAACGGAGACGCTTGATGATGGTGAAAGCGCGGAACCGGCTGGGAAAAATAGTCTGGCCCCCATCGTCCGTCCGGATACCAGAAATTTAGCCACCAGTACCAGGAACGTTCGCCATTCTAACGTTTCCACCGTTAATGGAGTTGAGCGGTCTGCCATATTTGAGCATTCCGTTCCTACCACATTGGAGCCATCCACGGACCAGAGCAGCAGGCATCCAACCACGCCGTTGCACGAGTCACTATGGACAGAGCCCACGGTTGGAAGCGAGAACACTGGCTTGAACAAAGAAACCGTATTGGCGCGATTGTTTCGTGAACCTTTGGCCGCCGTCCTAACAACTATATGCGCTAAATGCCCTCCCGAAGTAAACAGGAAAGATGCTACCATCTTAAAAGGCCGACGTGGGACGGGGAATCCTATCCAAGCTACGTATTCACCTGTACCAAATGCTAAGGACAGCTTACATTGTATTGTTTTCTTTCAGCAGAGGCCATTGCCAATAGTGGTGTATACCGGCGCGGCAATCTCGGTGTTGAATTGGCGAGATGTGCATCAGCAAATACGAACCTCAACATGCCAGGTAACCAAGTATGCTATGGCGTCGTCAACGCTCACATCCACTGAAGAAACGATGGTAGAATTGCAAGTGCTGCGCAAGCCCCTGATTCATCGATTTGTCCTGGTGAATGATTCTATGCCTACACTGCTGGTTACTGATTTTTGGCTAGAACACAAGGTCGTGATCGACTTTGATAAGATGCACTTAAGATTCCACTGGGCTACCATGCCCTTGTTCCGCGCCTCTGAAGCGCCATGAAATCCGATATACTTGATGAGTCCCGGCTATTTGGCGCCACGCTCCAACACGCATGTCAGATTGCAATGTGCGACGACTAAGCCGGCGTTACCAAGACTTCTCAAGGAAGACTGTTACACAGAGCTGCCGGACGATATCGTTCTGAGCACCGGCTTCGTCCAACCAGTGGCTGGCCAATTTTCTGCCAGGATATCGAATCTAAGCGCACACGAGAGAACGCTGCCACCCACACTAGTTTTGGACGACTTAGAAACCGTAGAAGTGGTATAACCCGACAGATGCGAAAATGCGAGCTCAGATTCTGTTGATTGGGACCGATTCGGGAAAGTGGACCTGCTGCCTACGAAACAACTAATGCTAAAGGAACTATTGAATCGCTATCGGCCTATTTTTGCCCGAAACGATGACGAGACTGGTCAAACCAACTTAACCTCTCACCACATCGATACTGGGCCGGCACGCTCTATTAAACAGATGGCCCGAAGAATACCTCCTGCGCGCAAAGCTGAGGTGCAGCAACTGGTTGCTGACATGGAGAACAGAGGCACGATTCGCCCGTCCGTTAGTGCGTGGTTGTCGCGGGTGGTGCTAGTCAAGTAGAAAGATGGAGTGAGACGATTTTGTGTGAATTATAGGCGCCTGAATGAGATAACCGTCAAGGACTCATATCCGCTGCCCAAGATGGACGACATCATATCAACGTTGTACGGCTCCCAGTGGTTTTCGACGATGGACTTACAAAGCGGATACTGGCAGGTGCGGATGGACAAACCCTCCCGACCAAAGACAGCTTTCACTTGCGATGCTGGACTTTTCGAGTTCAATGTGATGGGCTTTGCAACGCCCCCGCCACATTCGAACGTTTGATGGACAATCTTCTGTCTGGGGTGATGTGGAAGTTCGCGCTAGTCTATCTCGATGACGTGATTGTTTACTCTCGCACAACCAAGGATCACCTCACACACTTGCAGGACGTGTTTAAACGACTGGCAGGGGCTGGTCTTAAACTTAGTTCGAAAAAGTGCAGCTTTTTTAAGAAACAAGTTAGTTACCTAGGCCATATCGTGAGTCCTAATGGATTACAGGCGTGTCCCAACAAGATTGATAAAGTGCTGAGCTGGCCTACACCTCGAAATACCAAGGAAGTGCGATCCTTTTTGGGGCTTTGCTCGTCCTACCGCAAGTTTATCCCCAACTTCGCTACTTTCGCTCGACGGCTCCACCAGCTGACTGAGAAACTTCGACGCTTTGAATGGGACACTCACTGCAGTCACTCCTTTGACACCTTGAAGCAGTGCCTAACGACAGCCCTCGTCTTGGCTTTTCCTAATCACACCGGTCAATTTACGGATGCCTCGAATTCTGGGGCGGGAGCGGCGCTTATCATCTAAAACTACAACTATTGTGTAACACGTCGAGAGGTCTTCGCCGTAGTCCGTGCCACTAAACACTTTCATCATTATTTGTATGGCCGTTCGTTTCTCGTACGGACCGACCATGCATCTTTACAGTGGCTGTACAACTTTAAAGAACCAGAAGGGCAGATGTTGGATGAAAGGTTGGATAGAACGTCCGCAACAGTACGACATGCACATTCAGCATCGAAGTGGTACCACATGCGAAAGAGTCGAACAGAAAAATGGAGTGGCCGTGTTGTTTACCCAAGTCCTGCTACCCGAACTGTGTAAGGAGCAAGAGGCCGACGAAGCCCTCAGTAAGGTGCGCGATTGGATGAACAAGTCCGAACGACCACCTAAAACTACATTGTGGAGCGAGAGCCCAGAAATTAGAGCTTTGTGGCATCTCTACGACCGATTGGCCTTTGATGAAATAGGAGTGATTACCATAAAAAACTCGGAGAATATACCGGTAGCCCTTATGCCCCGCTCAATGGTAGATGCTGCCATTCGAGGCGTGCACGACTCTCCATCTGGAGGTCACTTCAGTGCTAACAAGACTTTAGCCAAAGCGAAGAAACGATTTTACTGGATCGGCCAAAGGGCCGATATAACCCTCTGGTGCGTACGCTGCACCATCCGCAACGCACGCAAAGGACCACTTTGAAGAACCGTCGGTCGCCTGCAACCAAGCCTAATGGGAGCCCCCTTCGATCGTCTATCGATTGACATTCTAGGCCCTCTACCAACTACGCCTCGTGGGAACCGCTACGCCACTGTCGTTATAGATTATTTTACCAAGTAGCCAGAATGTGCAGCCATACTGGACCAGACAGCCGAAACTGTAGCTCGAGCATTGGTACAAGAAGTCTTCTGTCGATTCGACGTTCCATTCGTCTTAGACTCTGATCAAGGACGCAACTTCGAAGCGGGGGTATTCCAGGCCTGTATGCGGCTGATGACTGTCGAAAAACACGTACCACGACGCTGCATCCACAGTCAGACGGCATGGTGGAACGCTTCAATCGCACGTTGCTAGATTACCTTGCAAAGTTTGTATCTAGTAGCCAGCATGATTGGGATGAGCTGCTACCCATGGCGTTATTGGCCTACAGGTCAGCGGTTCATGAAAGCTCCGGTTATTCGCCCACAATGCTAACGTTTGGAAGAGAACTTAGGCTGCCCAACGATTTATTATTTGGAACACCAGCTCGAGTCCCTACGGAAGTCCCGGAATTCTTGGCTAAGCTGCAAAATCAATTGCGGACGGTAAATGCGAACGCCCGCCGCCAACTGCTAACGGCTACCCAGACTAACAAAACCCGCTACGACCTACGATCGCACCCTCAGGAACTCTGTCCTGGCGACGAAGTATGGCTCTATTCTCCAAGCCGAAGAGTAGGCAGTTGCCCAAAGCATCAATCCGATTGGATTGGGCCCGCTACAATAGTACGTCGGATTTCGGATCTTGTCTACGAAGTTCGACCCCCGGGAAAAAGAGTTACCAGAACTGTGCATGTGAACCGTTTGGCTGATTACCGTCCCGATCCACGCAACGACTTGGTACTCGGGCAGGAGCCTCGAGTCTAAGGAGGGGGTAATGTAACGTAGACGGCCTGGGTGGCAACTCGGGTAGTAGGCAAACTGTCCCCATTAAGTAGCGGTCCCATTTTCTACGGCTGGGCACACTAAAAACGGCGACACAGGGAGGGATAGTTTTTTTGAAGCTAGCGCGGCCAACTTAACGATAAGAAGAAGGAGAGAAGAAGAGAGGGGGAGAGAGAAGAAGGGCTTGAAAGTTTTCGCTGCCGCCAAGACAAGAGAAAAAGAAAGAAATTGAATAAACGAAAGAAACGAATCGTCTCTGTTTTCTTTGCGATTCTGCCGAATTATCTGAGGCCTGACGATCGAATGCCCAACCGTAAATCGACCGCTCGGCCACGGGTGGCGTTATTTTGTTCCACAAAGGCAAAACACGTTACATTGGTGTCAGGTGTGCGGTTATGTTCGGTTACTGCAAAGAACCTCACCACGTGTAAAATGCCTAAGAAATCGATGCAGGGTCGGAACAGTAGAATGGAGGAGGACAGCGGCAGTTCTATAATTGCTATAGCACAATCAGTGGAGGCGGTGACTAAAAAGATTGACCGAATGTGCGAGGCCTAACAGCGGTCCTTTATAAGCGCACAGTTCACAGCGGTGCCAGGGCCCGTTTCGCCGCCGGAACACTCCACATGGGGTGGGTTACCTCAACCAAGCCAGGACGCGCTGCCACGGGCCGCTTCCACCACCTACTGGATCTTGGGGCGAATTTAAGCGACTGGTAGACAAGGTGTCGAATTACTATCATTGGGCAGAGGATGAGAAATGTTTGGCAGTGGTGTTGAATCTGCGCGTTCGCGCCTCAACCTTTTATGGCACCTTGCCTACACAATCTACACTTACCTACACAGCACTGTGTGCTGCCATGCGTCAACCATTCATGCTAGATTGCTGGTCGAGCTATCAACTGTTGCGTCATCGGATACAAGGACGCAGGGAATCCTTGCCCGATTTCGCATTGGAATTGGAACGCTTGGCCCAATGCGCTTTTAGTGGAATGCCCGGACATATGTATGACCAGATTCTGGTGCAACAATTTATTGACGGTATGCGAGAAACTCCGCTACAGGGATTAGTAATTTCTAGTCGACCGATTCAGCTACAAGAGGCATTGGACGTAGCGATGCGAGTGCAAGCCCAGTTTGGACGCACACACGGTAAGCCGGTTCTGCACAGTCGGGTGGTCGAGAGAGGATACATTCATACACCAAGACGTCGCCGACGAAGACGAGGTCGCAGCCAGCTCACGAAAGAGGCAACAAGTTACCCTTCGGAAAACAGCAGCATGCCAATGTAGCGGGCGAACATTGGCAATAGTAGACAACGCCCCAACCCAACGATACAGCTATTCTATATCCAACACCAGTGAATGTACCGGTGGCCCTCAGGCGCAATTCAGTGACGAACGCATCAGTCGCCCACTACCGCCGAGCCCCCAGGCATCACGAACGGAGACGCTAGATGAGGGTGAAAGCGCGGAACCGGCTGGGAAAAATAGTCTGGCCCCCATCGTCCGTCCGGATACCAGAAATTTAGCCACCAGTACCAGGAACGTTCGCCATTCTAACGTTTCCACCGTTAATGGAGTTGAGCGGTCTGCCATATTTGAGCATTCCGTTCCTACCACATTGGAGCCATCCACGGACCAGAGCAGCAGGCATCCAACCACGCCGTTGCACGAGTCACTATGGACAGAGCCCGCGGTTGGAAGCGAGAACACTGGCTTGAACAAAGAAACCGTATTGGCGCGATTGTTTCGTGAACCTTTGGCCGCCGTCCTAACAACTATATGCGCTAAATGCCCTCCCGAAGTAAACAGGAAAGATGCTACCATCTTAAAAGGCCGACGTGGGACGGGGAATCCTATCCAAGCTACGTATTCACCTGTACCAAATGCTAAGGACAGCTTACATTGTATTGTTTTCTTTCAGCAGAGGCAATTGCCAATAGTGGTGTATACCGGCGCGGCAATCTCGGTGTTGAATTGGCGAGATGTGCATCAGCAAATACGAACCTCAACATGCCAGGTAACCAAGTATGCTATGGCGTCGTCAACGCTCACATCCACTGAAGAAACGATGGTAGAATTGCAAGTGCTGCGCAAGCCCCTGATTCATCGATTTGTCCTGGTGAATGATTCTATGCCTACACTGCTGGTTACTGATTTTTGGCTAGAACACAAGGTCGTGATCGACTTTGATAAGATGCACTTAAGATTCCACTGGGCTACCATGCCCTTGTTCCGCGCCTCTGAAGCGCCATGAAATCCGATATACTTGATGAGTCCCGGCTATTTGGCGCCACGCTCCAACACGCATGTCAGATTGCAATGTGCGACGACTAAGCCGGCGTTACCAAGACTTCTCAAGGAAGACTGTTACACAGAGCTGCCGGACGATATCGTTCTGAGCACCGGCTTCGTCCAACCAGTGGCTGGCCAATTTTCTGCCAGGATATCGAATCTAAGCGCACACGAGAGAACGCTGCCACCCACACTAGTTTTGGACGACTTAGAAACCGTAGAAGTGGTATAACCCGACAGATGCGAAAATGCGAGCTCAGATTCTGTTGATTGGGACCGATTCGGGAAAGTGGACCTGCTGCCTACGAAACAACTAATGCTAAAGGAACTATTGAATCGCTATCGGCCTATTTTTGCCCGAAACGATGACGAGACTGGTCAAACCAACTTAACCTCTCACCACATCGATACTGGGCCGGCACGCTCTATTAAACAGATGGCCCGAAGAATACCTCCTGCGCGCAAAGCTGAGGTGCAGCAACTGGTTGCTGACATGGAGAACAGAGGCACGATTCGCCCGTCCGTTAGTGCGTGGTTGTCGCGGGTGGTGCTAGTCAAGTAGAAAGATGGATGGAATGAGATAACCGTCAAGGACTCATATCCGCTGCCCAAGATGGACGACATCATATCAACGTTGTACGGCTCCCAGTGGTTTTCGACGATGGACTTACAAAGCGGATACTGGCAGGTGCGGATGGACAAACCCTCCCGACCAAAGACAGCTTTCACTTGCGATGCTGGACTTTTCGAGTTCAATGTGATGGGCTTTGCAACGCCCCCGCCACATTGGAACGTTTGATGGACAATCTTCTGTCTGGGGTGATGTGGAAGTTTGCGCTAGTCTATCTCGATGACGTGATTGTTTACTCTCGCACAACCAAGGATCACCTCACACACTTGCAGGACGTGTTTAAACGACTGGCAGGGGCTGGTCTTAAACTTAGTTCGAAAAAGTGCAGCTTTTTTAAGAAACAAGTTAGTTACCTAGGCCATATCGTGAGTCCTGATGGATTACAGGCGTGTCCCAACAAGATTGATAAAGTGCTGAGCTGGCCTACACCTCGAAATACCAAGGAAGTGCGATCCTTTTTGGGGCTTTGCTCGTCCTACCGCAAGTTTATCCCCAACTTCGCTACTTTCGCTCGACGGCTCCACCAGCTGACTGAGAAACTTCGACGCTTTGAATGGGACACTCACTGCAGTCACTCCTTTGACACCTTGAAGCAGTGCCTAACGACAGCCCTCGTCTTGGCTTTTCCTAATCACACCGGTCAATTTACGGATGCCTCGAATTCTGGGGCGGGAGCGGCGCTTCATCAACTACAAGATGGACAAGAACGAACAAATGTTTCCAACCAGTAAAACGTAACTATTGTGTAACGAGAGGTCCTCGCCGTAGTCCGTGCCACTAAACACTTTCATCATTATTTGTATGGCCGTTCGTTTCTCGTACGGACCGACCATGCATCTTTACAGTGGCTGTACAACTTTAAAGAACCAGAAGGGCAGATGTTGTACCATCGAAGTGGTACCACATGCGAAAGAGTCGAACAGAAAAATGGAGTGGCCGTGTTGTTTACCCAAGTCCTGCTACCCGAACTGTGTAAGGAGCAAGAGGCCGACGAAGCCCTCAGTAAGGTGCGCGATTGGATGAACAAGTCCGAACGACCACCTAAAACTACATTGTGGAGCGAGAGCCCAGAAATTAGAGCTTTGTGGCATCTCTACGACCGATTGGCCTTTGATGAAATAGGAGTGATTACCATAAAAAACTCGGAGAATATACCGGTAGCCCTTATGCCCCGCTCAATGGTAGATGCTGCCATTCAAGGCGTGCACGACTCTCCATCTGGAGGTCACTTCAGTGCTAACAAGACTTTAGCCAAAGCGAAGAAACGATTTTACTGGATCGGCCAAAGGGCCGATATAACCCTCTGGTGCGTACGCTGCATCATCTGCAACGCACGCAAAGGACCACTTTGAAGAACCGTCGGTCGCCTGCAACCAAGCCTAATGGGAGCCCCCTTCGATCGTCTATCGATTGACATTCTAGGCCCTCTACCAACTACGCCTCGTGGGAACCGCTACGATTTACTATTTGGAACACCAGCTCCAGTCCCTACGGAAGTCCCGGAATTCTTGGCTAAGCTGCAAAATCAATTGCGGACGGTAAATGCGAACGCCCGCCGCCAACTGCTAACGGCTACCCAGACTAACAAAACCCGCTACGACCTACGATCGCACCCTCAGGAACTCTGTCCTGGCGACGAAGTATGGCTCTATTCTCCAAGCCGAAGAGTAGGCAGTTGCCCAAAGCATCAATCCGATTGGATTGGGCCCGCTACAATAGTACGTCGGATTTCGGATCTTGTCTACGAAGTTCGACCCCCGGGGTAAAGAGTTACCAGAACTGTGCATGTGAACCGTTTGGCTGATTACCGTCCCGATCCACGCAACGACTTGGTACTCGGGCAGGAGCCTCGAGTCTAAGGAGGGGGTAATGTAACGTAGACGGCCTGGGTGGCAACTCGGGTAGTAGGCAAACTGTCCCCATTAAGTAGCGGTCCCATTTTCTACGGCTGGGCACACTAAAAACGGCGACACAGGGAGGGATAGTTTATTTATTTTGTTCGACAAAGGCAAAACACGTTACAATATTCTGGATCAGAATCAACACTCCATCTAGCCATGTCCGTCTGTCCGTCTGTCCATCCGTCTGTGGGAAGCTGGGCCTGATGATCGCAGAAGGGGAGATTCAGATGTACCGTATTTCATAAGACGTGATTCAGGTCAAGTCGACTCGATACCTCCAAGTGGTGCTTCCTGGGTACTGTTGAAATTTTCAGCAGTAGCTAATTCGAGCGGCGGGGTTTACCCATTTCCTGTTTGGCGGTGACGAAAATGGTTAGTAGTTTCGACTGCGAACAGCCGACCGGAACTGTGATTCGGTACTACGGGATGGGCTAGTTTGCCCACTAGCCCTTTGTGGTTGGCCCCCTTGTGGGAGATCGTAGTGGCTGTGGTTTATACCCAAATGCGGGTATGAGTTGAATAATTCAAGAGTGGAGTTGCTTTATTCAACCGGGTGCTGCACCCAAAGACCAGCAGAGGTTTTAGGTCGGCCTCGCCCCTCCCAAGGGGGAATGTCATGTCCGCCCAACATGGCATTCAACTGGCACTGGAGAGATTCTGCAAAAGCAGTTCTCAAACGGGCGTTTGGCGACGCATCGTATCGTCACGTGTACTTTTTGTCCATGTGACTTATTTGAGTGCCGTGGTAGTAAACCCTAACAATGGGTACACGCCACGTAAAACAAAATAGACTATCTATCTGTCCATCCGTCTGTATGAACACGCAGATCTCGGAGACTATAAGAGCTACAGCCACCAAATTTGGTATGTAGACTTGTGTAGTATCTAAATGTACAGTCGTAATTGGAATTATGGTCACGCCCATTTACGCCCCCAGAATTCACATAAAACTGTTTTTCTTAGAAACTACAATAGCTAGATATATCAAATTTGGTATATATACTCGCTAAGTTGGTGCGCAGATATTCAGTGTGCAAAATTTTTGCCACGCTCCTTTTCACACCTAGAACTTACATAAAACGGACTTTCTTAAAAAGTACAGCAGCTAGAGACATGAAACTTGGTATATATACTCGGTAACTTTTTGCCACGCCCACTTTCGCCCTCGAAAATTAAATAGAACCAATTTTCTCAAAAACTATCAAAGCTTAAGTCGCCAAATTTAATATGAAGATTTGTTTAGTAAGTGCGCAGAATTTAAATATTTCAATATTTTGCCACGACCTCTTCTGCCTCCATAACTTAAAAAAAACGATTACCAGCTGCAATTTTTTGCCTATCGCAATCAAATTCGGTAGACCAATAAATCTTATATATTTCTACCATACTACAAAATTTTATGGAAATCGGAATAGAAACATGCGAAATATGCGAATGAACGTATTGCACAGCGAGGTTCATTAGGGCAGAATTGGCCGTTGGCTAGTGGGGGCGCTAGAGTGCTCGTGTGTGTCTAGAGTGAGCGAGACAGCAAATGGTATGAGGCATGTAAAAACAATTTAACAGACATACATTCGGTTTCCGAAATTTTAAATATTTGTGTCACCTGGTATACCCAAGTCGGCGAGTCGACTTACTTACTTCATTATACTATATTTTTGCCATATTACCTAACAACTTCTGTTTCGGGATAACTACCCACTCCTATAATGCACATACTGTTCTGACTTCTAGCCTTTTTATAAGGTGGAGAATTTAAAAAATAACTACATTTACTTTTTGGCTTGTTCCAATGTGATCGCTCCACTATTTTTAAATATCGCTGATTGCTAAAATTTGATTGTTTATTCTGGTTAATATTAAAAGTTGTCCTTTTATAATTATTTTGCTATATCTGCCTTTTGGGTAATATAGATTCGGACAATTTGTTACCGGAATCTATTTTGATATTATTTTTTAGGTAACCATTATCTAATTCACCCAAGGGATCAATAACCATTGCCTTCTGAATACTCCCAATTTGTACTGGCTCTGGGATATATACTTTTTCTTCCCTAATTTTCACTTTACCTCCAATGTGAGGTCCTGACGGGGGCCATACATTTTTTTCTGTAGTTTTGTTGTTTAAAACCTGTGACATCTATTGTAACAACTACAGATCTATTCTGATTTGATTTGGTGCGTCCCTAGACGATCCAACCAAATTGAGTATTTTGCCCTAGCAGGCCATCAATCTTTGTAAGTCCGCCTTTTAATATTTGGGTATATACGTTTACCCCAATTATTATATCAACCTTACCACGTACGAACGTAAGTTTGCCATTTTGACATATCCACGTTCGCTATTTTTAATGGAAGATCATTCATTAACTTTGGCAACACAATTACCTCAATTGCTTTCCAGGGATTTCACGTCTTTACATCTATATACCTTATCTTACCTTAAATTTTGATTTATTGGATTTTATTGAGGACACGCCACTTATTTCTGTATATTGTTTAATTTTAGGTAATTTCAATATTTGAGCGGCCTCTTGAGACAAAATGGTGCTTTGTGAACCAAAATCAATAAGGGCTCTTAGAGTCTCATATCCTCCATTTATATTTTTTACTTGTATTACAGCTGTGACCAACAGTGTTGATTGTGAGGTTACACAAGTATTAACTCTCTCCTATTTTTCTTCAAAATGGAATAAGGTATGGCGTTCCTTACTACACAATGAACAGACCATTTCATTAGTGCACACCTTATTGCTTGTATGGTTCAAGCATCTTATGCAAAGCTGCACTTTTTTGGCTGTTTCATACCTTTCAGTAGGTGTCAAATCTTTGAACTTATAGCACTTATACGCTTTGTGCCCGGCAATTTGGCAAATCGGACATTTATCTTCGACTTCCGCATAATTTAAAACAGTTTGTAGCGGTTTCTTCTCTTCTTTGCTCATGGCACTTAGCGAGCAATATCTTTGCTCCAAGTATTCCATGACATCAAATAGCATTTGAATTTGCCTTGTTTTTGTAATTTTACTCTCATACAATTGTAGAGGCTCTCTGTCAAATTTCCTTAGTAGGAGCTGTGCGAATATGACGTCAACTTCATCGGACAAATTTGCTTTTATTTTAATTAAGTAAACTGACTCATTAACTATGTCAATCACTCTTTAACACCTTTTGCGGAATACCCTCCGATTATTTTCATACCACTTGGTTAACAATTCGCAAGCAGCACTATAGTTATCAGCTGACTCCTTGCGGATTTTAAATTATTGAACTTAAGAGCAAGACTTAAATCCTCTCTTTTTTCAATCAGTTCCATTCTCAAGGTTCTCCTGATAATGTGGGTACCTGTATTTTAGGCAACACCGGTAGTTCGCCTCTCACGGTTACATTCACGGTTCTCATTCTTACTTTCCTTGTTGCTTATTTTTATTTCTAGCATTGATAATGAATTTGGGACTTCAAATTCTAAATCCTCCATAGTATTCTTAAATTTTGCATCACTTGTTATTACTTGGCAGGCCCGTACCTTCTCGCATAAATAATTTATTTTATTAATATGCATTATCCATGTCCCATTGCCTGTTGATTTTAACTCACCTACCTCCAAATATTCCTGAAGCTGTCGGACTCTATCCATAAATATCTCCTGGTTTCTACTACCGTTTTCATGACTCGAGGTCGCATTCCCGCGCGACTCTCCTTTGCTTTCATCAAACATTTCTGACATATTCGCTTCTGCTTCAACTAACACTGATTTTCTAGTGCGTGGTTTTTCTGACTCTCCTGTATCTATTATTTTGGCAACTATTTTTTACACTCCTTCATGTATTTTATCTCTGAAATACTGGTGATCAAAAGTCCCCTGCTGTAGCAATTTGTTATGATTAGGCATCCATCGTCTATTAATCACTTTTACTTCCTCGATCACCTTGCTAGTTATGTTTCTGGGATCTAGTGCTTCTAACTGCCTTAACCTGATATGCAACTCTAACTGCTTCACTAACAACTTTTCAGTTTTGTTATGAAACATTTTTGTCTTATGCGAATATTAGGATATGGATATAAGTATATAATAATAAAAATAGATAGATGTACTTATAACTACCTTAATATATTTTATCTGATGCTCCTGTTGTTGACACCGTTCGCCACTGTTGTCGGCCAAGTAAAGTCTGCCAAGCAGGTTTTGCCGATAGTGTGCTGCTGCTTGTCTGCCAATGGCTAGGGTTTGCCGATAGTTTGCTGGTGGTTCGCCGTTTCTTTTGGCTCCGGGGTCTAAATTGTCGGGCTAGACGGTGCTGGTGCTGGTCTTCGCACAGGCTGCTGGGGCGCCGATGCTGGTTTGTCAAAGGGTAGGATTCACCTCGCCTCCAGTCGCCTCTTCTTTGCAACTATTTTGTTGCTCTGCTCTTGTTTCTAGCTGCCGACTTGCAACAATATATATAGCGTATGTATACACTACTTAAATTTTTTTTTTTTACTTTCGATATTAAGGCTTCAAATACGCCACACACAAAAACTCCCGCCGCCGAAATTACTACAGTTGCTCCACTAGCCAAACTGACTTGAAATCGGACGCATGCACTTTTTATTTATTAAGCAATATTTTGCTTTTCATATTATACTCTATCTGTTACCACTGGTGGGGAAAAACAAGAGTTAATTTATTTTTGCTACCTTAAGCTGATCTTAGCATTAACACTTGCATAAGAATTCAGACTTTAAGGAGCTGATTCAATCTCTGAGTTCCTTTTTCTCAAACGACCAAAATGAGAGAAGGAGAGAAGAGAAAATAACTCAATCTTCATTCGTTGAATTCAAAATATGAACTAATTTTATTTAAAAATTCTTAAACTCTAAGAAGCGACAACTGTTCTTAAAAATACTTATTGTAATGCCCCACGTTTTCGTGGGTTGAAAATTGTTTATGTTTCATGCTCAGCGTTGGCTACTTGATACCGCGACGCTGTTATAATCATAAGTGTTTTCCACAGAGTGTGGATACATGTTTTGTTTGGTTTTAAGCAATAATTGTCATTTGAATCTTTATAACTTATTTTTTTTTATGTTTTTGTTTCGAACTGTATATTTCATTGGTGCATCTGATTTGATGAAGCCAGTTCAGATGAACACGATGTTTATTCTTAAACAGGTCCAAATTAAAACCGCGTAATGGGAACTAAAGGAGTTGCTTCTGTACCGATTCAATACTACGCTGGTGAACATCATATTGAGGGTTCCACACTGGGGAGCAATATTCTAGAGTAGGGCGAACTAACGAAGTGTATAAAACCTTTGTCACATATGGATCATCAAATTCTTTGGCCCAACGTTTAATGAAGCCAAGAAGACTGCATGCTCTATTGACAATTAAAGATAAATAAACATTTAATGAAGTTTTTGGGTAAAACATAACGCCTAAGTGTTTGAATGATGGTACACAATCTAACAGAACAGACTTAATAGAGCCATGAGCTAGGAACGGCGACAAACGACTGAAAGTCATAAAAGAGCATTTAGAGGCATTAAGGTGCAATTTATTAACGTGTCACCAATCACAGAACGCATCGAGATGTGATTGCAAGTACTGTTGGAAAGAAGGATCATTATATGAATAACAAATCTTGACGTCATCCGCAAACATGAGCACGCATGAATGAGCCAAGGCCAAAGGCAAATCATTTATAAACAAGGTAAATAAGGGGGACACCTGACGTAACTCGAACAGTCTTAGATATCGAGGAACGAAAAGACACCTTTTAGGTTCTGTCAATAAAATACGACTTTAACAATGCCAATAGTTGCGGGGAAAAACCCATTTTGTTAAGTTTCGTGAAAAGCATAGAATGATCAACCTATCGAAAGCCTTACTAAAGTTAGTATAAATAACATCACTGACACTTTTTACGGAAGCCATGGTGTACAAGGGTAGTCAATTCAAAAAGGTTGGTAAGCGATGAACGACGTTTCATGAAGTCATGCTGACGATGCGAAATAGTGGATTATAAAAATTTGTTAAATAAAAAAAAAAGTTTATTTCATATCATAAGAAAAGGAAACTTATTGCTTACTTTTAGTGGCAAATATTCTAATGGAAGGTTGACTAGTCTAAAAGTCGAAAGGAAAATGGTCGATCCCAATTTTTCGACTTTTTTTTAAAATGGTCTTTCTCTCTATCTTTCGAGTTTTGCATTTCTCTCGTCGCTCTCCTAACTTCAGATGAGTCGTTAGATTAATAACCAAAGAGTGCAAGAGAGACAAAGATCGCATGTAGTATTTGTGAAGAGAGAACTTTAGTTGTTTTAATATTATTACATATTATTACATCATATACCCTTAAGGGGTTTAGCTTACAGAATAAAAATATCAAAGAAGCTAACTTCGGCATAGCCGAACCCATGACCTTTGTAGTCCTTGGAATTAATATTTATAATTGTCAAAATTTTTTTTTTGTTACTCAATTCATCAATACAAAAACAAAACCTTCAAAGCCAATTTTCTCGCTATATTCGCAATTTATTTTTCTTCTTCTTCCCCCATACCCTTTGCAAACCAATTGTATGTGTGTAATGTGCGCAATGATGTAGTAGGCTGCTGGCAGCGTTTGAGCAGAGTCGATTTATATTGACTGTAGCTTGTGTTATATTTATCCGATCTGATTGAAATTTTGGCATCTGATGTTTTTTATAAAAAACTATCACATTAGAATTTCATACATATACTTCAGTCCTTCACCTATATTTCTTACATCACCAGGCTATATTCATACTTTATCTTATGCAGGTAATAAAAAGCATTCAAAAATTTACATACCAATAGGTTTTAAGATAGCTGAGTAAAAAGCATACGCCCGACATACTGACGGATATGGCTAGATCGAGTCAGCTACTCATGCTGATCAAAAATATATGTACTTATGGGTTCTGTGCGTTGAAAACATCTTACCAATTTTATCAAACCGTCTGCAATAAGAATAGAAAACAAAGAAATACTGGCACCTCAAATGGGCTTTGTTGAGAGTCCTTACAAATTAGATGTGAAACAAAAGGTGTAAAAGTAAACGAACAGAAGAATCTGAGCGAACTACAGGTAGTTTAAATAGTGGAGTTTAAATTTGGAATGTGGCTTAGTACACGAGCAAATTTTGATCTTTTCAAAATTTTAAAACGCTCCCGAAAATCAAATAATACTTATTTTCTAACAAAGCTAGAGCCACTAAATTTGGTACGTAGATTTCTTTAGTATGCGTACGGATTATTCATATATGTCGATTAAGTGATTAATAAGTCAAAGCCTACTAGATAGTTGACAGGCATGCCAATTGTAGCCCTGGCATTACCTTTGCAGTGGCTACAGACTGACATCTGGAATGTTGCTGGGAATGTTGACTTTGTAGGATGACAATCATCTTTGCCTTAGCAACATGTTTAGAAACAAATCTGTCAATCTGTCATCAGGTCAGGTCCTATATAAAGGGGGGGCCTCGGGCTAGAGAGCTGAGTGAAGAAACCCCCTGGGAGCTAGCCGCACAGTAAAAGGTATAAGTGAAAGTAAAAAGTACAAGCGAAAGTAAAAAGTACAAGTGAAAGTAAAAAGTTCAAGTGAAATCAAAAATACAAAGTGAACATTACCAGTTGAAAACATGAGCGAGACGAACAAGAATCCTGACGTCCCGACATTAGAAGTGGGATTGGCATCACGTCCTGCATTCTCAGAGGAATAATGGCGCATAATCCTGCAGATGCAAAGCCAAAACCTAGTGTAGCTGGTAAAAACTATGCAAACTACAACACGTGAACAGCAGCAGATACGTTGCGTCACTTTGCCAAAATTTTTTCCTGATAACCCTGACGCCGACGCTTCCAAATGGTGCACCACCGCAAATATAATATTAACGGAGCAGCCCCTGAAGGAAGCAAATTAATCATGGCGTTGAGCGAGGCTATGGAAGGCAGTGCTTCCCAGTGGCTAACCCAAATTTTATATCCCGGCATTAAGTGGCACGAGTTTAAGGCACTATTTCTTCACCGTTATAAAAACAACGAGACGCCGTCAGCGATGTTTTTAAACTTGCTAAATAGCCGACCAACCAATGGTAATTGCCATGCCAGTCGTTTGGTGACAACTTTAACCGCTAATTGGCAAAACAAAAACATAGAAGAAATAGCCGTTTCAGTTGTGCTCGCGCATTTGGCAAGTGTGGACAACTGCCTGCAACGCATTGTTTTTACGTCCAAGTTAGAAACTAGAAGCGATCTACAGTCTGAACTCAATGCGTTCGCGTTTCGACAACATCGTGTTGTTGACCATGACGAGGATTCTGGACCTGACATCAAGAAAAGACGAATGTCAGCGGTAGTGTGTCATTTCTGTGGGAAACCAGGACACAAAATCGTTAACTGCAGAAAAAAATGCAACAAAATCCGATGCGACGCACTTATAAAAGAAAATGTTAGCTGTAAGTTGTCTGGAAAACGTTTTAACAACATTATTATGTTAAAAGGCATTGGCGACGCCGGTATATACAGCACGTTACAGATTTTAAGCCAGGTTAATATAAATGAAAACTCACTTCAAATATTGTTCCACGTAGTACAAGATAAACATTTAAATAGTAACATTGTAATTGGTCGCGAAATCCTTAATCAGGGATTTCATGTTATAATATCCCCAAACAAGTTTGAAATTGTAAAAGCCAAAAAGTGTAAATATTTGTTCAGTAGATGTGGATCCAATCTTGACACTGACTTGCGATA
Source organism: Drosophila equinoxialis (assembly GCA_018150345.1). Lineage (NCBI taxonomy): Eukaryota > Metazoa > Arthropoda > Insecta > Diptera > Drosophilidae > Drosophila > Drosophila equinoxialis. The sequence continues at coordinate 303,032 of JAECWI010000729.1, forward strand.
AAAATAAGTTAATAAAATTACTTGAAAGTAATTCCACTGCTCTTATCAAGGGAACACCATCTTCATGTGTTAGTACAGGAGAAATGAAAATTCGGTTGATTGACCATACTAAAACTGTCCAACACCGGCCCTATAGACATAGCCCTGAAGCTTTCTTCAGAAAAAAGTTGAGTGAGCTGCAAAAATGTAATATTATTCGACCCAGTTGTTCTCCCTTCGCAAGTCCCATATTGCTCGTCAAAAAGAAAAATGGGACAGATCGCCTTTGTGTCGATTACAGAGAGCTAAATTCTAATACGGTAGCAGACAGATATCCTTTGCCGTTAATTAATGACCAGATTGCTAGGTTGCGAGGTGCGAATTACTTTACTTGTGAACTTATGGCGAATGGCTTTCACCAGGTTCCAATCCACCCCGATTACTTTTGTTACTCCGAATGGCCAGTATGAATTTTTAACTGTGCCGTTCGGACTGAAAAATGCACCATCTGTGTTCCAACGGGTGGGTATGCGAGCTCTGAGTGACTTGGCCTTTTCGTACGTGATTGTTTATATGGACGACATGATGGTTGTATCACCGGTTGAGATAGGCTTAGAAAGGTTAAAGACTGTGCTGGACGTTCTCTCAAGCGCTGGATTTATTTTTAATATTAGTAAATGTAGTTTTCTAAAAACAGTCATCCAGTATCTGTATACGAGATAAGGGCCGGAGAAATTCGACCAAACATCTTAAAAATTTCTGCTTTGATTTCGTTGCCACCGCCACAGACAGTTTTTAGTGTACGGCAATTCATCGGTTTAGCGTCCTATTTCCGTAAGTTTATACCTGGCTTCTCACAAATAATGAAACCATTATACGCTCTTACGTCAAGAAGAGACAGTTTCACCTGGGATCCTGAGCTCCTTATGAGCCGGTTCTAGTAATATTTGACAACAACACCCTATAGAATTACACACTGATGCTAGCTCGATTGGATTTGGTGCCATGCTTTTACATCGTCTCAACAATCAACTTCACGTTGTAGAATATTTCAGCAAAACAACCTCCGCCGCTGGGTCTAGATACCACTCATATGAGCTCGAAACCTTGGCCGTGTTTGCATCCGTCAAACATTTCCGTCACTATTTGCTTGGTAGAGAATTTGTGATTTACACTGATTGCAATTCATTTAAGGCATCACGCACTAAAATACCCCTAACTCCTAGAGTTCATCGTTGGTGGTCGTTTACAGTCGTTTAATTTCACAATACAATATAGAGAAGGAAAACGTATGGCACACGTAGATTTTCTATCTAGAAGCCCAGAAACACCATCGTTGGTTTTAGATAAAATATCTGAAAAGCGAGTTAGTATAGCTGAAAAATCAAACAATTGGCTGTTGGCCGAACAGCAACTGGACCCAGATATTGTTGACATTGTGAATAAGTTGATATCCAACGAGTTGCCAGACGATATAGCTAAAACATATGATTTAAAAAAAGGCATGTTGATTCGCAACATACAAAAAAAAGGTAAAACACGATGTTTACCAGTTGTGTCTCGATCTTTTAGATGGTTAGTGGTGAACCAGGTACATGAATCAATCATGCACCTAGAATGGCAAAAGACAAAGTATATTAATTCTATTGGTTTGATAAAATAAATAAATATGTCCGTAAATTTGTCGACAATTGCATAACCTGTAGGACAGCCAAGTCACACTCTGGTAAAATTCAAGCAGAACTACACCCTATCCCATAAGTTAGCATACGCTGGCACACTGTCCACATCGAAATTACTGGCAAGTTGAATGGAAAAAGTGATATAAAAGAATATATTATCGTCCAAATTGATAGCTTTACAAAATTCGTACACCTATATCACATTCTCAAAATATATACAGAAAGCTGTATCAAGGCCATGAAGATTCAATTTCTCTGTTTGGTGTACCAACGCGATCAGGGTAGATGTTTTTCAAGCCAACAGTTTTTAGAATTTTGTTGTTCAAACAATATATACAATATTGAGGCAAGTCGTGCAAATGGTCAAGTTGAACGCGTAATGAGTACGCTCAAGAATTTGTTATCCGCAGTTAAATTAAGTCAGAGGCAAGAAGCTCTAGGCGAAGTACAAGCAATCGAGCAACTGAGGCAAGTCCCTTAGAGATGTTAATAGGAAAAGAAGCCCGACCTCTTGGGTTGGTACCCCAGAACGCAAGAGGGTTGGACGCAGAACTGGAAGTGGATTTGGATTCCACACGAGCTAAAGCCAGAAGCACCATGAAATATTTAGCTTCCTACGATAAAAATCGTTTCGACAAGTCAAGGGCTGCCGTTATTAGACACAATGTTGGTAATTATGTCCTTCTTAAAAACGAGAAAAGACACCAAATTAAATTAGACCCAAAATTTAAGGGACCATTTTTAGTAGCTGAAGTTCTAGATGGTGATAGATATATGTTAAAGTCCTTATCCAACAAGCGACTATATAAGTGTTGTCATGAAGACATAAGAAAACTTCCAGATGGAATTGTTCCCCAGGAGTTTGATATTGACACCGAGGGTTCAAGCTTGTCAAGGGGTCAATTGGATCCGTCTGAGACAAAGAAATGTAAAATTAATATGATGAAAAAAAAAAAAAATTTATTTAAGAACTGGTTACGTTTTGTAAAAAGTTTGTATGAAAGAAATGTTTTGTATGAAACAAGTTTGGTTATCCATCTAGGAGAGACGATGATTAGTTATCCGTTTATGAGAGACAATGGTTATCCGTCTAGGAAAGACGATGTTTTGTTCTCCGTCTAGAACAGACGATGGTTATCCATCTAAGAAAGACGATGTTTTGTTATCCGTCTAGGAGAGACGATGTTTGGTTATCCGTCTAGGAGAAACGATGGTTATCCGTCTAGCAGAGACGATGATTGGTTATTCGTCTAGGAGAGACGATGATCGGATTCCGTTTGGTAAGTTTGAAGTTAAAAATTAAAATATTACACGAGGACGTGTAAAGGTCAGGATGACCGTGTCGGTTAAGTGATTAATAAGTCAAAGCTCACTAGATAGTTGACAGGCATGTCAATTGTAGCCCTGGCATTACCTTTGCAGCGGCTACAGACTGACATCTGGAATGTTGCTGGGAATGTTAACTTTGCAGGATGACAAGCATCTTTGCCTTAGCAACATGTTTAGAAACAAATCTGTCAATCTGTCATCAGGTCAGGTCCTATATAAAGGGGGGCCTCGGGCTAGAGAGCTGAGTGAAGAAACCCCCCTGGGAGCTAGCCGCACAGTAAAAGGTATAAGTGAAAGTAAAAAGTACAAGCGAAAGTAAAAAGTACAAGTGAAAGTAAAAAGTTCAAGTGAAATCAAAAATACAAAGTGAACATTACCAGTTAAAAACATGAGCGAGACGAACAAGAATCCTGACGTCCCGACATATATAACATGTTTGCCGCATCGAAAAACCGATTGCCTCCTGCAACTTTATTGATTACCGAAACCAAATTCAGCATACTAATGAGCCCTATTAATATCTAGCAACCTAACAAATTTTATTAAAATCGGAGAAATATGGAAAATATGCGTATAAACGATTTTTACTTGGTGGTCGTTGGCTGTATGCTTATGGCGTCGCTAGAGTGCTCGTGTGTTTTTGAGAGGGTGAGCGAGATAGCATATGCAGTGAGGTGATTTTGTTCGAAATTTAAAATTTTTTTTCACCTGGTGCATGGTATACCGAAGTCGGTGATACGACTTACTTACTTCATTATACCATGCACCTATATGGTGAAATGGTATATTAAAGTCGCCAACATATACATATGTAACAGACATAAGGGGAATAGCTTAGAATAGAGTATACATATTCTTGATCAACATCAACAACCGACACGATCTAGCCATGTCCGCCCGCCCGTCCGTATAAGCCGGTAGATCTCGGAGACTAGAGTTAGAGCTACCAAATTTCGTATGATTCGTGTAGTATCTGCAGTTATCGAGTTTGTTTCAAATTTTTGCCACGCCACCGAAAATTAAATAAAGCCGATTTTCTCAAACACTATACTAACTAGAGACACAAAATTTAGTATGTGTACTGGATTGGGATGTGTGCAGATTTCGAAAACCAACATGTAGTAAAAGTCACCGAATTCGGTACGTAGTCTTCTTTAGTATTCGCGTAGATTAAAACTATTTTAATTTTTTGCCACGCTCACTTCCGCCTACATAATTAAGAAAAAAACCGATTGCATTCCGAAATTTTTTGACTGTCATCATCAAATTTGGCAGACTAATTAAACTTGTATATTTGTACCAAACTACCAAATTTTATTTATATCGGACATGACACATGCAAAATATATGTATGAGCATGTTTTACTAATCGTAGAATTGGCCGTTGGTTGAACACTCTAGCGTGTGAGGCATGTAAAAACAATTTAATGTACATTTGGGTTTCGAAATTTGAAATATTTTTTTCACATGGTGCATGGTATGTTCAGAGACGACTTATTACATTTTTATTTACTTACGTTAATTATCGAAACAGTCGACAGAAAGAATAGCCTTACATAATCACAGTTAACAAATATTAATAAAAAAGGATGCTAAAGCATAAAACGCAACTGAATATCTCAGACCTGATGGATGTGTCTTAATTTGCACGAGCGAATTCAGAAATGAAGAGTATCTAGTGAACTAGTGGAAATAATTTCACCTATGACTAGTTTATGGAGAGAAAGGATGCCAAATCCAAACCCACGGTTGTGTATAACAGGAAGATTAATGGGAAGAAGTCTGTCATAATAAAAAGGTATGTGAAGATTCGGGTCCCAGTGAAGACCGCGTAACGCGAACTTGAGGATCTGCTTTTGTACCGATTCAATACTACGCTGGTGAATAACATATTGAGTTTTCCGAAATTGGGAGCAATTTTCCAGAGCAGGGCAAACTAATGAAGTGAAAAAACCTTTGTTAGAACATCAAATTCTTTGGCCCAACGTTTTACGTACACAAGAATATGCTCTGTAGACAATTAAAGATATATGAAGATAAAAGACGGATTAGGATCAAAAGAAACGCCTTAATCTATAAATGATAGCATGTGTAGAACAGAACAGACTTAATAGAGTATTGAAAAATGAACGGAGTCAAACGACAGAATGTTGCAATCGACAGGAGCTTTCTGTCTTAGCACTTTGAGGCATTATCGTGTATATTGTTTACATAGAACCAAAAACCATAAAATCCATCGAGCTCTGACTGTTATTGCGGTTCAAAATAAGGATAATTATAGGAATAACAAACCAATGGACAATCTTTTATAAACAAAATAAACAACTATGGATCCAGATGACTGCCTCAATCCTTCAATCCTCACCACAGCCTACTCGAACAGTTTTTTATAAGGAGGAATGACAAGAAACCTTTTGGGATTCGCTGATAAGTCATTAAATTCTGTAATAAGGAGAAAAGGAGAAACCATTTCGAAAGTCTTACACTTCGAAAGTCTTCTTCAAAAACAATAAAATTGAGTCACGAAAAAAATATGACTACTTTGCTTAAAACCAAATCAAAACGCATCTACACGGTGTGGTAAACATTGAAGAATATAAAATTTAAGAATATATGACATGAAGTATAAACAATTTTCAAACCCCGAAAGCGTGGGTCATAAGTATTTTTTAAGAACAATTGTCACCTTCTAGATTCTAAGATTTTATACATGTATATATTCAACACTTTGGTAAATTCAATCAGTTCGTATTTTAAATTAAAAAACTGAAGACTGGGGTCTCATTGATGCGAATGCTGCATACTTTAAAATCTATTTTAACGATGCCAGCTTTAAACAAGATCTCTGCTACGTGTGTTGCGATGCACCCAATGGCTTTCTGAGTCCCCGAATACAGCGGACGCAGATTCTTCACAGCATCTTGGGTAGATTTATGTTCAGTTCTGCAGAAATCACATTAAAAATCTCGATCACGGTTGTTTTTATTATCCATATTGAGAATTTCGAGCCGAGTAAGGTGGATGAGGGTATGGCCTTCGGCCTTGCCACTTAACGCCATATCGCCCCTTGCTGTTCGTCTCGCTTTTTGAGATTAGCATCCTCGCTACGGGTGTAGAATGTAGAATGTAACTATATGATATGTTGCCCTTATTCTCGACTATGATAGCATTTGGTCACTGCCTCGGCTTTGGATGTCTTCTCGGTTTTGGAGGCTCGTTTGCTGTTCTAATGGCTCCTATACGTGCACTTTTATGCTTAATTATACACACAGCTCTGAGTCGCAACTTCATCCCTTGGGCGTTTAGCGGAATCGCCGTGTGGGGCTGTCCACGGAGTCCTCTTACAACATTGACCTCATCCGACTCAGCAGAGGACTAGGAGGAGTTCTTGAAGCCCCTTCATCCTTGTGATCACCTGAAATTGACGTGACAACCAGTTTCTTGTTATCCGCTCCGGCAAATTCGATAAACGGTGCCAATTCCGGGCACTCGGCCACTTGTGTTGACGCTGCTGCCACATTTAGTCGCGGCCCAGACGTGAGCTCTTCCTAAAAGCAACATATTCCACGGCCTCTACAGCATTCGCACTATACATACTGGATTGGCACTGCTGAGTCGAAGTTTAGCAGTGTGGTGCTATTCGTTACGCTGAAATTTTAAATGCAAATGTCGGATGCAAAGCCCTACTCCTGAGTTGTAGCTAGAGTCTTTGTGGCAAGTCATAAACAGATGCCACGATTCGCAGATTCTTCGGAGGTCGATTGATGCAAACAAAACTGGGAGCACCCGCAAAGCACGACCTCGAACTTGTAAGAGAAAACTAACAATTCCTCTATGAAAGGGATGGAGCTGGCTCTTAGAGGCACCTCAAGAGTACCATTCTGGGGCAACTTGTCAAATTGCGCAATATACCATAAAATATACCTGACACTGAACCACTAAATAAAAAGCAATAAATTTGGCAAATAAAAAAACGAAACACAAGGGCAGCATTCAATACACAGTAGCAATAGCTTCAATAAATTAAGCACAATTCAAAAATATAAGAAACAAAAAATAATAATAAGAAATCGGGAGCTAACAAAAACATGGACGTCACATCAAGAAAGAGAAAAGGATAGTCTCAGGGGATTTTGTTTAGGAAATAAGTCTTCAGTTGAAAATAGTTACGAAGAAAAGTCATTATGTTAAGACTAAAATTTTTTGAGCTCAGCTTGTAGCTGATCTAGTCAGCATTTCTGCATTTCCCGATAGCTGAGATAAAGTAACGTTCTTCATACAAGCACATGTGACTGAACAATGCCTGAAGAAGATCAATATTGAATGTGGTACACCCGATGTCACAATTATCGAAAATTTGAAAACAAATGGCGCAAAATTTGTCGAAATTCCATCGAAAACAACTCACTTTTGACTAAATTGTATTATACCTGCAGCACAGTATGGTCTACTAAACTATATTTGCTCTATGAAATTTAGAAATATTGTGAACTCAACAGTGTTTTCATTTGTAGAGAATAGTACAAAAGTTTCAAATGTGGCATCTGGCAACGTGATTTTAAAAATTTTTAGATGGAAACGCGGAATTTTTTCCTTTTGTTTGATACCAAATGTAAGTATGTTAAGGCTTTAGCTTTAAAATGTCAATGAATTTTTCGAAGTTTTCATAGCAAACATGTTTCGCTGTATATTTTCGAATTTAAATCTGTTGCGCCTTTCCCGCCGTCAGGTCAGGTTTGAAAAAGGTTTTTACCTGGTTGGGTCTTAAACTTTGTAAACCTGTGTCATTGTAAATTGTAAACTAACCTGATCAGACAAAATTTATGTTTAGCACCCAAAATAACTTCAAAAAAGTGTTTTATCTGGGTCCAAAACATTGTAAGCCTGTGTAATTGGTCTAACGGTACAATTCTCGATGTTACAATGTTCTACCGAAATACCGATCGATCATCAAGATATGTAGACAATATTGCTTCTTTATCTTTTTTTATAATTGTCACCGGTCGGAGTAGCGCTACTCTTAATGATTTCAGTATTTTATTGCCCATTCATATTGTCTGTACGTTGCGAAGTATGTTCAAGTGGCCCATACGACACTAGGACATAGCCTGTTTTGCGCGAGCCCAAGCAGAGAGCTGTCCACTTCCCGCCCGATCGACCGTGGGGCGCAACCGTATATCGGACGTCATGATCGCGTGGTCAAATACAAATAAAATGGCCAAACAATTAAAATATGATTAAATTACGAGCTAAGTGTGCTAAAATAGAAGTTTTCACAAGAGAAAGAGAGGCTTCTGATCTGATACGGGATACAATAGATTGTAATCAGAACATAGGACTCGAAAAGGTGAATAAACATAGCACCAAGCATTACTCTACAACTAATCAAAGAAGAAAAATTGATAAAAAAAAGCCTACTGGCAAATTGTCATTGCGATCCCAATTTAGATCGTGAAGAGCAAAAAGCATAAATTGCTTTTGAACAGATTCAATTTTAATTTGGTGGGTCTCATATTGAGGTAACCATATGCAAGATCCGTACTGTAAGATAGGACGGATTAATGGAAGTATACAAAAGTTTTGTTGTACGGATCGTCAAACACTTTTGACCATCGTTTCACAAACGCCAGAGCATTCATAGCTCTACTAACTGTAGCAGAAATATTAGGACTAAAAGTTTTATGGACCATAAGAACACCTAAGTCATTGATAATATCTAATGGCTCTTAGGCAGTGTCGTTAAGATAATAAGTTGCTAAGTATGGAGTGCATCTATAAAAATACATAACTTTACATTTAGAGCCGTTGAGGTTTAATAGATTGATGTGACACTACCAATGGAAGATCATTTATAAAAAGAGTGAATAGCAATTGACTCAAATGACTACCCCGAGGTACTCCAGAGGTCACTTGGATGGTCTTAAAAAATGAAGACTTGTAACGTACAAAGCCTCAGTGCAGTTGATGGACAACTAAATGTTCATAAATACGGAACCACAGAGGCTCACCAACCATTGCAATCGGCAAACTATACGTTATTGTGTGAGGCCTATTTCGATGTAAACACGATTCATCTGCGAGACTCTTAATGCGGCTAGCAAGACAATCGGATGGGGTGGTTCTTTGATGAAGGTGTTTCACCCACTCACACTTCAGCAACTTTAAACCTTTATTATGCAGGTTTTCAATATTTGTATACTCAATAATATATATTTAATTAAATTTATATTTAATATATTCTAAACAATTTTAATAGTAAAAAGTAAATAAAAATGTATCAAAAAAATATATAAAACAATATGTATAAAAAAACTTTGGCCAAGCTGAGAGTCGAACCCCGGCTGCCCGATCGCCAAGCGAGCACTCTATTGACACAGCCACCGGGCTACATACAAAACTGATCCCAATATTTCTTGATATTCTTTCCACAGGGGCATGTCCTATTCGCTTAGTCGCTGTTTTGTCGAAAATTAAAAATTTTTGTCGAACGAGCTATTGAAATGCGGTGTTGTACAACTTCACGTCACACACACACTACGAAGCATGAGCATGTACCGACGAGTGTACACATACATAGACAGAACGAAATGACAAGCGACATAGAGCTGCCTGCGTCGTTCGGTAGTCTGTGCCAGACTGAATTATTTTCGATGCGTAGCGACACTGCTGAGAGCGAATGTTTTTCGCTCTCGCTGTGGCCGCTCTCTGGGGTTCTACGCCAGGGGTAGGCACAAAGAGAGCCAGCTCAAACTGTCAATGTATGCGTGCGCTTGCTTGTGTGCGTAAGCTGCTTTACACTGCGCAAATCGTATGTGAAGAAACGAATAAAAAATTAAAACAAAGTACAGTTATGGGCCTTGGATTCCTTTCACCTAAATGTCATAAAAATTAATGCACATGCATGAACAACTATTACACATATTTTTCATACTATATATATATATATATATGTGCACACATGTATATATTACATTTATATTAGATTATGCGTGTCCGCTTATATTTTTTACCCTATAGGAACAAAATATAAATAATGGTAAAATATTTTTAAAGTTGCCATGTAAGAAAGTGAAGCATTAATTTTTCTGCGTGTAACTGCGTAACAAAGCGACATAGTACTACTTTCGTCAAAAGTCTGTGCGACACTAGCTGTTTTTTTACGCTCTCAACTTGTACATTGTGCTCACATCGGCATGCACACAGACGGTCACACGAGCAATTGCCGAGCAAAAGTGCCCGCACGGGCTATGGGCGCCTACCTCTGTTCTACGCTGTTCGGCTTTTGCCGAAGTTCTCTGGGGTTCCACGCTCAGGGTAGCGTTTGTAATCAAAAAATCTTGAGTTTGACGCATCTATGTATTCTAAGGTTAGTGGTCCGACGAAGGCCTTCGAGGAATTGCTAAAGAGGCAATAGATTTAATTTAAATTTTCTTTTAATTAGTTATGTTCACATTTTTTTTTGTTTTTAATTTTGTTACCAAGTCTTGTAAAGCAATTGCTCATACTTGTATTTGAATTTTTTTTTGTTTTTTTCTTTATATTTTTACTTTCTTCTTTTCTTTGTTATAGATTTTTTTCGACCTTTCAATTTTGCATTAGATTTCTTTTTGACTTCATTTTTTTCCCATTTTCAGCGTATGTTATCACGCGTCTTGACCAAAAAAATTGTTTTTGCACAATGTGGCTCAAAATTTTACTTTGGGGTTTCTTCTTTGTAAATTTGTTCGCTTTTTTTTTTCACTTGTTCACTCCCTCTTTTTTTTTTTTTTTTTCTTATTGCCAATTATTACTTGCACTTGTTCTAACTTTCGATTATATAATATCACCTAGATTTAAACAAAAATTAGAAATTAACATTTTTCATTTTCACTCGTTTTCAATATTCTTCATCTGACTTAAACGTTTTTTCTTGATTTTGCTGTTTTCATTTCTCACCGCTTACCCTAGAACTTGCCGGTGTTGTAACGAAATTTGACTGATCAGCGGGTGCCAATGCAATTACGTTGTCCCTTTTGGTAAATAACTTCTTCGCTGCTTGCACTATCCAACATGAATATTTTGGAATTCTGGGTTTGCATTTTTTCTTTTGCTTAATCAAAGCAATACATTTTAATTTCCTTATTTTGCGCATTATGAACTAACATACCGAGACTTTAGCAAATTCAAGAAGTATATCTTGAAATAGAGAACACCAACCTAATTGGTTTCTTTTTATTACCGATTCAAGTCCATGAAGGATGGCTTGTACTTATTCGGATTTAAATTTACTTGGGTTATTTTAACCACAAAAAAAAAAATGAAATATTAATTTTCCTTCACTCCCTGCAAAGGACTGTTCCGCTCGGTTGCCAAATTGAAAAGAATTTATCAAGATAGTTCGCTTATGCTCTAGGCCTAGCTTTGATCTTCGTTTAGACCCGAAGTCAATTGTCAAAGTGACATTGTCCGCTATTGGCATAATGGGAAAAAGAAAATGTACCACTGTGGTAAACTTTCTTTCCGCAATCAAGCAGTGCATTCGGGGGACATTTAAATTCGGCCTTCCCTTTTTTTTTTTTTTTCTCGAGCAGCAAGTTTAAATTAAGGCACCTCCACAGACTATAAGAGGACCTTTTGTGTACACTTAGAAAGATATTGAAGAATCCAATCTAGCAAAAGGCTGGGGATGCCAAGTACGTTTAACTTACTTTATATAAAAGCAGAGTGTGGTATTCCAATAATGCCAGGTGCACATATTGGTTAGACGGAACTGAGCACGCTAAGAACCAAACTTTTATCAAACACAGGGTCTAAACTGCAATTAGACGATTGCAAGTTATGAGGAGAAGGAGGATGCTTGATAAATTGAAGAGGCACTCGCCTGACCATTGTCAGCTTTATTGTTTTTGAAAGATAAGTAAGATGGGTGCACTGATGTTGTACGTTTTACATTGACAAAGTTATTAAATTGCTTAGGATTGCGAGCAACTACATATAGGGAAAAATCTGATGCTTTACCAAATTTTTTTAATCTTTTATAGCATTTTGATTTTACGTTCTTCAAGTAACATAACTCACATGAGGACCAAGAACAACACACGCGGGACACAAACAACAAAAAATGACTCAAGTGTTTTTAGAAGACAGAAATGGCAGAGTAATTAGGCAGCAGAGCAATGAATTTAAATTGAATATTATAAATTAACTTCACGAAAGACAGTAATTGAGCGAGAGCGCAAAAAAAAACACAACCGACTTCGATGAGTGACAATATCTTTCTTAAAAACATTCTATTGAAAAGGTTTCAAAGATCGTAGAATCTTAGATCTCTTAGATACCGAAATATGTTTGGGCACTACAACAACATATACGAACGTTGGGAATAATAGAAATAACAGTACTTTTCTATTTACGCAAATGTGATTTTAAGCTTGTTTCATAATTATGACGCCACTTTCAATCAATGCGATTTTTACCACAAATGTTAACGGTTAGAAATTTTTTTATTTATGAACAATTCCAGATTGCTTTCCATTTCTAGAGTTGACATTAAATATATTAGTACGCATCGTTAAAACTAAATTTTCAATCACATTTGGCTCACCCTCCATCTAAGCCCCCTCTATCGCATTTTCTAGTTTTTATACTGTGTTAAACTGCCGATTTTCCTTTTAAACGTTACACGCCTAGGAGAAGCTTGCGTTGACAGATGGACCGACATGGCTATATTAATGTGTCGTGCTGATCAAGAATATATGTACTTCATATTATGTTTATGAGTATGATATATGTATATTAGAGAATCCCAAATAAAAGAGTTTTTTTTTTTTTTTTTTAACTCATACCCTCTTATTTTGTTTGTATGGTGTAATAATATATAAAAACCAGAGGACCGGGGCTAACTTCGACCGCGTCAAAGTTTGTATACCCTTGCAAGTGTTTTAGTAACTCTTTTATCTAAACTGTTTAATATAAAAAGGGTAATGTTTGTGAAAGAACGGCCTTCAATCTTAGGACATAACGAACATTTTGATGTAAAGTCACTGTTTTCGACCGATCGTTCCTGTGGAAGGTATATGATATAGTCACCCGATCTTGATCAAATTTGGCACAGTTGTTTATAGGTGCAATAAACTCACCAGTTTAGCGAAATAGCGAAGTTATTCAGAAAAGTCACTGTTCGTGACTTTGCCGTTTGTATGGAAGCTATATGATATAGTGGTCCAATCCGGCTGAATCGGAATATACAAGCCTACGTGCAAAATTTCAAAATTGGACAGACGGACAGACGGACGGACGGAAATGGCTATTTGAACTCGTCTCGTCGTGCTGATCAGGAATATATATACTTTATATGGTCGGAGAAGCTTCCTTCTATGCGTTGCACACTTCTAACCAAAATTAATATACCCTTTTTGCAAGGGTATAATAAAGTTTCGTTTATTTAGTATAACGGCAACCCGTGCCGACTTGATCACAAATATGTTGATATTGTATAGTACGGCGCGCGAATTATATTCGTTGAAAGAACGAATTTTATTCCCTAGATATTTTTTTTTTTTTTTTTTTAATAGACGTAGTCGTACAACGCTCAGTACGAACAAGTGGCCCATATGACACCAGGCCCGGGCCTGTTACGAATGAGCCTCAGTAAAGTTAATGTTACAACCTCTACCCACTCCGACCTAAGGGCATAGGCGTATTACATATATAAACATAAAATTAAACTAAAGAAATAGAAAATATTAAATGTAATAAGATAATAAGTTACATAAAAAAAAGAAAACAAGATAGGTTAAAATAAAGATGATTACAACTAGTTACGAGCGAGGAAGGACAAGATCGCAGTTTTTATACCGGGAAGCGATGTTTCGGAACCGATAACGTGCCAAAGTCTGTTGTAGTCACTACATAGTATACGAAAAGGTTCATGCAGAGAAAAGTTAGTTGTGCAAGTGGGAAGTAAAAGCGGTGTGAAATTGCGGGTCCTTCTAGATGGAACAGAAATGTTAATTTGGCTCAACAGCTCGGAAAAGTCAATCTCACCATTCAAAAGTTTGTAAAGAAAAGTTACACCAAGCATAGTTCTACGATTAGCTAAAGAAGGAAGGTTAATTAACTGAAGTCGACTAGAATAAGATGGAAGTTGTACAGTTGGATCCCAGCGCAAATCACGAAAGGCAAAGAGTAAAAACTGTTTTTGTACAGATTCTAATTTGTTTTGATAAAACTCATATTGGGGAGACCAAACACAAGATCCATACTCCAATATGGGACGGACTAAAGAAGTATAATGTATTTTGGTAGTATATGGATCCTTGAACTCCTTCGACCAGCGCTTTATAAAGCCAAGAACACTTTTAGCGCTACTAACAGTAGTCGATATATGCTGATTAAAACTAAGTTTGTGGTCTATTAAGATCCCCAAATCTTTTACAACCAAAGAAGTATTATTAATTCTTTCTAACGGGAAATTATTTAAAAAGTAACTCGTTAATTGGGGAGAACCTCTGTAAAAAGACATAATTTTGCACTTAGAACAGTTTAACGATAACAAGTTAGCCCTACACCACCCCTGAAAAGCATTCAGGTCAGCTTGCAAGGTATGTCATGAGAGAGAGTCTACGATGCGATTAGCGATTTTTACATCATCGGCATACATAAGAACTCTAGAATTTAAAAGAACGGTGGGGAGATCATTAATAAAAATGGTGAATAGTAATGGGCCAAGGTGACTGCCCTGTGGGACTCCCGATTCAACACAAATGATCTTAGAAAGAGAGGACTTAAAAAGAACCCTCTGCCTCCTATTGCTTAGATATTGTGATATCCAAGCAAGCAGAGCATCCGGAAAGCCAACTAAATTCAGCTTATGTAATAGTAAGGCATGGTTTACCGAATCGAAAGCCTTACTGAAATCCGTATATATAACATCAGTTTGCCTTTGTTTCTTAAAACCTTGGATTACAAAAGATGTAAACTGTAGAAGGTTAGTTGTGGTAGACCTATTCTTGACAAACCCATGCTGGTATGGCGAAAAAATAGATTTACATAAATGCTGTATTTGAGACGTCATAATTTTCTCAAACAGTTTAGGTATCGCTGACAATTTAGAAATTCCTCTGTAATTAGTGACGTCGGATTTATTGCCACATTTGTGAAGAGGTAAAATAAACGAATCCTTCCATATAGTTGGAAACTCGGACAGTGTAACGGACAACTCAAAAAGCTTAAGTAAAGGCGAGCACAATGACTCCGCACAGAACCTCAGGACACAAGCGGGAATACCGTCTGGACCCGGTGAGTATACCGGCTTAATCGTCATTAGTTCCTTAGCTACCGAACTTTCCGTTATAATAGGATTAAGAATGCAGTTGGATTTCGTTATAGGATATGGATATATCTGACTAGAGTTGTACTTAGTGGATGTGTACGTAGTCAAGAAGAAGTTAGCAAATAAATTAGAAATAGATTGATCAGAAGAGGCCGAAACATTATTAAAAACTGCAAATGATGGAAGGGAGATAGAATGTCGCTTTGAGTTAACGAAACTATAGAACTCTTTAGGATTTTCAGAGAATTGCAACTTGCAACGTTGTAAGTAATTATTATAGCAATTAGAATTAGAAACAATAAAATTCGATTTAGCAACCAAGTAACGAGAAAGATCCGATGATAGACCCGTGACTTTATACTTTTTGTAATACCTAGACTTAAGATTCTTCAGTTTTGACAGCCCCCGCGTAAACCATGGTGATTTTTGCGTCACCACAGGAGACACTAGGGGTACACAGTCATTAAAGATTGAGTCAACAGTGGTATAAAATAAAGAAATGGCGGAGTTCATATCCGTACAAGTGTATAAATTAGTCCAATCGGTATTAAGAAAGGCATTGTTTAGTGCGACAAAGTCAGTCTTCCGAAAACATCGGGTGCGTACCGTAGGATCACACTCGGACATGGGCTCGCGGCTGGGAAACTCAATAGATAACTCTAAAGTTGGATGAAAACTATCCTCTGGTAACACCATTGGACTAGTTCTAGATACTTCACAAAAACTGGGATCAGAAGTAAAAATCAGATCCAGAAATCTGCCAGACGTATTAGGAATCGAATTCAGCTGGACCAACGAAAGCTCAAGCAGACCATCAATAAAATCGTGACACCCAGAGGGCAGCAACGTTTTGCTACCATTAAGTGTCGACCAAGTTATAGTGGGCAGGTTAAAGTCCCCAAGGACAATTAATGAGTCACTGTCAGAAAGTAGTTCAAGTATAAATTTAATAGATTCTAAGTGTAGTAAGTAGGTTGGCCATTCCGATTGGGGCGGAATGTAAGAACAGGTAACAAAAATGGAAAAACGAGTAAAAGATACCTTAACGCATATAAATTCGATACTACTTGAGACAGGTATTGTTATCAGACCCGATGATAGGGCGGAATCTACAGCAATAAGAACTCCACCACCCCTACGATCAGTACGATCACGTCTAAAAATGTTGAAATTAGAGGGTAAAACTGTGGCGTCAAAAACGTCAGGTTTTAACCAAGTCTCAGTAAAGACAATTAGGTCAAAATCAAATGACAGACTATCTACAAAGAGTTTAGTAAGTTTAGTATTAAGGCCTCTGACATTCTGATAGCCGACAGAGAAGGAAGTTGTTAGTTTTTTGATAGAGTAGAAGAAGGAATAGATAAGGAAGGAGTGGGAATAGATGAAGAGGAAAGAGGAATAGATGGTGAAGGAATCCTTGTTTGACCCCGTGTCTTCCTTTTTCTGGATGTAAACTCCTTCACAATTAAGCTTTTCGGCCAGAAGCTAGAACTGCAGATACAGTCAAAGAATTCAATTGGAACACTGATTTTAAAAGATGAAATTTCTCTAGAATATGAAAATTTAAACTTTTCTATGGATATATTAGAGACATTCAGTTTTGCCCGAATGTGGGCCATGACATCATCCGATGTAGCATCGGGGAGAAGTCTCGAAACAAAAATATGTTTTTTAGGAGGCACTCCCACCAATGGTTTCGGCATTCCAGGTATTGCATCAGCTACCGCATTAATTGTAGCATCAGTTGCAACAAGTGGCACTCCGGCATTACTAACATTAGGATCCCTGTCGGCAATATCCATGGGTGTAGACTCTTGCCCAGACAAAACGGACACTACAGACATCGTCTGTGGAGTTGGAGTTTGCATTGGTTGAGAAGGGGTCGGAACCGATATAGATGTGGAGACCGGCAAACGCAAGGACAAATCAGGAGTCTGTTCTCCCGCCTTCTTACGCTTTCGAGACTCAGTCAGTAGCGTTAAACTACTAAACTGGGACTCAACAGCTTTAAACTCTTGCGAGAGTTTAAGAAAACTGGCAGACAGACTCATCAGGTTCTCCTTTGTTTGCCGCATGAAAAGTTCCATTTCATCTTCCACGATCCGGCATGACTCACATCCCCATTTGAAACCATTTTTTTGATCTAAAAGATCCTTCACCCTGCATGTAAAGCCGGCACACTTAAAATGTACTGTAGTTTTACACAACCAACAGTAAATAAAACTATTCAAGGGTGGGGCGGGATGCAAACAATTTTTAATCGAACAGACAGTCATTATGAGGTAATAAGAAAAAATTGGTAATCAAACAAATAAAAATGAAAAATGAGAAATGTTTGGTATTAAAATATATAACTCACTCTGAGGTCCAGAAATAATAAGAAATAAAGATTTTGAGGGTGCACAAGGGTTAAAAGAAAAGAGCACTGACTAAGAGAATATAGACTCTAAATTACAGACACACAACAGACTGCAATATGAGCGCAAATAACGGCGACGAGTGAAACGAAAACGAGAAAAAAAAAGTCAAAGAGCGCGAGCGCGGGAGTTAGAAATCACAATAACAAAACACTGCAACAAGAACACTATGAAATTGCAAGACAACAACAACAGAGCGTTGCTTGTGATTTGCAAGGCAGAAAAAAATGAGATTAAGGTGGGAGAGAGAGAGGAAGAAAAGAAAGAGAAAAAAAAAAAAAAAAAACCAACAAAGGTTATAAGCAGAAATTAAAGTTGTCAAAAATTGTTAACACAAACACACAAAAACGTAGATTCACTAATTAATTAATATTTCGATCGCGATGCCGATAAAACAAAATAAAATAAATGTAAATCAGTTAAAAACGCGGGAGCTTGAAAAAAACACGTCCGTCTTCCTCGAGAGCGTTGATGATTTTTTGAAATCGTGAGTTTCTTTATTAGTTTTAGAACTTGGACTTCTGTCCGGTTACAATTGAATCTTAAGACTAAAAATATAATTTGCTTTGGCATATAAGCATTTTGTTTAAATTGCGTTGTGTTGTTTATGCTTTTGAAATTTGATCTTGGTTCAAGTACCTCTGCATGATTATGCTGATCTCGTCGTTATCAACATTTCCATGCATAAGCTTATTTGTTTGTCCAGCTTTGGCTTTTTGTACAATTATGTTATTTGTTTGTGCGACTTTAATTGGTTGCATAACTCGCGCACCCTGTTTAATGGGGTTACTATGTTTCAAAAAGGAAATACTTTAGTAGTTCATTTACAACATCAAATCACCGGTTTTAAACTTCCACCTAACGGGCAAGTACTGGCAGTTTTGTTCTATAATATTCGTGAAGTGAACTTAAATGTCGGTGACAGTGCAAATCTCACAATTCGTGAGTGCATTATTTATTGGGAAAAGGCACGTATACAAGATCAATACCCTACTGTGTTAAAAAAATTGCGAAGAAAAACTCAAGAAGTGTCGACAGGAATTTGTTTCAAACTTAAGCAGTTTGTTTGACATCGCACATGCTGATGCTCAAGATCTTCTTGAAGCGCCATGAAGCACAATACGGCTCTGAGGCTCTGGGGCACGATACGGATGAATTCCCCATAAGCAAGTCCTCAATTCATAGAGTTCGTACGGAAATGCGAAAAGAACGGGCTGAGTCTATTAAAATGTATTTTCAAAACAAGGTCTCGGGCACGGTAACTGGGATGGAAAACTTTTGAAAACCTTGGAACCTTGAAGACAAAGTGCAGATTCTCTGTTGTGATACTACTGGTTGTAACACTAAACTAACCAAAAGTATCGTTAAAAAAGGCATCGCAAATTATTTGAGCTTTCAATTATATTTCATGGCGGAGATTCAGAGAAGAAATTTAAAATTTGTGACATCCTAAGCTACATTGTATTTTAGCATTAAAGGCGCCGTATCAGGATTTGTGTTTTTTGACACAATGGCTACAATGTATTTTAGCAGTAAAGGCGCCGTATCAGGATTTGTGTTTTTTGAAGTTTTGTCAGCATTTGTGGTATTTCACTGATGAAGTATCTATTCTGGCTTTATTTGATGATGATGTTGATCTAGAAACTAAAGTAAAAATCATTTCTAACTTAACTAGAGAAAACCCAACTATCCACAATAGCCCACTTTTTGGCAAGTTAATTAATCTTTCAGTTTATTCTTTTACAAAGTTTGGTAATAGGTATATCTGTTTTAATTTCAGAGAAAAATATTAATGACTTCGTCTGTGTCAAAAGCAAGTTCTTGTTTTATCGACTCCATATTGACGACAGTTTTCTGAACAAGTGGCCCTCTTCGGCGGAAAGAGCGGTTAAGTTAATGCAAGGCTTCCATGGTTTGATCACTGTTAAGAGGAGCACAAACAATTTTCATTACGTTGCGTACAAGAACACAGACAGGTATATAACGACTGTAAATAGCAAACTTTGAAAAGCAAATCGGACGATTAATGTCTCTTTTTAATAAAAAAAAAAGAAAATAAATACGAACTATGTGTTTTATTTTTATTTATTTGATTAATCTAAAAATTTAATTTAAATTTTTCTATAGTGAGCCTATAGCTTTCATACTAACTTTTAAACTTAAACTTTGACATCAACTCTGCATGGGTTAATGACATCCCATCTCAATAATATTTTATATTTATGTTTTTAGAGTCAAATGGAAAAAGAAAGGGTATGCATATTGAGATTCAGAAAAACAAAAATTCGCCTTGTAGCCTGTGACAGCCTAATGTATGTATAATATTATGCATAGAAATATTATATATTTCTTGTATAAATATTACGTACTAGTTGACCCGGCGAACTTTGTACCGCCTTAGCGTTGCAATCATGCACTACTTTATTTTGTATAGCTGACCTATCTTAGGTATGAGTAACTATTCAATTTGAACTGAATCCTCCATATAAAAATGAATACCTGACTGACTGAGAACTTTTCTACATCACATATCTATATATATAAAAATGAAACCCGTTTCCCTTGGTCACGGCATCACGCGTGAATGTCTGGACCAATTTCACTAATTCTTTTTTTGTTGTATTTGTTATTATTAGGAGAAGGTTCTTAAGGAAAAAAATATTTAAAAAATCTTGGCAAGCGCGAATAAAATGGGTTTTTATAACGGCTTTCCGTGTATCGACCGCAGTAGGCGGGGGCAGTGCCATCTCAACCAAGTTGTAGGAAATTCATTCATTCCTGTTTTAGTTGCAAACAAAAAATTACTAACGAAACAATGCCTCATAAAAAAGCGAATTTGGGTCGTCGTACTCACAACGCACAATATGAAGCAATGTTTTGAATAGAACTAAAGAAGAGCGGGAATTGGTACTGGAAGCGGAGCGGTTAAGGCAAAGCAGAGGATTCTAATTGGAACCAGCCGTAAAATCCATAAAATACATATGCAAGTATGTGAACAAAGATAGTGATATAGCTGTCTTCGGAGTTGCTGCCGAAAATTCAAATGATGAAGTCACTCAATATCAAATAGGCCGCTATAGTAGTAACGAAGGCATGTGGCTTTTTTCCTATACATGAACGACTTCTACTGTTTTTCATTTGGCCGTACATTTGGAAAATGGTCAACGGGTGTATTTTACAGATGCAAACATATTACAACAAGTTGACAGGCCACCATCGACAACATTAACCATATATATGTTTGATAAATATTATGTATGTGAGTTGCATGAATATATTTTTGCCATGTCCGCAAGTCCATCCATCTGTCTGTCTTTCTGAATCAACGCAAATTCAAGCTAGACTGTAGGAGCAGTAGGCATGTAGGCTCGTATATAGTGCACAATTTGTGTATCTTGGATTCAGCCGGATCGAACCATTATATCATATAGCTCCCATTCAAACGGCAAAGTCACAAAATGAGGAACCATCGGTCGAACACAGTGACTGTGTCGATAGCTTCATTACTTTTTACGCAATTGTCAAAAAAATTAAACTTTCCTGAATTTGATTTAGATCGGGTGACTATTTCATATAGCTTCCATAGAAACGAACGGACAAGGACAGTGACTTTTTTAACAAACTTTGTTGTATTTGCCGAGGCTTTAAAATTAAACACTTGTCAGTTTTTATGGATTTTTTAATGACTGTGCCAAATATGATTATCATCGGGTGACTATATGATTTTGTTCATTGACTTGATCAATAACTTCGTTATTTCCTAAACTAAAATTGCAAGCAGTCCCTTCGCAAACTGTAGACTTTCTAGATAAAACGTTTTTCAACTTTGACGGTTATCGGTAACGAAAGATTTACAAAATAAACATTCAATGGTATACAAAAAAACGGAGCGATCCTGGTTAGCCCCGGCCCTCTGGTTTTTACATCTTTGTTCTTTTCTAGCTTCTTTTTATACCATACACCCATAGGCATTGCATCATATGATTTAGGTGCTCAACTTATACAAAGAAAACATTCAAATTATTACTCTTTTTACTACAATTTTTATACTATACACCCATAGGGTGAAATGGTATATTAAAGTCGCCAAAATGAATGTAACAGGCAGAAGGAATCTTTTCCGACACCATAAAGTATATATATTCTTGATCAGTATCAATAGCCGAGTCGATTTAGCCATGTCCGTCTGTGTGTCTGTCCGTCTGTCCGTCCGTATGAACGCCTAGTTCTGGGAGACTATAAGAGACAGAACCACCAAATTTGGAATGTAGGCTCGTGTAGTATGTAGAGTGATCAAGTTTGTTTCAAATTTTTGCCACGCCCCTTTCCGCCCCCAAAATTAAAAAAAAACGTTTATCTCAAAAACTATTGCAGCTAGAGACACCAAATTTGGTATGTATATTTGCATAGTAAATGCGCACATTTTGTATTTATAAAGATTTTGCCACGCCCCCTTCCGCCCCGCAATTCAAAAAAACGTTTATCTCAAAAACTATTGCAGCTAGAGACACCAAATTTGGTATGCATATTTGCATAGTAAATGCGCACATTTTGTATGTATAAAGATTTTGCCACGCCCCTTTCCGCCCCGAAATTTGAAAAACTCGATTATCTCCCGTAATTTTTTACCTTTTTACCAAATTTGATCAAAATCGGACAAAAAATAGCTGAGTTATGCATATAAACGTTTTTGCATATGGCCGGAGATGGCCGTTGGCGGGTGGGGTGCGCTAGGGTGCTTATATGCATAAGTGCGCGAGATACTGAAATATGCTTGTAAAAAGCATGTGAAGAGAATTTTTTAAAATAGGCAAATGCATTAGTTATTAGAAATTTGAAATATTTGTTTTACTGGTGTATGGTATACCTAAGTCGGCGAGACGACTTACTTCATTTTTTTTTTTTTTTGCCTCACCTTCTGATTTATTCTTCTTTTCCTTTGTTTCTCACCAAAGATTTTTAATAATTATATTTGGATATATTTTCCGCAGATATTGGACACCCACTACAACTTTTCGTATAATAAAAATCGCTTGATATCTATCCCTATAACCAGCCATTTACTTCCATTGCTCTCGGCAGCGCTGAGTCTCATCTCCCTCACACAGGCCATTACCCAACGGTCGTTAGCGATACATTGCCAATCAAAGCCCGTTTCTTTTTTATACCCTTCCAAAAACTGTATATTAATTTTGGTCAGAAGTGTGCAACCCATAGAAGGAAGCATCTCCGACCCTATAAAGTATATATATTCTTAATCAGCACGACGAGACGAGTTCAAATAGCCATGTCCGTCCGTCCGTCTGTCTGTCCGTCCGTCTGGATCAACGCGAACTCCTCCTAGACTGTAAGAGCAACAGAGCTGAAGTTTTGCACGTAGGCTTGTATATACTGCAGGGGTTGTATATCTCGGATTCAGCCGGATTGGACCACTATATCATATGGCTCCCATACAAACGGCAAAGTCACGAACAGTGACTTTTCTGAATAACTTCGCTATTTTCTGAGCTATCGTCATGAAATTTAAAACTGGTGAGTGTATTGCAGTTTTTAACGACTGTGCCAGGAACGATCGGTCGAACAACTTTGTTACTTTTAATGCGATTGCTTTTAAATCAAACATTTGATAGTTAAATATACCTGTTAATAACTGTGCCAAATTTGGTAAAGACGGATAACTATATCATATAGCTCTCGTAGGAACGATCGGTGGAAAACAGTGACTTTCATCAAAAAGTTCGTTATGTCCTACGCTAAGATTGAAGGCCGTTCTTTCGCAAACATTACCCTTTTTAGATTAAACAGTTAGTTTAGATAAAAGAGTTACTAAAAAACTTGCAAGGGTATACAAACTTAGACGCGGTCGAAGTTAGCCTCGGCCGTCTGGTTTTTACTTTGGGAGGATCATACCAATTAATTTTCCATACAACAAACAAGCAATATAAACATTAAAAATAAATATAAAAAAGCAACTCGAATGTGAAGTTTTTAAACCCCTCCCTCCTTGCAATATTTTTTTTTTTTTTAAAATTTTTCCCCCCAAAAAAAAAATAAAAAAAAAAAAAAAAAAAAAAAAATTTTTTTTTTTTTTAAAAATTTTTTTTTTTTTTTTCAAAAAAAAAAAAAAAAAAAAAAAAAAAAAAAAAAAATTTTGTTTTTTTTGCTTTTTTTTTTTTTTTTTTGGTGGTTTTTTTTTTTTTTTTTATGTAAAAAAAAAAAAAATTTTTTAAAAATTTTTTTTTTTTTTTTATTTAAAAAAAAATTTAAAATTTTTTTATATATATAAAAAAAAAAAATAAATTTAATAATAAAATTAAATAAAAAAAAAAAAAAAAAAAAAAATAAAAAAATTATAAATAAAAAAAAAATTTTTAAACTTTTCCAATTTTTATTTTTTTTTTTTTTCCCTAAAAAAAAAAAAAAAAAAAAAAAAAAAAAACATAAAAATTAAAAAAAAAAAATAAGATTTTATTTTAAAAGGAAGGAGGGGGGGGGGGGGGGGGGGGGGGGGGGGGGGGGGGGGGGGGGGGGGGGGGGGGGGGGGGGGGGGGGGGGGGGGGGGGAGAAAAGGAAAAAAATATTATAAAAAAAAAAAATTTTTTTTTTTTTTTTTTTTTTTTTTTTTTTTTTAATAAGCAGCGATACAAACCACCGCCGTCACCATTCTGCAGTACCTGATCGTTAATAACATTGTGGCTGCGTTTAAAACACGCAACTTACGATCTGACATAACATTTTCGATCAAACCGCACATAACCACCAGCGAATTCGTCACAGCGGGAAGAAGCGTGAAAGGCATAAAGCATGAAAATGGCTGCTGATATTGGGGAATGAGCGCATGCTTGCTTACTCCCAGCCAAAGGGGTATTGGACAATGCATAAATTGCAAGAGCCCAACTCAGAGAAATTATAAGAGGGGCTTTTGCATCACGAAATATGTAGTAAAGTTCTGCTACTCTATATAGCTCCATAAAGCATAAAACTTAAAACCCCCCCCGAGCTAAAAATAAACTTTCGAGTTAGAAAGAAAAAGAGCATGAAGACAACAAATAATATAAATAATAAACAAATAAATAATAAGAAATAACAAAGAGTTCGCGTCGATCCATACGGACGGACAGACAGACAGATATTGCATTATGAATTCGTCTCGTCTTGTTAGAAATTGTGTGTTCTTCTTTGGAGTCAGCCAAATCAGCACAATACCGTACAGCTCTTTTAGGAATTATCGGCTGTAAACAAAGCTTTAGATCAGCCAGTTTGTCATTTTGAAATTTTATCTTAATTTAAAAATTGGTCACTCATTGTCCAAATAATGTTAATTTCTTTATGATCAAACTATTTAACTACGAGATGGACATATTAAGCTATAATTCCAGATGCCAGATTTGATCTAAGTTGGATGACTCATAAAGCTGCAGTACATTAAAATATATTGAAATTGTATCCTACTGGGATTTTGAAATTGGGTTTTTTTTTGTCTTTTCTTACAACTAAAAAGTATCACAAAAGCGTGCAGGGATGAAAAACTTGTCCACCAAAAATTTAGGCATTTACGATATTTAAGATACTAACGTATCATAATGTCTGTATATCAAGTAAAAAGGCATTTGACATTATTCTTGTGAACCTTTTGAAAAAGTTATAAACTCTCTTCTGGTAATTTTTTAAGCTGAATCCAACCAAATAGAAGCAACAATAAGAATATTAAAATACTTTTTTCATGAAATCATACTAAATTAAAAGATATAAAACAGG
The DNA here is from genome assembly GCA_018150345.1 of Drosophila equinoxialis. Classification (NCBI taxonomy): domain Eukaryota; kingdom Metazoa; phylum Arthropoda; class Insecta; order Diptera; family Drosophilidae; genus Drosophila; species Drosophila equinoxialis. The sequence goes on from JAECWI010000729.1 coordinate 328,510, forward strand.
TGTAAATTGTTTCGTGACTTTAATATAAAAACACTAACATGTTTTAGGATCAAAGATATTAAGCAAAATTCCAAATATGAAATATCACTTTGGCTTAAATACTTCAGCATTCAGCATCCGTGGTCATCCAAATGGTTTTAGGAGTAGCATGGATATGATTGATTCGAGTTCGTTCCTGTTAAAGCATTTAAAACTTTTCTATCGATAAGTGTCATATTTAGATGAAACGAAACAGAGACAGTTCTTCAGACCAATTATTGAATAAGTACGGCTTCAAGTTTTCAATTTCGTCCTTCAATCTATTGTTTTCTGCTAAAATATGTTCTTTGCTCTCCTTAATGAATTCGATTTTCAGTGGTCTACAAAATCTCACTGATTGAGTTTTAGAATTCATCCATAAAACTCTCCCCAAAGAATCTAATAACTTCGTAGGGATTTGTTGAGGATCGAGTGGATTGTGTTAAATTATAAGTAGATATCTTTATTAAGTGTCAATACACTTTCAAGGGCGGAAAAGGAAGAAGAAGCATATACAGAGTTACAAAGTATCTTATATCGATAACTTACAAGCTTAGTACAATCGATATAACAAAGTATCTTATATCGATATCTTACAAGCTTAGTACAATCGATATAACCAGGGGTAACAAAGCAGGGCTGCAAACAGAAACATATGGTACTTTCAACACCCTTCCTCAATATGATTCTGTGTGCCAACTACAATTTCTTTGTTAGTTTAAATTCAATAACTTGACACAATGATTATGCTTTTGCTTAGACAAATTTTTCGTTAATATATCAGCTACCATGTCTTTAGTTGATATATAGTCCAGATCAATCTCGCCGCTTGTAACCACTTCTCGAACGAAATGATGTCTGATGTCAATGTGTTTCGATTGAGCATGAAACACAGGATTCTTGGCCAGAGATTGAGCACTCAAATTGTCTCCGAACAATTTTGTAGATGTCCCAGCGTCTCCACATCCAATCTCGATCAACAATCGCCTCAAATGCAAAGCCTCTTTCGCCGCTGAAGACATAGCCATGTATTCTGCCTCTGTGCTGCTCAACGCCACACTGCATTGTTTTTCTGACTTCCAGGAGATAGGGCCACCTGCCAAGAAAAACACGTACCCTGTGTACGATTTGCGGTTGCTCACGTCACCGCCCCAATCTGCGTCAGCGTATCCCGTAAGAGCATCTCCACACGATCGGTAGTACAACTTTAGATCCTTCGTTGCCGCCAAATACCTCATAACATGCTTAACTGCTATAACATGTTCACTGTGAGGTTCCTTATTCCTTTGCGCTAATTTGATAACCGAATGATAGATATCAGGCCTTGATGTTAGTGCAAGCCACATCAACTCTCTGATTGCTGACTGATACATTGTCACATCCTGTATAATGCATTTCTCGTCTCTGCACGCCACTTGGAAACCAGCATCCAATGGAGTAGCAACAGCTCGACACACTTCCATACCATGTCTTTGAAGCATGCCCTTTATGTACTGAACCTGATTCATCACGATACTGCCTGTATCATCATTCCGGTCTACTTGCATGCCCAAAAACTCTCGTAACGGACCCTTATCGACGCATTCGAATTTCATCGCAATCTTTGCCTTAATTACGATCATGTTATCCATCTTTTGGCAAGCTATAAGTAAATCATCTACATATATTAGTACCAAACAAAGTCTACCTTTTATATCCTGCTGATAAAGGCACGGCTCGTTCTTGCAAGAAGTGAATCCAAGATCGCTGCATTCAACTTGGCATTCCACTCCATACCTGCTTGTTTCAATCCATATATAGCTTTACTCAGCCTCAACACCTGTTGTGAATTTGCCTTGTCCACATATCCCTGAGGCTGCCTCATTTAGCCACCAGCCGAGACTTATACCGCTCCACGCTTCCATCGCCACTCCGTTTGATAGTATATACCCACTTTGAACCAATCGCTTTTTGTCCCTTTGGTAAATCTACCAGCGTCCATGTTTTATTTGCCAACAGAGCCTCATATTCCTTATCCTTAGCAGTCTTCCAGAATAAAGATTGTTTACCTTTCATCGCATCTTTCAAACGTCTGTGGCAAATCCAGTTCCTTTACATGTAACTTATTTACCCGATTATACATTTTCTTGGGACGTCCTGGCTTGCCCGTACGAATCAAACGTGGCCTTCCAGGACCGATCTGTCCTTCCTGCCGCATCTCTTGTTCCGGCTCCTGTTCCTCCGCTTGGCCAGCTTCATCATCGCTCTGCCCTGAACTCTCATTATCGAAATCGTCAGCGCTAACGAATTCCTCATTTTCCAGATCATCTTTGCTTGATTCGTCCTACCGCATTTCCAAACCTGTGACTGTTTGTGTTGGACCTGGGAATTCTAAAATCGACACCACATCATTCGGATCCTTGAACATTACATTCCGTTTCTCAACGACCTCTCGCTTTTCTTTGTCATACAACCTGTATGCTTTTGATACCAGTGAATATCCTACGAGTCGATATTCTCTGCCCTTGGCCTGAAACTTGCTTCGTCGTCTTTTATCCAATGCAACTGCTATTGATCCAAAAATGCGCATACCCTGCACATTGGGTTTCCTTCCAGTCCACGCCTCATAAGGTGTCATACCAACTAAAGCTGCTGTTGGTGATCTGTTTCGAATGTAACACGCTGTCATTATTGCCTCTGCCCAGAGAAACTCCTGCATATCCGCGTGTACCAGCAAACATCTAGCCATCTCGACTAGAGTCCGGTTTGCTCGTTCAGCCACTCCATTCTGTTGAGGGCTATATGGAACCGTCCACTGACGCACAATTCCATGATCCTTTAAGTACCCATCAAAACGCCAGTTGATGAATTCTCGGCCGTTGTCACTTCTTATTGCCTTCAATTTTTGGCCAGTCTGTCTTTCAGCCATCTCTTTAAATTCGAGGAATTTCTCGAACACTTCATCCTTCGATTTTAGACAATAAGCAAATATTCGTCTCGACATGTCGTCTATGAATGTCAAGAAATATGAAGAGCCGCCTAGAGAACGTTGCTTAAAAGGCCCACATACATCGGTATGTACCAATTCCAAAAGATGCTGAGCTCTATGTTCTGACGCTGACGGGAAAGGTTGAGTATGAATCTTGCTTCTCATACAAGTCACACATGGCATCTTCTCGGAAAAGTCCACATTTTCCATGCCAGTCACCATCCTGCGTTTAACAATATTCATTAGACTTGAATAATTCAAATGACCATACCTGTTGTGCCAATATTCTGCACTTATCTGTTTCGCTGCAAAGCATCGATTGCCTTTCTCCTTAAACACAAAGAGCTTTCCTTGTCTCTCTGCTATTAGTACCATCTCGCCGTCTTGGCGAACCGTCGCAGAATTTTTGTCGAAAGTCACAGTGCATCGCCTATCGACTGCTCGATCAACCGACATAAAATTCGTCTCCAACCCTGGTAAGTGCAAAACATTTTCCAGTTTCAGCTCACAAAATCCTGTTTGTACAAGCAACTGCTTTTATGACGTGGTTGTTGTTTTTCTTTGGCTTTTCTTGAAACTTTGGGCAGTCCCTCTTATAGTGACCTTTCTGCCCACAACTGTAGCACTCTATATCCACCAGAGACCTTTTCTTACGAGTTGCATTTTTTCGCACATTTGCCTCTCTCAGCTGCAACCAAGCAACTTTTTATATAGCGACACCCTCTGGACGGGTCCGCTTGGCTCATACGTTTCCTTAAGCTTATCCCATGCTTCCTTTGCTGTAGCACAATTCTTGAGGTAAACCAACTGAGACGGTCTTACACTCAGCGTTATTGTCGCCAACGCTTTCTTATTCTGTGCATCCCACGCAGCAACCGCATTCGCTTCCGTAGGCCTCGTCATGCCTATGAAGTTCCATAATTCCACATGGATCAACACGCTGCGCATTTGGACGGACCAGGAACCACAATTCCCCTCCTCCAATTTTTCTATTTGGTAAAAAGAACTCATATTTTACCACGCGCCTTATGCCGTGTGTCTTTTCAAACAATTACTTTTCGCCAGCCGCGAAATATCTACTTAAACTTTTAACATAAATCCTCCTGCCCACATTCGCGTGTATCTGGGCTCATAACCTGTTGAGGATCAAGTGGATTGTGTTAAATTAGAAGTAGATATCTTTATTAAGTGTCCATACACTTTCAAGGGAAATGAAAAGAAAAAGAAGAAGCATATACAGAGTTACAAAGTATCTTATATCGATAACTTACAAGCCTAGTACAATCGATATAACCAGGGGTAACAAAACAGGGCTGCAAACAGAAACATATGGTACTTTCAACAGGATTATTTGGTCAATGGTTGCACCTTTTCTTAAAATTGTTGCTTGTATAAACTGAGTCCAGTCGAGCCATCAAAGCCATAGGTTACGATTAACTGCACAACGGTTATGCAATCAAATTGAGCAAAAACTTCTTTTTGAAACATAATTATTCTTTTTGCAGTATGGTTCAGCATATTTTGCAACGAAACTTGTCCTGAAGTTTCAGTTGATTGTATATACTATATACATTCAGATATAGCTTTAAAAACGTTGACGTAGCATGGGAATATGTCGCAAACATGCTTCTGGTTTATGGTTCGAATGGCGTTATACTGCTTTTTGGGGAAAGAATTTTAAAGTAGAATTGCTAATGCTTCATCTGCAGTCATCTGAACTGGTTTTTGATTACAATCCCACATTGACTGTGGGCGATTTTTCATAATGGGCGGCATAAAGTCATAAAATTTATGGTGAAATATTAAGAAAATGTTATTTTTTATTAATGGTAAACACTTTAGCTGACTAAAAATGGTAAGTTTCTAGCAAATGTGTCTAGTTTATTGTAGTAATCATTTTTTTTTGCTCCTTTTTGTTCCTTTTAAAAAAAATTGCATTTGAAGTTTTCTTTACATTCAACAACAATGCTTGTTGATATTTGGAACAACAACAATCGCAATGCTGATGCTGTCACAGCGTACAAAATGGAAGAAATAAATGAAGATACTTTGAACAAATCAAACATACAGCAAATTAAGGCAAAAGTGACTAATTTTGAATATTATATAAAACGATACTTGCGCAAATACAATCGAAATCATACAATCTTGATCGATTCAAGTCAATTCACACAGAATGGCTTGCAAAATTTATGGAAATAAAAATTGATGTCCTCCACGTCTACTGCTAAGTCATCACTATCGAAGATGGGTCGTCCAAAAGTAGGAAATGCCGAGGCCGGGCCTAGACTACAAAGGCAAATGGCATCAGAAATTGCCGTTCAAAATGATTGCTCTACTGCCTTACTTTTGTATGCCGCCTCTGCGTCTGGCCGTAAATGTAATGAAAATAAATTGGTTGGCGTATTGCGAAAAGTGATGATTGTGAAAAATGTTGTAAGTCCCAAAATAACAAATCAAGCGGGACCAGATCGCATTTCTAATATTAAAGCATTAGCTTTTTTATTGGAAAATAATTTCACAAGGCAGCAATTTATCAGTATTACACAACTCAACAAGGCGCACGGCTGCAATATATGTCCCGGGTACGAATTAATAAGATCTACAAAATTGCTATGCAGACCGTCAGGAATTAGTATTTTAGAAAAGTGGCAAAGGTTTCTCTGCAGGATTTGCTAAACCAAACAGCTGAACGAATATTGACCTTACAAAATGATGTTTTAGAGAAAATGGAAAATGTAACTGACTGCACCCTTATTATTAGCTATGGATTTGATGGATCGACGGATCAAAGTTCATACAAACAAAAATTTGATTCAGATGAACCTGATTTCTTAGATCAATTAATTCTAATTAACTCTTTAAATCGCGTAATATGGTTAAATAGAAGCCCACAGTCTGTAAGGTTTTGCAGGCCTTTAAAAATTGAATACGCGAAAGAGAGCTCCGCAAAAATCTTATGCGAAAAAGAAAATTTAGATATGCAAGTAGCGAATAGGAAAAGTTCAAATGGCAACCGAAAAATATTTCTGTGGATTTTAAAACATATATGTCATTAATTGATGGAAAGGTATTAAACGTCATAACTGGTACAAAATCCAATCAATGTTGCCCAATCTGTGCTGTAAATCCTAAAAGGATTATCGATCTCAGCTTTTGTCCTTAAAATACGGCGTAAGTCCATTACATGCATGAATTCGATTTATGGAATTCGTCTTAAAAATATCGTAACGTATGGATATAAAGACCTGGCATCAAGGCGATGATAAAAATAAAATGATGATAAGAAAAAAGGAAATTCGAAACAGTATGGAAGGTAATGGGTTTGCATATTAGCATTCCGAAACAGAACGGAAGTGGTAACAGCAATGATGGTAACACGGCGACACGAATCTTTGCAAATACAAAACTGTTTGCATCCATAACATTGTTTGATGAGGTCATTTTGAATAATTGTTACTATATATTAATAGCACTATCGTGTAAATTCTCAATCAGACCAAAAAAGTACCAACAATTTTGTAAAGACACTTTTAATCTATATATGTATGAAAATATATCCGTGGTACCCAATGTCTTCAACTGTACATAAAATATTAGTTAACGGAGCAGACATTATAAATTTGCAATAGTTCCAGTTGGATGTTTGGCTGAAAATGCATCAGAAGCTCGTAACAAACATTAGAAAATGGACCGACGTTCTCATACCAGAAAAAATTCTAGATTAATTAATATGGCTGACGTTTTTAATAGAGCCATGGACTCATCTGATCTATTAAAATCAAGCTACTATATAAATAAGAGGCTGCAAAATTTGAAAAAGAAATCGCTTCCATTACAACTTTTATAACTTTTAACCTTTTGGAGAATCCAACATCAGAGCTGAGTTCATACAATTTTTTTAATGATGAAGACACTGAATCAGTAAATGAAAGCGATGACAAACATGAGAATTCTTTAGTTTGGATGAAGAAGATTATTAACTTGTTTGTTTTTTTAAGTTTGGAATATTGTTGAAACATGGTAAAATATTATTTTTTTCTATTTTTATGCTTTGCTTTATAATAAAAATTGAAATTTCTATTCTTTATATTCTTGATCAGTATCAACAGCTGAGTCGATCTAGCCATGTCCGTCCGTCCGTTCGTCCGTCCGTCCGTATGAACGCGTAGATCTTGGAAACTATAAGAGATAGAGCCACCAAATTTGGTATGTAGGCTGATGTAGTATGTAGAGTGATCAAGTTTATTTCAAATTTTTGCCACGACCCTTTCCGCCCCCGCAATTCAAAAAAAAAAACGTTTATCTCAAAAACTATTGCAGCTAGAGACACCATATTGGGTATGTATATTTGCTTAGTAAATCCGCACATCTTGTATGTATGAACATTTTTCCACGCCCCTTTCCGCTCCCGGTATTTGAAAAAACTCGATTACCTCCCGTAATTTTCTACCTTGCGCAATCAAAGTTGGCATACTTAAAATTGAGACTAATATCCAGCTAAATACCAAATTGATCAAAATCGGACAAAAAATAGCCAAGTTATGCATAAAAACGTTTTTCCATAAGGCCGGAGTTGCCCGTTGGCTGGTGGGGGCGCTAGGTTGCTCGAATGCTTGAGTGAGCGAGATAGTAAGACATGCTTTTAAAAAGCATGCGAACAGAATTTTTTAAAAACACGTAAATGCATGTGTTATTATAAATTTAAAATATTTGTTATTCTGGTGTATGGTATACCTAAGTCGGCGAGACGACTTACAACACATGCTTCATTTCGAAGAAACTTTCCCTCTATTTCAACGGTTTGCTTCATAAGAGATTTTGGACTCGGAAAAGATTTAAAAATGTAATCTTCTGTGTTACTGTGTAACTATTATCAAAGGTAATCATAAAATGGTGGTGGAATCACCAGGGCATCTCTTGCCTAAGTGGATAGCTTCTTTTCAGACGTTTAAACTGCATGCTGTTGTTAAGCAGTTGTAGGGCCAGTGTATTGTCATAGGTTTATATCGGTACCGAATGCCAAACATTCGGATCTCAGCCTTAAAACTCTGTTCTGAATGCCGTCGGGGCCAGGAGCTTTCTTCTTCATAAGCTTGTTGCCGATTTCCAAGTTCTACTTTCGTACACGCTGTTATTTCCATCTCATTGCTTCGAGTTGCCATTGGTAGCCAATCATATTTTTGCGGGAAAAGTGAGCTGACGATTTGGATAAAGCTCGCTGCATTTGATGGTATTGATGTTTTCCCAAGTATATTGTCGCACCACCAATGTACAGCCCCATAGGGGCGTTTCGATTTTTTTACTGAATAGCATTGACCCGAATTGAATAGCATGTTTCCATAGAAAGCAGGAATGCTCAAAGTATCCACCCTGAACGGCTAATGGAGAACAATATTACCTCGTGATCGCTTGCGGAGTAAATATCGCATACTTTCCAGATGGAAAATCGCACCAATGGATCGCTCACAAACATCAGGTTTATAATTGATCCCAAACCGGCTCTGTTGAAAGTTTTCTTGGATCCAGTGTTGAGTAACGAAACATTGAGAGTCGCCAGGGCCTCAAGAAGCGAACGGCCTCTTCTATCAGTGTGAATTCTGCCCCATTTTGTAGCCCATGCATTAAAATCGCCGCCAATTATGACTGAGGTGCGGCCCTTGCATTGTCCACGAATTCATCAATGACCTTGCCAAATCTAGAGATAGATAAACTGGGGGTTAGGTAGCAGCTATATACCCAGTAGGTATCGCAGATCTGTGCTCTAACGAAACCATCGCACATTAACCAGAGGTGCTTGGATTGCGCCAGTGTGAAAGATAGTGCAGCGCTATGTATATTGTTCGTGTCAACGTTTAATGTTCCATTTTGTAGTTGGGTCCCGCGAAGAGCGTGGGAGTCCCAGGGGAGCTCCGCCTCATTAGTTAAAATTACCTTTTACCAAGTCAATAAACGGTCCAGTTATATACTTAAATTAAATAATCATAAAAATTCTTATGATTATTTATGGCGCCCGAGCAAGGACCAATTAAGTGACAGTGAAATTTTAAAATAATATTTAAGTGAACCGTTATTCCTTTTTTATATTTTTTTATGGTGTTGATACATATGTATGAATATACATATAAAAAAAAGATAAAATCTTTATACATTGATACATAAAATAATAACGGTCACTGTTGTCGGTAAATTTGGTAGTATATATATTGCCAATTTAATTATTTAGGCGCGTTGCGTCGGCTGTTCATACGTGCTTAGTTCGCCGAAAGACTCGACGTCGAACAAGGAGATAAGGAAAGTTGATTTCAAACCAAAGATCATGCCCCTAGTAAAGTGCTAAAAACTGAAAAAGCCCAAATCAAGAAATCCTCTTTAGAAATTGTGCTGACCATCTTGAGCACAGGCTTCACATTTCTAGCAGAGAAAGTACATACATAGTTGAGGTTTATAATAACATATGCGTGCACATATTTTTTTATAAATAATTACTAGCAAATGAAACGTTTTACCTTATTTGTGGTCTCGTTATACCTTTGCATTTCTATCAATTTGGTAGGGTAGGCACATTTTTGGTTTGATTGATTGAATTACCCAATATATTGCTGATTGTCAATAAAAATTCGTTCGCTGTAAAATATATTTTTATTTATTTTTTTTTATTTTTTAATACATTTCGACATAATTATTTTTAATTTAGTTAGATTACGACCTATTTAAAATTTAAATCAAACCTTGCAATTTAGCCGGCTCGAGGTGAATCATCCAAAAGAAGATTATTTCAAAGGCAACACAAAAAGGTGAGCAGGTTGTCTGTATAGCTATTTTAAGAACTACCAAGTTCTATCATAAGCAGTCTTTGCTAAAGAACTTCGGAATTGCAATAGCCATACCATGTCTTCAACGTTAGAATTAGTTGGGAATTACAGCAACCAAATGAAGCGAAAAAAGTTGGTAAAGTACAACACCGAAGACCACCTTTTTGTGCATATGAAGGCGCTATGAAAAATTAGTGTAAGAGCTTCGCCCTTACCAAACTAATATCACGACCTGTTATTTCATATGGGTGCTAGAGGCGCCCAAAGTTGAGACATTTTTAGTAAATGGGAAAAAATTATAATTTAAAAAAAAAATCGCAACTTTAAAACTGAATATTGGACGATTTCAATAATCGATCTTGTATTTTTTGGTTACTTAAATCGTTATTGAATTAGAAGCGTTTAACAAATACACTAAATATTGGCGTTTTTTGAACTTTGGTGGAACAGAACTAAGGAACTAAGAACTAAGGATTAACTAGTATCAATTCCGGACTACATACAATGGGAAGGTAAAATATTAACCTATCAACATATTAACCTATAACCCAATATGCGGAGGCCTGCTACACCGATGCGTAAGCCATAAAATTAAGGTAACCTCGTCTAAAAGATGCGCTGCAGGTATAAGGAAGAAGACGAGCGCATGCGTATTGGCCCGTAACTTCTTTGTATTTAAATGATTAGATTGAGTAATCCTGTTTTGGAAATATTACCTGTATAAACAGGTAATACATGAAAAACTTATCGTGCTAGACAAATTAAAGACCTTTTTAACATGCTGGCAGCCTCTTCGGACCCACTTATTGCATTACTGAGACGCGTGCGATCACGAAAGGATTTGGAATATATATAAATATATAAAACTATAGTCCCGAAATGTTGAATTTATTAGATATTGATGTAAATATTGAAAATTATTTTGGAGAAGATCACCCATATTGATGGCCATTTTCAAAATTAACCTTAAAAAAATTAAAAAATATTTTATTTTTCGCTTTTTGTTATTATGTTAGAAAGTCAAAATAAAACATTAACAAATTTTACATATGGTATTCTTTATCACAAACTTTTTAAATTTTTGAAATCGGTTTATCTGTTTAGAAGTTATGCATTTTGCAATGTAAAATGCCTAAAGGCCCCACTTTGAGTCGCAACGCTGGTATATACAGCACATTGCAGATTTTAAGCCAGGCTAAATGAAAACTCACTTCAAATATTGTTTTATTTAGTACAAGATAAACATATAAATGTCAACATTGTAATTGGTCGTGAAATCCTTAATCAGGGATTTGATGTTATAATATTCCCAAACAAGTTTAAAATTGTAAAAGCCAAAACTGTAAATATTTGTTCAGTAGATGTGAATCTAGTTGACCGTTCCAATCTTGTCCGATCGCCTTTCTGTCGATTACGGAGAGCTGAATTCTAATACGATAGCAGACGGGTTTCCTTTGCTGTTAATTAACGACCAGGTTGCTAGGTTGGGAGGAGCGAATTCATTGACTTGTCTTGACATGGCAAGTGGCTCTCACCAGATTCCAATCCACACCCATTCCATAGAATATACTGCATTTGTTACTCCGGATTGTTTATATTTGTGTTTACTTGTGATTGTGTCACCAACGATTGATATAGGCTTAGAAAGGATGAAAAGAGTGCTAGACGTTTTCTCAGGAGCTTAATTTATTTTTAATATTAGCAAATGTAGTTTTCTAAAAACAGTCGTCCAGTATCTGGGTCGTATTCCGTCAAGACAGGAAAAATTAGACCAAACATTTCTGCTTTGATTTCTTTGCCACCGCCACAGACAGTTTTTAGTGTAAGGCAGTTCATCGGTTTAGCATTTTATTTTCGTAAGCTTATACCCGGCTTCTCTCATTTAATGAAACCAAATAAAGGCTCTAAAAAAGACAGTTTTACTTGAAATCCTGACAAAAAAAAAAAATTATTAGTTGACCACAATCGCTTCCATGATCCCCGACGGAACTATCTTTCAGTATTACTTAATCGGGGGAAAAACCAACTACGTCTCTATTGAGCCACCGACTAGGTGAGTGAGCTGCAAAAATGTAATATTATTCGACCCAGTTGTTCTCCTTTCGCAAGTCCCATATTGCTCGACAAAAGAAAAATGGAACAGATCGCCTTTGTGTCGATTACAAAGAGCTAAATTCTAATACGGTAGCAGACAGGTATCCTTAACATCTCCGTAACATCTTAAAAATTTCTGCTTTGATTTCATTGTCACCGCCACAGACAGTTTTTAGTGTACGGCAGTTCATCGGTTAAGCATCCTATTTCCGTAAGTTTATACACGGCTTCTCACAAATAATGAAACCATTATACGCTCTAACATCAGGAAATAACAGTTTCACTTGGAATCCTGAGCTCGAAGGTATTAGTAAGAAAATAGTAACCATCCTTGCCATGCTTTTAAATCGTATAAACTTCACGTAGGAAAATATTGCAGCAAAACAACTTCCGCCTCTGAATCTAGATACCACTTATATGAGCTCGAAACTTTGGCCGTATTTGCATCCGACAAACATTTCCGTCACTATTTGCTTGGTAGAGAACATCTAGTTTACACTTATTGGAACTCATTGAAGGCATCCCGCACAAAAATAGTCCTAACTTCTAGAGTTCATCGTTGGTGGTCCTATTTACAATCATTTAATTTCACAATACAATATAGAGAAGGGAAACGTATGGGACACGTAGATTTTTTTATCTAGAAACCCAGTTCTTCCAACACCATCGTTGGTTTTGGATAAAATACCTGAAAGGCGAGTTAACAATGCGGAAATATAAATCAATCGGCTGTTGGCCGTACAGCAACTGGACTCAGGTATTGTTGACATTGTTAATAAGCTGAATTCTAACGAGCTGTCAGACGATATAGTTAAAACATTTGATTTAAGAAAAGGAATGTTGTTTTGCAGAATACAAAAAAAGGGTAAAACACGATGTTTACCAGTTGTGCCTCGAACTCTTAGATGGTCAATGATGAACCAGGTACATAAGTCGATCAGTCACCTAGGATGGCAAAATACCCTTGTCAAAGTACATCAATTCTATTGGTTTGATAAAATGAATAAAGATGTCCGTAAATTTGTCAACAATTGCATATCCTGTAATACTGTCAATTCACAAGTCACACACTGGTAAAATTCAAGCAGAGCTACACCCTATCTCAAAGGTCAGCATTCCCTGGCACACTGTCCACATGGAAATTACTGGCAAGTTGAGTGGAAAAATTAATTTTAAAGAATATATTATCGTCCAAATTGATTGCTTTATAAAATTCGTACACCTACAGCACACGCTCAAAATATATACAGAGAGCTGTATCAAGGTCATGAAGACTTCAATTTCTCTATTTGGTGTACCAACGCGCATTAAAGTCGATCAGGGTAGACAATTTTCAAGCACACAGTTTTCACAATTTTATTGTTCAAACAATATAAAACTTCATTTGATTGCGACTGGGGCAAGTCGTGCCAATGATCAAGTTGAGCGCATAATGAGTACGCTCAAGAATTTGTTATCCGCAGTTGGATTAAGTCAGAGATCCTGGCAAGAAGCGAAGTACAGGTAGCGCTAAACTGTACAGCTAATACGCTAGTCCCTTAGAGATGTTAATATAAAAAGAAGCTCGATCTCTTGGGTTGGTTCCCCCATTGGACACAGATCTGGAAGTGGATTTGGATTCTACATGAGCCAGTAGCATCATGAAATGTTTAGCCTCCTACGATAAAAATCGCTTTGACAAATCAAAGGCTTCCGGTATTAGACACAATGTTGGTGAGGGACCATTAAGGGACCATTTTTGGTAGTTAAATGGTAATACATAGATATTAGTTAAAGTCGTTATCAAACAAGAGACTATATAAATATTGTAATGAAGACATAAGAAAACTTCCAAAGGCAATTGTTAGCCAAGAGTTGGATATTGACAGTGAAGATTCAAGCTTGTCAAAGCGTCAGACTGAAAGTGATCCGTCCAAGTGAGACGATGATTGAAATTATGAATTAAGTTTCATGTTTTGGTCAGAAGAAATGCAAATTAATATGTTGACAAAAAGTTTTGTAATTTGCATATGTGAAATATTGAATTGAATTGATTATGTTTATGTTAAGAATAAATGATAAAAGTTTGTATGAAAGAGATGTTGAGCTGAAATAATTAATTACACGAGGACGAGTGAATGTCAGAATGGGTATCCGTCTAGGCATTACCATTGCAGTGGCTACAGATTGACACTTGGAATGTTGCTGGGAATGTTAATGACAGGCATCTTTGCTTTAGCAACACACTTAGACACAAATGAACAACGCACGAACTTGTTTTGTATGTGCTGTGTTGCATGCATCATTGACGCAGATATCCCAATGCTGGTCGTTCTGCAATAATTTGAGAGCATTGCATGCACTTCGGAAAGTGGCATGCGTCACGCTGCTGACATTCCGTAAATACTAGAAAGACTTGTGTCCAGCCACATTTACCAACAGCATGCGAAGGAAGAAACATTCAATTTGATGGGTATGAACTGTATAGAGTCTACCAATTGCATTTTCTTTAAAAATGCCAGCATATCCTTTGACGGGCTCCCCTCGATTAAGCATTCCACGTGTAGTAAGAAGGTACTTCTGAATACATCAGTGCCGAAATGCAATACGATGGTATTGCTCATGTCGATCTATTCTTATCTGTGCCTTTCAACTATGCAGTTCACTTCTTTACGAGCAAAGCAATTGTATTGCTGCAGACCGCGACTCTCGGGCTCGCAAACGCTGATGCTTAAGCCTGGCTGCACGGCTTTTGGCTGATTTCATAAGAATCCTCGTTTGTCGATAGACGGAAAGCCGTTTTAAAACCCATTTTATTCGCGATCGCGAGTATGATATCGACATAAAAAGTAGACATGCTTGAACCGGACTCGACAGTGTGTCAAAATTTGAACGCAATCGGTTCAGTAGTTTCTGAATGCATATGGTTGTAGGTACACACACAACATTTTTATATACATATGCATATTTTTATATGATATATAGAACTAATGTGAGACAAAAAATTGGAGCTGTGAAATAAAAACTATTCTTAATATTCAACCAACAATTTAAACGAATATTAAGAAAAGTTTTTATTTCAACCAAGAATTTAAACGAATATTAAGAAAAGTTTTTATTTCACAGCTCCAATTTTTTGTGTCACATTAGTTCTATATATCATTAGTTCTATATATCACTTCAACCAACAATTTAAACGAAGTATTGTGGCTTAAGTCTAAGAGCACCACTGTATATATATATAAACTTGTTTACTATAAACTATATATTTGTTTATTTGTTTATAATAAAGTTAATAATAATTAAAATCATTGCTAACTTATGAACTAAAGCGCTGGCAGCTAAGGCCTTCGGCTTGGTATTTACAGATTTACAAATTTACAAATTTACAAATTTACATATTTGCATATTTACATATTAACATATTTATAATTACAATAAGTGGTATATTTGTGTAAGGTTAAGGAAGTGGATTATTTGGGATGCATTTTCTGGAGTGGGATTTGAAAGTTTGGAAAGGGGGCAGGTATTTTTGCAAATTTGGTTCCTAAGGTGCTGGGTTGCTGGGCATTCTTTAAGGATGTGGGTAATGTTGAGGTTACTTGTACATGAACAGTTTGGGCATGGGGTGATGTTTTTGGGGTCGATATATACTTGTTGGGTGAGCCGTGTGTGTCCTAGTCTAAGCCTTACTATTTTTATTTGGTCTCTACGTGCTATTATGTTTTGGCTAAATGATTTTAGATAGTGTCTTGAGTTCGTTAGGCTAGTGTTGACTTGTTGGTACCACCTATGGCAGTGTTCAATGCTCTTCCTAAGTTGTTGAATAATTCTTCCTAATTAATGTTTGATAAAAGTTGTTGTTGTTAATGTTTCCGATAGATTTTACAGATGAGAGAGAATCAGAGCAAATTATAAAGGTCCCTTTTCTACTTTGAATTAATTTAATTGCATCCAGAATGGCTATGGTTCGGCTGAAAGTATTGATGTGAAGTGCGGTAGTACGCCTCTTTTTAAGGTTTCCTTTTCGGTGGTGATGGCAAAGGTAGCAGTGTTGTGTTGCAACGAGCCGTCTGTATATATAAATGTGTGATTGTTGTATTTAACCTTGGGATCGAGGAAGTGCCGCCTATAAATACTCGTCGGTGTATTGGGTTTGCTATATTTTTGTAGTGTAGTGTTTATAATGGTAGAGGGAAAAGTCCATGAAGGGGAGCGGCAGGTAGGCGATATGGTTTTCTTTGCATAACAGTATGATTTTTTCTAATGTCGATGATATTTTATATATTTTAATTCTGTTACTTTGCTTAATATGATTGTAGAGTGGTAAATTTGAACTGTTAAGTAGTGTTTTGTATGTTTTGGCTGTAATGAGGTCTCTCTGTTGTTCTATTGTGGGTATATTTGATTCGAAAAGTAAGTATGATATAGGTGTTGATAGGTGTAGGGCGCCAAGAGATGTGCGTATTGCTGCGGTAAACAAAGATTTAAGCTTGTTGAGCGTTGATTTTGGTGCGTGCCCGTAGGTAAATATTGCGTTGTCTATTTTAGATATCAATATAGATTTTGTTATGTTGAGATGTGTGTGTGTATTGCAGTTGAATTTGGGACTATATATATATGTATATATATATATATATATATATGATGCAAAGAAGTGACGAGCTTAATATGTAAAAAGTATAAAACCGCGTTATTGACCAATTAAAAGATAGAAGTATTTCGTTTCAAGCAATAGACTTGGAATGTAGATTTCAAATGTTGAATACCAATATCGAGTCTGCGCTGAGATATCAAGCTCGAGTGCAGACATTTGACTCCGAAAAAATGCTCTTAAGTGCAATTTTAATTCACTTATTTATAAATTAGTTTGATTCACAAACAAAGCGCAAATGGGAAGAGCAGCTCGATTATGCGACAATCCCGTCGTAGAAAGAATTCCACATGTCGGCTGAGGAATCAGCAAAGCAGTCGGTAGACGTTGTTGAGTCTGATCAAATATCGTTTTCCCCGAGGCATAATCGTAGCACCTTTTCCTGTTTTGTGGCAAATAACAAAGATGACGATAAGTCTCCGAAAATGTTCATATGTTCACATGTTCATTGTCGGTGAAACAACGGTTTGATTTTGTAAAATCCGCTTTGTATTAACTTAAACTGTGTCACATACCGAAGAACTTGACTTCTGCTACTGCACTCGTTAGAACAAACGCCAACGCACAAGTCAAATGAAAAATTATAAGAGTTTTCATGAAAATATTATTTAAGTATAAAACTGGAACGTTAATTCAAATTCGCTCCATGCGACTCCTCCGCTCTCGGCTTGCACCCTACTTCAACATCAAACATTAAGCGACGACACAAATTGTACACATAGCGCTCATCAGCGCTAACACCGGCCGTCTTGGAGAGCTATCAGGCCTTCAAAAAAAAAGGCAAGGGTGCCAACGTAGGTTGCGACGAAAATCCAGCAGCTCCATGCTCTCTCCAACAAAATTCGTCACGTTATCGCAATGGACCATTCGGAGTACTCCTCTCCGGCCGACGAACCTTTGGAAAGCCATAAGAAGCGTGTTAGTACTTAAATCAGACACTAATTCCAAATGAACCGATTTAGAAGAAAAGCAAACGAAAAGTGCAATTTAAGCATTATATGGAGGCCTTCCTCAAATTCTCAATGTTTTATGTACTGGGCCACAAAAATCTACGCCGCAAATGCTGAATGGGCGGAGTTCTCTAACTCCGTTTGGCGGCAAATTTCCCATTATTTGCGTTATAAAACGTGGCTTGTATTTGAAACATAATACACAAGACCTCACTGTTTGACGGCAGACTTCTAAAGAGTTAACAACCCACAGCTGTTTAAGCAGGGTGCTTGGTAGGCCACTCACATTAAGATTTACAAAGAAATTTTGGACCTTTTGGTTGAAAGTGTTTGGTTAAATCGAGTCAACTAATTCATTAACTTCACAACCTTGTGATACTATGTCAGCTGGTATTTTTTTTTGGCACATGACGCCAAAGTACGTTCTATGACTACTTTTGAATTTCAGCCATCCTGTTCGAAATGAACTTAGCCAGTGTCGATTTCCGAATCCCACCAAAGGAATGCACGCTTAATTCATACCTTTATGATATTACTGATTTAGTGACAGATCTGCAAGAAGGTGAGTGGCACACAGCTCAAGTCTAGGCAATGTTTTTTTCTTGAGAGGCGCTATTTTAGATTTCGACGTTAGCAATGAAGTGCTGAAACCTTCCGCAGTTTTGGATCTCAATCGGTGATTGAGCTTCTGTATGGACAAATAGTGAATTTTTATATTCTTTATATTTACTATAGATGCCTTTAATTCATTTCATGCTGTCTCCAAATTTACTGGAATTGATTCGTCCCAACAGCTCTTGCATTAAGATTTTTCCTCTTATAATTAGAGGATCAAATAAACGAGATGTCCCCGAGAGAATGTTCCGTTTTGTCGCTCTGAGAGGGACAGGTATAACTCCGTATAGCCATAAACGAAGCTGGTGCCGTACCATACGTAACAGTGTTTGACCTGAACACTTTTAAAGAATCATCTGAGTTTTTTCTCCACAATATGAGCTGGAAATCTCGATCTGCTTCATGTACCATTACTTAACGGTACATTTTATTGACGTCAGCTGTCAAGGCATACTTATGCAAACGAAATCGAAGCAAAGTCGATTACAGCTCCTCTTGAATGGTGAGATAGACCATCAAGATGTAATTCAACGATGCTTGAGACGAAGTTTTGCAAGATGCATCAAATACAACAAAGTTTCGTCGACGTGCTTTGGAGTATAAAACGACTTGATGTGGAATGCAGTAGTGTGGATGAATGGGAAATTTATTGTCGGTTTCTGACATATGTCCCAATGAAAGATATTCTTCCATAAATTCTAGGTACATGTTTCTTAATTGCACATCTATCGACAATCTTCTTTCGGGCGACACAAACCACCGTTTAGCAACTTCAAATGAGAGGTGAGAGGTGCGCTGGAGATTTTAATTTGGATGGTTTGACTGTATGATTTAGTCTATTTTGCACAGCTGATGATCTTAGATAATTTTTGATACGACGCAAAACTGAGAAGCTCCTTTTATTAGAGCACGTTAATCCAGGAATCGTAATTATCAATCGAATGAATCACACAAATTTCGGAATAAGGTCCATATAACATGCAATTTTCCGAGTGGGTAGTACTACCCATACTACCATGGGCTGCCGCCGGCCCTGTATTGAAGTATTCGATTTGATATTCAATATCGTGGACGCAATATCTACATCCCATGTAGATTTTCTGTCAAGGCATCCTTTGCCTGATAAGAAAAAAGAGAATCAAAAAAAAGTTGTAGAAAAACATATACAGTTGATGGTGATTTGGCCCAGCAGTGGACTGTACCTTTGAAATTAATTGTTAAAGTTTGCCTTATTATTCTTTGCTACTGAATCAGTTGAGTGCCAATTCATTACTGAACAAAACCGATAAAGGGCCGACGCAGCAGCGCGTAAATATGTGTGTGTACAATTCTTATGTATGTGTATAATGCTTATGTATATGTATGATGCTTATGTATGTGTCGTAGTCCCTGTTAAAGTCCCTAGCAGGACATCCTTCATGAGAATTTGGTTTACTTCACTCATTTTTACTTCACTTATGTGAAGTAGTTTTTATGTTATTTTATTTAAACTTCTCTTCATTACTTTGCACTGAAATGTATTTGTTAGTTCCTATTGAAAATAATAATATTCACATGCAAATTAGCAAGAACCAAACCAACCCAATAAATATACAAAGACAGTTTTATACGTTAGTTTGAAATCAACTGAACCACACGCACTCGTCACCAGAATAGAATAAGAACAGAATGAACAACGATAATCATCGTCAGTGTATATGTATGAGGCAACATTCAACTATCAATATATCGATAATCCCATACAATATATTTTGTATGTTACTTTTGCTTATTTTCAACACGCCACCTCAAAACTTACATTCACAAATATAAAAAAACATTAATGATACATATTCTGATTGACGAGTTTGCGCTTATCTTTTCTTTATTTCTTGTGGGGATATTTTGATCCAGCATTCCCTCTAGGAAATAGGGAAACCTACTAAAACCTATTTCGGATCAATTCCAAAAAAAATTCTTTTCATAAATTTTTATCTTGATGAACAATTAATTTGATTTTCAGATTCATTGAATTTGTTAAACTTTTAAAATTTACGTTTTAGACAAAGGCAACAAACGCGCTGAACCCAAGACCCCGCCCATTTTTATTTCGGCTGTTTCAAATGTTGCCGAATTGCATAAATTCATATCTAAAACCATCGGCAAGGACTATTCCTACAAGGCAGGTAAAAATGGCGAGGTCCGTGTGATGACTGCTAACGCTCGAGACTACAAGCTCCTCATAGCCGCCCTGGAAAGCGCGAATAAATCGTTTTACTGCTACCAACTGAAGCAAGAAAGAGCCTACAGAGCGGTAATCAGGCACCTGCATCACTCCACCCCCCTTGAAAATATCCGAGAAGAATTTGGAGCTATTGGACACCCAGTCCGGCATATCATCAACGCCAAAAATAAACACACAAAGGTCCCCATGCCCATCTTCTTCGTTGATTTCGAGCCAGCCGCTAACAATAAAGAAGTCTTCTCCGTCAAGCGTCTCTGCAACTCAGTCGTAGTCATGGAGCCCCCTCGAAAAGACAGAAACGTCGTCCAATGCCACAAATGCCAGGAGTTTAGGCACACACAGCACTTCTGTAACATGCCTACCCGATGTGTCAAGTGCGCAGGCAACCCCACATCTTCAATGTGCACAAAAGACAAGGACGCCCCAGCCAAATGCGTTCACTGCAACGGGAACCACACTGCCTCCTACAAAGGCTGCAGAGTGTATAAAGAAGTGGCCAAGAAAACACTGCGAACTGCAAACCAACCCATGATAACCAACAACGCAACCTCGCAGAATGTTTACACTCATTACGTCACTACTGGATTATCTTATGCCAACGCTGCCAAAGGCGCTGCCTTTTCTGGTGAAACTCCTAAAACAGGATTCAACCTCCCACCCCTTCCCCAGCTCACGGAATCAAACTCCCAATCCTCCCAGCTGGAGCAAATCACTAAGGTTATGCATGCTTAATTGGTTCAGATGACCCAAATGTTCAACACCCTAATGGCAGCCTTATGCAAATAGGCCTCAAACTAGTATCTTGGAACGTCAACGGCCTATGCAAAAGATGGGCAGAAATCGACCTTTATTTAAAACGCAACCGCTTATTTCGGCCAGTGAAGAGAGATGACCCCAAACCAACAAACCCTGCAGCGGCTTTTCACTTCATTTCAATGCTATGTACAACATGGCCGTTAATTTAAATTAAAACAAAGATTTTAAATAAACTTAAACACAATAAAAAAAAAAAAAAAAATTAAATTATATATGTTGTTAAATTTTACTTTTAAATAATAATATATACATTTTCATTTTACTTCGCTTTGTAAGGAATCTCTGGCTGCGGTGCAGTTCTCAGTCTCCAGAGTCCCGTCTACAGAAAATTTATTTGATTCTGGAGACCTTGAGAATATTATTGGTTTAATGGAGGCCACCTAAAGAGAGGAAAAGGGGAAGGGAAAGGGTATGAGAAGAGTCCAAGAGAAGCTGCAACGACTGATCTTGTCTGCCAAGCCCGCTTGGCCACGATCCGTTGCCTCTTGGACTGGGAAAGGGAGAGGGGTGACTGACTTCATCTGCAGGAGAATAACTCATCCACTGATCCTTCGGCTCTACTTCAGATTGATTGACTGAAAAAAGGAGGAAAGGGTAGGGTATGGCGTCGATTTTGTAAAAGGAAATAAAATGCAAAGCGAGTCGACTAAGAGCAACAACACATCAGATTTTATTGATACTTAACTAACTTGTAAACATTGGTTATTCATGGGACTAAAGGGTCCCTACCGCACTGAAGCTAAAAGGATTTCTGAGTAATGGGCTCACCTAATGTAATCCTTGCTTCGCAAAAAGACCTGTCCTTAACTTTGCTGCTGCTGTTTCTTTGTTCTTTTCCCTGCGATGGTCACTGGCTAATTGATTTCTCTCTAATTCTGTCTCTGTTCAAACCCACCCTTCTCTGCCTATTTATATCCTAACGGTGAAAACATACGATGCGTCTTGCGCTTCGGCACGCGTCACGATCTCCGACCCTCACTTTAACTTTCGACTTTCTTATTGTCTCCTTAGTGTCGGCACGCAGCGTGGTGTCCCCTGTCGAGAGGTTGCCCTCTCCGCGACGCGTCAACGATGCGGCCACACCAAGACGGTAGTTAGAAAGAGATAGACGTTGATCGTGACCATTGGCTGTCAGAAACAAAAGAACTGCAGTTCAACCACCCGGTCTCTGATTTCAACAGAGAGTCGCCTATCGGGGGTGTTGACGAGAGATTCCGGTGGTGTGAGGGCCCAATTGGGGGCTGCTGGGGTGGCCTCCGGCACATAGATAGCCAGGGAGCGAAGCAACGGGCCTCGCGAAGTTAGTGCGGAGATACTGCCAGTTGGCGGAGTAACGGCGCTGTGGGGCCGATGGTGAGGCACAGAGAGATCCAATGGCAACTCTTCATCTTCGTGATCAGATGAAGTCTCTTTTTAGGCTTATAGGCTCGTACACGGCGGGGGGTCAGGTATGGCTGCTTTTGCTACTCTTGGAGGATGACGTCTCTCAATAGGAGGAGTGTCCGGTATGTGTGGAGCTGGGTCTGCGTGGGTCTTAGGGTGGTCGTGCCTAGGCCTAGGCCTGCGGTACGTCGCTCACGCCCGTGGGCTTCTTGTAGTCTAACGACATTGCTAGAAAGAAACTTAATCATTATATACGTGCCTTTATACTTAAGCCGGGCTGAATCCGGTGGTATCATTGACGCTAGACTTGACGTAACGTGTTATTTCTGCTAGCCATTGATCCCAAGTGTTTTGCCCCTTCTCCAGGTATTGTGCAATCATGGTCTTGATGGTCCTGTTGGCGCGCTCGGTAGGATTCTGTTGTGGGGAATATGAGGCTGTGTACTGGAGGGTAATTCCTGACGTCTTGCAAAAATTTTTGAAAACCTTGCTAGTGAACTGGGTACCATTATCGCTCACGGGGGTGCGAGAGTTACCGAATCGTGCCCATATCCTTTCTCGAAACGCCTTCTCCAAGGTACCATGGTACAATCTACACCCATTTGCCACTCAGAAGCCCGACAAATTCGGTACATATGGTATCAAAAGACTCTGTGACTTGACCAGCCGGTTTCATTTGCGCCGGCTTGAACTGCAAGCAGGTGGGAACGTCGAACGTCGCGGAAGAGACCAGGCCAATAGTACCTCTGTGTCACTCGCAAGGTAGTTTTCCTGATTCCCAAGTGGCCGGCCTTGACTGCATTGTGACATTCGTTGATTCCTTGATTTTCAAGGCGTAGAGTCGTAGAACTATTAAACTGGCCACCCTATTCACCGGACTTGAATATTATTAAGAATGTGTGGGGATGGCTAACACGTCAAGTGTATGGATCAGGTCAGCAATATTCGAGCGTTCCAGAGCTAATTGCAGCTATCAAATCAGCATGGGACTCAATCTCCTTGAATTATTTGGGAAAATTGTATGAATCCGTTCCAGACCGAATGTGTGAGGTTTAAAAGAAAAAAGGTGGCTCAACACACTATTAAAAAATTTGGTTTTTGTTTAAAACATGCTAATAACTTTTATTTGAAGTAATATTTTTATTTGAAGTGGATTGAAATATCCTTAAGCAATTCTAAGTTAAATTGTCCTATTCAAGTGGCGCGCAGTGTACGTTCCGGATCCTTTTGTCGTGCCAAATGCAGCACATCCAAAGGCTGTCGCCGTAGGGCGTGGGCGATAACGTTCAGCTTGCCTCGTCTATAATGTACCTCGATTTCGTATTGATGCAATTCTAGCGCCCATCTTGCCACGCGCCCCGGACGATTTTCTATTGAGTTTAGCCACTTCAGAGCCAAATGGTTAGTGATTACATCAAAACGATAGCCTTCTAAATAACAGCGGTATTCTGATCGCCCAGACTATTGCTTGGCATTCTCTCTCAGTAGCCAAAAAATTTTCTTCTGCCTTTAAACGGCGTCGACTGGCGTAAGCAATGACTCTTTCTGTACCGTTGAAATGCTGAGTGAGCATCACGCCGAGGGCAACGTCGCACAGTGGGGATTTCTGGCATTTAGCATTGCAAAAATCATAGCGTCTAAACCAATAAAGCGATTTCAAAAATTTAAAAGCATATGATAAAGAATACTTTAAGCTTCAAAATGAATGTTTGTCAAAAGTGCTGGGTGTGGTGCTTGTGGTGTTTGTGGTGCTGTAATATTCAAGGTCAAAGTCAGAAAATATTTCCAAGCATGTTTTTCCTTTAAAAATGGATCGAAACCCGGTTTCTTTCAATCACAAATAGAATTTTTCATTGTTTTAGACGACTGTGTAACATTTTTTAATGTTTTAATTTGATTTTTTAACATAATTACAAAAAAAAAAAAAAAATTTTTTAAAATTTTTTTTTAGGTTAATTTTGAAAATTTGCTATTGATGGCTGATTTTCTTCAAAATAATTTTCTATATTTACATCAATATCTAATAAACTCAACATTTCGGGACTATAGTTGCTATTTTCCAAATCCTTTCGTGACCGCACGTGCCTCAGTTATGCAATAAGTGGGTCCGAAGAGGCTGCTAGCATGTTAAAAAGGTCTTCATTTTGTCTAAGACGAGAAATTTTTAATGTATTAGTGTATCTGAACCTTTTGTAGTCCTTGTTTTTACATTCCTGTGCTTCTCCGGATAGCTCTCCAAGTGGTAAACACTGATATTCTATTAAATCCTTTCCGTGAGCCAAAATCCTATGTACCGTTGGGGTAAGTTTTTTTTGCGGATACAATTCAGTCAAAAGATGAGCAGTCTTTGAAGTATATTGGGCAAATTTTTCACCATTTACCATTTCCTTGCAATTTATAACATTCAAGATAACAGCCAACCTTTTAATGATCTCTTGACTAACACCTGTTATAAGAGATGTCATTTCATCATTTTCAAAAAATCTCCTTGAAGTATTTCCATCATTCGTGTTTCCGTATCCGTACTTTGGGCAGTCAACTTTCAGTCCCAGCTTCCGAGAGAATTCAGCTTGTATAATCTCCTTCCTCTGAATATCCCCACGATATGTTTTATCCGTTTTTGTTTCTCCTGGCCGAGGAAGTGTGTAAGCTAGCTTCAGAATAAAATCCATACATTTTATTCTGCAATGCAACGGAGAAATTCCATATTCGTAGCAGTTCTCCTCACTCATTGAATCGTCTAAGTTCTGAAATTCTTTTTGAGTTCTTTTGCAAATTGGACACCTTAACGTTGAGGAAGTGTTTGTAATTTCTTTTAACACTTTTCCATCAATCATTGTCAGGAAAAACTCAAAGTTAACCGTAATTGTTTTTCCACTCTTGGTTTGGAAAACAGCAGGTTTCAGTTGGCTTATTTGACTTTTTATGTCGCCAACAGTTGATTTGATTAATTCCGAGGACTCCTTTGCATATTTGAATAACAAAGGCCGACAATAGTGGGTCGATGACGGTCGAAGATTTCTCCAATGTTCAGAACTTTCACTTTTTAGGCGCAAAGGAACTACAGAAGCCATGAACATATTTTCATCAGAAATAGCTTCATCTTCTGTGTGTATAATCTGCTTGTAGGCGCTTTGTCCAGATGATCCATCACATCCCCATTTGTTGAGTAATGTCAAATTTTCGGGAAGAAGATCCACCTCTCCATCAGGCATACTTTCAAAAAGACGCCTCGCAGTGTGATCCATTAAATCCTGGAGTTTTATTTCTACAGATACCTCTGTTATAATTTTATTTGCCGGTACTGCTTCCTTCTTGGCAAATCCAATTTTTTTGTATCCGGGTAAAACGTCCAGTTTATGTCAATTAGCAATTTATCATTGTAGAAAGGCATATTTGTAAACAGGTAGTATTTGCAAAACAGCATTACGCAATGTTATCATTCAAATACAAAGAAGCTACAGGCCGATACGCATGCGCTCTTCTTCTTCCTTATACCTGCAGCGCATTTTTTAGGCGAGGTTGCCTTAGTTTTATGGCTTACGCATCGGTGTCGCAGGTCTCCGCATATTGGGACTATATACATCTGATAGGTAAATATTTCACCTACCTAGTGTATGTAGTCCGGTATTGATACTCGTTGATCCTTGCTAGTTTTATTCCACCAAAGTTCAAAAAATGCCAATATTTAGTACATTTTTTAAACGCTTCTAGTTCAATAACGATTTAAGTAATTATTAAAATTTATGAAACATGCTATTCATAAAGAACATACTTTTCAGATAAAACCAAAAAATTCAAGATCGATTGTTGAAATCGCCCAATATTCAGTTTTAAAGTTGCGATTTTTTTTAAAAATTATCATTTTTTCCTATTCACTAAAAATGTCTCAACTTTGGAAGCCTCTAGCACCCATGAATCCCAACCGATTTCAAAATTTTTTGGATTCATAATCTCTGAAGTATTTCCTATCGATTGCATATATCATTTTTGCCAAACGCGATTATGAAAAAACGTATTTTTGCAACGCTAGTCCAGCAAAAGGCCCAACTGTGCGTCGCTGGCATCGGTCTGAATACAAGGTAGCTACCATTCCATTTCCATTGACGAAGATATGGAGTTGGACGCGGTCATTCTTTAGGAGGAGGGGGTTACTGGGTTGGGGTCTTGGTCCGTTCCCTCCGCCTGGCCGAGATTCAGACGGAGGTTTTGCCCGTTTCCCGAAAGACGACAGCATTCGATGGTACGTACCCCCTTCGTCCGCATTGCCAACAGAACAACACCCGGGGCTTCGTAAATTTTCGTGCGAAGTGACCAGCTTCCACACATTTGCGGCAAGCTGTGCTGGTATCCACGAGTGCTTCAGGGAGTTGACATATAGCAGTCCCGTTTAGGCTGGAAGTTATATGATCAAAGGGCTTATTTTGAACGGTGTTATCGGGTTATCGCTAACTTGCTCCTATCGGATAGTCTCATAATTAACCACCAATTTGGTTAAGTTGGGTAATGTTTGGAAATCATTTCGTCGGGTATACAGCTTGTACTCTGGTAATAGATTTTCTTAGACCATGTCGAGTTCCTGTAATGTCCAGTAATGAGCTCCCTTCAGCATTAACCGAAGGTCCACTAGATAGTCTTTGTAGGGTTCCTGATGGCGTTGCTTTTGAGTCCGTACGCTATCCCGTAGTTTCTGAAAATAGCGCGGTGGGAGAAGAACTCTAAGAATTCGGACTTGAAATCTACCCATGTCATCTCCGGATACCCGCTGGTTTGCCAACATTCGGCCCGTCCGGTCAATAAGATGGCTATCATCAGTGTCTCCAAACTCAAACGATACGTCGCGGCTCGAGACTCAATTTGCTCTATGGAATAGATAGGATCGGTAGATCCGCTAAAGGCAATTCCCCATTTGGTTATACGTTCCGCGATCGAGGCATAGCTCCCAGTGGCACACCATTGAGGCGAACTCGCGGAAACGATTTCGTAGGTCCTCCACTATTCCACCGGTGTCTAATCCGAATTCGTCACAAAGGACTTCCAACTCAGCCTTGCGACGATGGTTTATCCAATGAACGCCCTTTGCTAGTATATTAGTAAGGACTCTGGGTCGTAATATAAGCGATAATCGGCCAAAGGATATGTATATATTTATTTTATTGCTATTCTTTGATTTTTTTTTTTAATAAATTCTGCAGAAAATATAAAAATATATGTATGTTTGTTCAAAAAAAGTAAGTAACGGTGACGCGTAAATAAAAGTTATCCCCGCGACTAGAAATTTCGAGGTGGTTTTCGGTTTGAATATTTTGAAAAAAATCTTTGCAATGGTTCGGATGTATAAGAAAGATCTTACCTGGTGATAGAATTAGATCCCGTTTGTTTATTTGAATTGGGATAATCCTTGAATGTAGAATATAGTTGTTAGAGAAATGATTGAATCTCCCTCGATGTCGCCCAAAGAACAAAAATTTCCTGATGTCCTTTGCATTAATCTCCTTGAGTGCTGAGGTATCCTTGAAGCTTAGTTCACCTTAACGGTGAACGTCCTTGTCCTTGGTCCTTGTTGATCCTTCCGTTGTTAACCCTTGTACTGATGAGTAGTCCTGTTAATGATCCTT
This sequence comes from Drosophila equinoxialis, assembly GCA_018150345.1. Classification (NCBI taxonomy): domain Eukaryota; kingdom Metazoa; phylum Arthropoda; class Insecta; order Diptera; family Drosophilidae; genus Drosophila; species Drosophila equinoxialis. Next base: position 356,644 of record JAECWI010000729.1, read on the forward strand.
GTCAAGTTGTTGTCCTTCCGGATTGAAGCACTTTGTTTTTCTTGATGTTATTTTGCCGAGTTCCAAACACTGACTGCCCTTTCCAGTGCATATGTTCGGACTTAAATGGCCCTTGTGCTTTACTTTTCTGTCTCTTTCACCCTGAATTAGGTGAGAGTGGTTGATTTCTAGGCTATCCATACCCAGGTCCCGTTCAACTCGAAGTGCGGTAGGTTCTAGTCCTACTATTGACTCTCTGAGAGAGGCTCCTTAACTCGCTCTATCTGTTTCTGGTAACTTTTGCTCTTTTTATTCTCTCTTGTAATTTTTTTTTTTTTTTTTTTTTTTTTTTATAAAACTGATGTCCATGTATGACTCTGTCGATGGCTCCGTTGATGACTCTATCGCTAGCTCTGTCGGTAACTCAGAAGCTGACTTCATTAATAATTCTCTCCGAGCTATGCTGTTGAGGATACTATTAATCCTGTCGAAAAAGCTGTTGATGACTCTGCTGATGATGATGAAGACTCTGCCGATATTCTTACCTATCATGGCACGACTTTGTGCGTGTTATATATATATATATATATATATATATATATAAAAACGAATGGTTTTCTTTTGCTCATGTGTGTGTTTTACCTAGGCAATATTCCCATGCATACCCTTCCATACGTGTATCCATTCGAATGTGTCCAATATCTATAATCGCCTCTTCACGCATATGTACGTCACAAGCGAACCCGGAATTTTTCTGCATTGGAGGAAGTGTTTGACGTAAGCGTCACACACTAACATTTTCAGGCTACAATTTGTATCGTGAGCGCACACATAAACAAGAGTCAGCGACGCTCAAACACACTCACACGATCCGATCCGGCATCACACGGTGAACTGTCTATGCTTACTTTCCGCTCGTGTGTCCCTGCCCCGTTCACGCATGTAACAGTCGATTGCAAAGAAAAAATAAAATCGCGTGGCACAACGACTTTTAGATACCCTAACCGCAAATATATACATATATATATATATATATAAATAGTTACTACTGTGTTGACTCCGATATATACATATATATCAATAAATATGAATACATATAAAATTTTCATTCTTGTGTGGACTACTATGTATATATATGTAACGTGCTTGTAGGCGCTTTGTCCAGATGATCCATCACATCCCCATTTGTTGAGTAATGTCAAATTTTCGGGAAGAAGATCCACCTCTCCATCAGGCATACTTTCAAAAAGACGCCTCGCAGTGTGATCCATTAAATCCTGGAGTTTTATTTCTACAGATACCTCTGTTATAATTTTATTTGCCGGTACTGCTTCCTTCTTGGCAAATCCAATTTTTTTGTATCCGGGTAAAACGTCCAGTTTATGTCAATTAGCAATTTATCATTGTAGAAAGGCATATTTGTAAACAGGTAGTATTTGCAAAACAGCATTACGCTATGTTATCATTCAAATACAAAGAAGCTACAGGCCGATACGCATGCGCTCTTCTTCTTCCTTATACCTGCAGCGCATTTTTTAGGCGAGGTTGCCTTAGTTTTATGGCTTACGCATCGGTGTCGCAGGTCTCCGCATATTGGGACTATATACATCTGATAGGTAAATATTTCACCTACCTAGTGTATGTAGTCCGGTATTGATACTCGTTGATCCTTGCTAGTTTTATTCCACCAAAGTTCAAAAAATGCCAATATTTAGTACATTTTTTAAACGCTTCTAGTTCAATAACGATTTAAGTAATTATTAAAATTTATGAAACATGCTATTCATAAAGAACATACTTTTCAGATAAAACCAAAAAATTCAAGATCGATTGTTGAAATCGCCCAATATTCAGTTTTAAAGTTGCGATTTTTTTTAAAAATTATCATTTTTTCCTATTCACTAAAAATGTCTCAACTTTGGAAGCCTCTAGCACCCATGAATCCCAACCGATTTCAAAAATTTTTTGGATTCATAATCTCTGAAGTATTTCCTATCGATTGCATATATCATTTTTGCCAAACGCGATTATGAAAAAACGTATTTTTGCAACGCTAGTCCAGCAAAAGGCCCAACTGTGCGTCGCTGGCATCGGTCTGAATACAAGGTAGCTACCATTCCATTTCCATTGACGAAGATATGGAGTTGGACGCGGTCATTCTTTAGGAGGAGGGGGTTACTGGGTTGGGGTCTTGGTCCGTTCCCTCCGCCTGGCCGAGATTCAGACGGAGGTTTTGCCCGTTTCCCGAAAGACGACAGCATTCGATGGTACGTACCCCCTTCGTCCGCATTGCCAACAGAACAACACCCGGGGCTTCGTAAATTTTCGTGCGAAGTGACCAGCTTCCACACATTTGCGGCAAGCTGTGCTGGTATCCACGAGTGCTTCAGGGAGTTGACATATAGCAGTCCCGTTTAGGCTGGAAGTTATATGATCAAAGGGCTTATTTTGAACGGTGTTATCGGGTTATCGCTAACTTGCTCCTATCGGATAGTCTCATAATTAACCACCAATTTGGTTAAGTTGGGTAATGTTTGGAAATCATTTCGTCGGGTATACAGCTTGTAGTCTGGTAATAGATTTTCTTAGACCATGTCGAGTTCCTGTAATGTCCAGTAATGAGCTCCCTTCAGCATTAACCGAAGGTCCACTAGATAGTCTTTGTAGGGTTCCTGATGGCGTTGCTTTTGAGTCCGTACGCTATCCCGTAGTTTCTGAAAATAGCGCGGTGGGAGAAGAACTCTAAGAATTCGGACTTGAAATCTACCCATGTCATCTCCGGATACCCGCTGGTTTGCCAACATTCGGCCCGTCCGGTCAATAAGATGGCTATCATCAGTGTCTCCAAACTCAAACGATACGTCGCGGCTCGAGACTCAATTTGCTCTATGGAATAGATAGGATCGGTAGATCCGCTAAAGGCAATTCCCCATTTGGTTATACGTTCCGCGATCGAGGCATAGCTCCCAGTGGCACACCATTGAGGCGAACTCGCGGAAACGATTTCGTAGGTCCTCCACTATTCCACCGGTGTCTAATCCGAATTCGTCACAAAGGACTTCCAACTCAGCCTTGCGACGATGGTTTATCCAATGAACGCCCTTTGCTAGTATATTAGTAAGGACTCTGGGTCGTAATATAAGCGATAATCGGCCAAAGGATATGTATATATTTATTTTATTGCTATTCTTTTTTTTTTTTTTTTTAATAAATTCTGCAGAAAATATAAAAATATATGTATGTTTGTTCAAAAAAAATAAGTAACGGTGACGCGTAAATAAAAGTTATCCCCGCGACTAGAAATTTCGAGGTGGTTTTCGGTTTGAATATTTTGAAAAAAAATCTTTGCAATGGTTCGGATGTATAAGAAAGATCTTACCTGGTGATAGAATTAGATCCCGTTTGTTTATTTGAATTGGGATAATCCTTGAATGTAGAATATAGTTGTTAGAGAAATGATTGAATCTCCCTCGATGTCGCCCAAAGAACAAAAATTTCCTGATGTCCTTTGCATTAATCTCCTTGAGTGCTGAGGTATCCTTGAAGCTTAGTTCACTTAACGGTGACGTCTTGTCTTGGTCCTTGTTGATCCTTCCGTTGTTAACCCTTGTACTGATGAGTAGTCCTGTTAATGATCCTTGTCAAGTTGTTGTCCTTCCGGATTGAAGCACTTTGTTTTTCTTGATGTTATTTTGCCGAGTTCCAAACACTGACTGCCCTTTCCAGTGCATATGTTCGGACTTAAATGGCCCTTGTGCTTTACTTTTCTGTCTCTTTCACCCTGAATTAGGTGAGAGTGGTTGATTTCTAGGCTATCCATACCCAGGTCCCGTTCAACTCGAAGTGCGGTAGGTTCTAGTCCTACTATTGACTCTCTGAGAGAGGCTCCTTAACTCGCTCTATCTGTTTCTGGTAACTTTTGCTCTTTTTATTCTCTCTTGTAATTTTTTTTTCCATTTTTTTTTTTTTTTTATAAAACTGATGTCCATGTATGACTCTGTCGATGGCTCCGTTGATGACTCTATCGCTAGCTCTGTCGGTAACTCAGAAGCTGACTTCATTAATAATTCTCTCCGAGCTATGCTGTTGAGGATACTATTAATCCTGTCGAAAAGCTGTTGATGACTCTGCTGATGATGATGAAGACTCTGCCGATATTCTTACCTATCATGGCCGACTTTTCTGTTATATATATATATATATATATATATATATAAAAACGAATGGTTTTCTTTTGCTCATGTGTGTGTTTTACCTAGGCAATATTCCCATGCATACCCTTCCATACGTGTATCCATTCGAATGTGTCCAATATCTATAATCGCCTCTTCACGCATATGTACGTCACAAGCGAACCCGGAATTTTTCTGCATTGGAGGAAGTGTTTGACGTAAGCGTCACACACTAACATTTTCAGGCTACAATTTGTATCGTGAGCGCACACATAAACAAGAGTCAGCGACGCTCAAACACACTCACACGATCCGATCCGGCATCACACGGTGAACTGTCTATTCTGATGCTTACTTTCCGCTCGTGTGTCCCTGCCCCGTTCACGCATGTAACAGTCGATTGCAAAGAAAAAATAAAATCGCGTGGCACAACGACTTTTAGATACCCTAACCGCAAATATATACATATATATATATATATATAAATAGTTTACTACTGTGTTGACTCCGATATATACATATATATCAATAAATATGAATACATATAAAATTTTCATTCTTGTGTGGACTACTATGTATATATATGTAACGTGATTTGCTTTTGTGGAACAAAATAACGCCACCTGTGGCCGAGCGGTTGGTTTACGGTTGGGCGTTCGATCGTCAGGCCTCAGATAATTCGGCAGAATCGCAAAGAAAACAGAGATGATTCGTTTCTTTCGTTTATTCAATTTCTTTCTTTTTCTCTTGTCTTGGCGGCAGCGAAAACTTTCAAGCCCTTCTTCTCTCTCCCCCTCTTCTTCTCTCCTTCTTCTTATCGTTAAGTTGGCCGCGCTAGCTTCAAAAAAAAAAACTATCCCTTCCTGTGTCGCCGTTTTTAGTGTGCCCAGCCGTAGAAAATGGGACCGCTACTTAATGACAGGATAGTTTGCCTACTACCCGAGTTGCCACCCAGGCCGTCTACGTTACATTACCCCCTCCTTAGACTCGAGGCTCCTGCCCGAGTACCAAGTCGTTGCGTGGATCGGGACGGTAATCAGCCAAACGGTTCACATGCACAGTTCTGGTAACTCTTTTTCCCGGGCGTCGAACTTCGTAGACAAGATCCGAAATCCGACGTACTATTGTAGCGGGCCCAATCCAATCGGATTGATGCTTTGGGCAACTGCCTACTCTTCGGCTTGGAGAATAGAGCCATACTTCGTCGCCAGGACAGAGTTCCTGAGGGTGCGATCGTAGGTCGTAGCGGGTTTTGTTAGTCTGGGCAGCCGTTAGCGGTTGTCGGCGAACGTTCGCATTTACCACCCGCAGTTGATTTTGCAGCTTAGCGAAGAATTCCGGGACTTCCGTAGGGACAGGAGCTGGTGTTCCAAATAGTAAATCGTTGGGCAGCCTAAGTTCTCTTCCAAACGTTAGCATTGCGGGCGAATAACCGGAGCTTTCATGAACCGCTGACCTTTAGGCCAATAACGCCATGGGCAGCAGCTCATCCCAATCATGCTGGCTACTAGATACAAACTTTGCAAGGTAATCTAGCAACGTGCGATTGAAGCGTTCCACCATGCCGTTTGACTGTGGATGCAACGGCGTGGTACGTGTCTTTTCGACAGTCATCAGCCGCATACAGGCCTGGAATACCCCCGCTTCGAAGTTGCGTCCTTGATCAGAGTGTAATACGAATGGAACGTCGAATCGACAGAAGACTTCTTGTACCAATGCTCGAGCTACAGTTTGGGCTGTCTGGTCCGGTATGGCTGCACATTCTGGCTACTTCGTAAAATAATCTATAACGACAACGACGTAGCGGTTCCCAGGAGGCGTAGTTGGTATCGATCGAAGGGGCCTCCCATTAGGCTTGGTTGCAGGCGACCGACGGTTCTTCAAAGTGGTCCTTTGCGTGCGTTGCAGATGGTGCAGCGTACGCACCAGAGGGTTATATCGGCCCTTTGGCCGATCCAGTAAAATCGTTTCTTCGCTTTGGCTAAAATCTTGTTAGCACTAAAGTGACCTCCAGATGGAGAGTCGTGCACGCCTCGAGTGGCAGCATCTACCATAAGGGCTACCGGTCTATTCTCCGAGTTTTTTTATGGTAATCACTCCTATTTCATCAAAGGCCAATCGGTCGTAGAGATGCCACAAAGCTCTAATTTCTGGGCTCTCGCCCCACAATGTAGTTTTAGGTGGTCGTTCGGACTTCTTCATCCAATCGCGCACCTTACTGAGGGCTTCGTCGGAAACGAACGGCCATACAAATAATGATGAAAGTGTTTAGTGGCACAGACTACGGCGAGGACCTCTCGACGTGTTACACAATAGTTACGTTCTACTGGTTGGAAACATTTTTTCGTTCTTGTCCATCTTGTAGTTGATGAAGCGCCGCTCCCGCCCCAGAATTCGAGGCATCCGTGTCTAGAATAAATTGACCGGTGTCATTAGGAAAAGCCAAGACGAGGGCTGTCGTTAGGCACTGCTTCAAGGTGTCAAACGAGTGACTGCAGTGAGTGTCCTATTCAAAGCGTCGAAGTTTCTCAGTCAGCTGGTGGAGCCGTCGAGCGATAGTAGCGAAGTTGGGGATAAACTTGCGGTAGTACGAGCAAAGCCCCAAAAAGGATCGCACTTCCTTGGTATTTCGAGGTGTAGGCCAGCTCAGCACTTTATCAATCCATCACGACTCACGATATGGCCTAGGTAACTAACTAGTTTCTTAAAAAAGCTGCACTTTTTCGAACTTAGTTTAAGACCAGCCCCTGCCAGTCGTTTAAACACGTCCTGCAAGTGTGTGAGGTGATCCTCGGTTGTGCGAGAGTAAATCTTGTCCATCTTGGGCAGCGGATATGAGTCCTTGACGGTTATCTCATTCAGGCGCCTATAATTCACACAAAATCGTGTCGCTCAATCTTTCTTCTTGACTAGCACCACTGGCGACGACCACGGACTGCCGGACGGGCGAATTATGCCTCTGTTCTCCATGTCAGCAACCAGTTGCTGCACCTCAGCTTTGCGCGCAGGAGGTATTCTTCGGGCCATCTGTTTAATAGAGCGTGCCGGCCCAGTATCGATGTGGTGAGAGGTTAAGTTGGTTTGACCAGTCTCGTCATCGTTTCGGGCAAAAATAGGCCGATAGCGATTCAATAGTTCCTTTAGCATTAGTTGTTTCGTAGGCAGCAGGTCCACTTTCCCGAATCGGTCCCAATCAACAGAATCTGAGCTCGCATTTTCGCATCTGTCGGGTTATACCACTTCTACGGTTTCTAAGTCGCCCAAAACTAGTGTGGGTGGCAGCGTTCTCTCGTGTGCGCTTAGATTCGATATCCTGGCAGAAAATTGGCCAGCCACTGGTTGGACGACGCCGGTGCTCAGGACGATATCGTCCGGCAGCTCTATGTAACAGTCTTCCTCCAGTAAGCTTGGCAACGCCGGCTTAGTCGTCGCACACTGCAATCTGACATGCGTGTCGGAGCGTGGATATCGGATTTCGTGGCGCTTCGGAGGCGCGTAACAAGGGCATGGTACCCCAGTGGAATCTTAGGTGCATCTTATCAAAGTCGATCACGACCTTGTGTTCTAGCCAAAAATCAGTAACCAGCAGTGTAGGCGTAGAATCATTCACCAGGACAAATCGATGAATCAGGGGCCTGCGCAGCACTTGCAACTCTACCATCGTTTCTTCAGTGGAGGTGAGCGTTGACGACGCCATAGCATACTTGGTTACCTGGCATGTTGAGGTTCGTATTTGCTGATGCACATCTCGCCAATTCAACACCGAGACTGCCGCGCCGGTATACACCACTATTGGCAATGGCCTCTGCTGAAAGAAAACAATACAATGTAAGCTGTCCTTAGCATTTGGTACAGGTGAATACGTAGCTTGGATAGGATTCCCCGTCCCACGTCGGCCTTTTAAGATGGTAGCATCTTTCCTGTTTACTTCGGGAGGGCATTTAGCGCATATAGTTGTTAGGACGGCGGCCAAAGGTTCACGAAACAATCGCGCCAATACGGTTTCTTTGTTCAAGCCAGTGTTCTCGCTTCCAACCGCGGGCTCTGTCCATAGTGACTCGTGCAACGGCGTGGTTGGATGCCTGCTGCTCTGGTCCGTGGATGGCTCCAATGTGGTAGGAACGGAATGCTCAAATATGGCAGACCGCTCAACTCCATTACCGGTGGAAACGTTAGAATGGCGAACGTTCCTGGTACTGGTGGCTAAATTTCTGGTATCCGGACGGACGATGGGGGCCAGACTATTTTCCCCAGCCGGTTCCGCGCTTTCACCTTCATCTAGCGTCTCCGTTCGTGATGCCTGGGGGCTCGGCGTTAGTGGGCGACTGATGCGTTCGTCACTGAATTGCGCCTGAGGGCCGGCGGTACATTCACTGGTGTTGGATATAGAATAGCTGTATCGTTGGGTTGGGGCGTTGTCTACTATTGCCAATGTTCGCCCCGCTACATTGGCATGCTGCTGTTTTCCGAAGGGTGACTTGTTGTTACCGGTGCCGACCACCTGACTGTGCAGAACCGGCTTGCCGTGTGTGCGTCCAAACTGGGCTTGCACTCGCATCGCTACGTCCAATGCCTCTTGTAGTTGAATCGGTCGACTAGAAATTACTAATCCCTGTAGCGGAGTTTCGCGCATAATGTCAATGATAATGTCAAACATTTCTCATCCTCTGCTTAATGATAGTTATTCGCCACCTTGTCTACCAGTCGCTCAATTTCGCCCCAAGATCCAGTTCCATCAAACAACGGCAACAAACCTGGATTAAATTGCGGCGAGGGGGTGATGGCGACGACGCCGATCCGTAAGTGGTGGAAGCGGCCCGTGGCAGCGCAGAATCGCAAAAAAAAATCAGAGATGATTAGTTTCTTTCGTTTATTCAATTTCTTTATTTTTCTTGTCATGGCGGCAGCGAATACTTTCGAGCCCTTCTCTCTCACCCTCTCTACTTCACCTCTTCGTTAAATTAGCCGCGCTAGCTCCAAAAAAATATACATATATATTAATAAATGTACATACATATATATATATATTTTAACATTTCCTTCATAATACTCATCAAGGTCCCTGCTCGGGCGCCATCTGTAATGAATCTCTGACTAGGGTACAGTTCTCAGTCTCCAGAGTCCCGTCTACAGGAAATTTGTTTGATTCTGGAGACCTTGAGAATATTATTGGTTTAATGGAGGCCACATCAAGAGAGGAAAAGGGGAAGGGTAGGAGGAGAGTCTAAAAGAAGCTGCAACGACTGATCTTGGCTGCCAAGCCCGCTTGGCCACGATCCGTTGCCTCTTGGACTGGGAAAGGGAGAGGGGTGACTGACTTCATCTGCAGGAGAATAACTCATCCACTGATCCTTCGGCTCTACTTCAGATTGTTAGGAGACTGGAAAAATGAGGAAATGGTAGGGTATGGCGTCGATTTTGCAAAAGGAAATAAAATGCAAAGCGAGTCGACTAAGAGCAACAACACATCAGATTTTATTGATACTTAACTAACTTCTAAACATTGGTTATTCATGAAGGGTCCCTACCGGACTGAAGCTAATAGGATTTCTGAGTAATGGGCTCACCTAATGTAATCCTTGCTTCGCAAAAAGACCTGTCCTTAACTTTGCTGCTGCTGTTTCTTTGTTCTTTTCCCTGCGATGGTCACTGGCTAATTGATTTCTCTCTAATTCTGTCTCTGTTCAAACCCATCCTTCTCTGCCTATTTATATCCTAACGGTGAAAACATACGATGCGTCTTGCGCTTCGGCACGCGTCACGATCTCCGACCCTCACTTTCACTTTCGATTTTCTTATTGTCTCCTTAGTGTCGGCACGCAGCGTGGTGTCCCCTGTCGAGAGGTTGCCCTCTCCGCGACGCGTCAACGATGCGGCCACATCAAGACGGTAGTTTGAAAGAGAGACGTTGATCGTGACCATTGGCTTGCATTCAAATGAAAAATTTAAGTTTTAATTCAAATCAAAATTGATTCAATTCTTGATTAATTTCATGTATATATAAAAAATTGGTCTAGCATTCATTGTGCTGCATTAAAAGAATAAAACCAATGTGTTTTCATTGTTCGGACAGTCCTAGTTGCTCTTTCAAAGATATGAACCGCATTGCTGGCAACGGGTTTGTCAATATGTCGGCCAATGGTTTATGTGGCAATATACTTTAGACATATAAATTTCTGTTCAATTTGTTTTCTAGTAAAACGGTATTTAATATCAATGTGGTTTGTACTCTTGTAGCATGTACGATTATTAGCGATGCTAATATAACCTTGATTATCTTCATAAATATCAATTGGACCTTTTAATTCTAGCTTGATTTCATTAAGTAACGATTTCAGCCATAATGCTTCTCTAACACCTTCAAATAAGGCCATGTATTCCGCTTCAGTAGATGAAGCAGCAACAGATTTTTGTTTCATTTTATTCCATTAAACTAAACAAATTCCAAACATTTTAAATACAAATCCAGTTGTACTTCTTCTATCTGTCTCATTTCCAGTCCAATCAGAATCAACATACCCCATACTTAATACTACCTTAAAACTATCAACGTTTATTGTTTTTTTAAATGTCAATTTCAAATTTACTGTGCCTTTAAGATATCTTAGAACACGTTTCAGACAGTTTTTTGTGTATCGACTCAAAATTCTTATTGATGTACTTAAATCGGGACGCGTACACAGCATAATATACATCAAACATCCAATCAAGTTTCTACAAGGTGCATCATATGATTCCTCCCATTGTAAAGCTTCATGATTAAGTTCTTTTGGCAGAGGCGTACTTACTACAGTACCATCTTCCATGTTAAACATCTTTAACACGTTGTTAGTGTCTGCCGATTGACTCTGACTTAGCAGATCATTTTTCCTGTCAATTTTTACACCAATTAAGAAAAGTATTTCTTGTAAGTCAGTCATTTGAAATTTACTCAGTAAGTAGTGTCGCTCTCTCTGCCGAAAGTTGCCTTTAACAACCGCTGTTTTAAATTCAAACGCATCTCGTTCAAAGGTAATTCATTGGATGTTTTATTGTATAAAGATTAATAATAAAGGTATATGTGTATCTAAAATTAGAACCTAAGCTTACCACAGTATGTCCTTCTCGGCTTACACAACAAGAGAGAAAGAACATGCGGAAGCTAAACTTTAACTCCATGTTTTCACAGTATGGCCATATTCGTTAAGCGCCAAATAACTTAAATATAAAATACTAGATACTAACGGCTAAAGCTGGACGATGACTGTCACTCCGCTGCTAATTATTCGGTGATCAATTCCCGTCCCGCGACATCCCCGCCCCCGTGAAGCGACTGCATCACATCTAAGACCGCTAGTCTGGAGACGGGACGTACTATTCTGTGAACTCTATTTCCATCGGCGACTCTTATAGCTGCTCGCCGAGGTATCCCATCTGCTCCAGTGTATACCTCCTCGACTATTCCTTTGCTCCATTCTTCGTCGTGGCATTGCAGGGTCACAGATGTAGACGACATCATCTTTGATGATCGGCTGGGTGAGCGCGCACCATTTCTCGCGACGCACGAGGGTCGGTAGGTATCCATGAACCTACCGGTTCCAGAACCGCTCCCTCAGTAGTCGTTCCATGCGACATTGTTTCCTGGTTTCACACGGTTTAGGCAACTCCAGACTCTCCGTCAGCGTATCAGGAATGCTGGACGCCCCCTTTAGTAGGTCGTTGGGCGTCAAAGGTGCCTCTTAGTCAATTGAAATTGGCAGTTGGGTCAGCGGCCTCGAGTTCACAATGTTCTCGGCCTCAATGAGCAAACTTTGCATTACGTGTTCCTTCGGGGCCACCTCCATTACCGTATGAGCCAAGACCCTTTTTACGCATAAGACCATCCTCTCCCAGACTCCTCCCTCCGCGGGGTTGAGAGGGCAGTTAAAAATCCAGACCACAACGGGTAGCAAGCTTATCCTGCATCTTGTCTGCTTCAAAAACGTCGGTAAACCGTTTGAATTCTCTATCTGCGCCGATGAAGTTCTTCCCATTGTCACTACGTAGTTCAGTTACTGTTCCTCGGCGGCACATAAAATTCTTCATCGCAAGTATGCAGGAGTCTGTTGACAGATCGTGGGCTAGCTCCAGGTGGATCGCTCTAGTTTGTAGACAAGTGAATGGAGCCACCCATGCTCTTCTCTTGGCGTCGACCCACAGTCACAAGTAATGGTCCGAAATAGTCAAGACCAGTACATTCAAATGGCCATCCTCCTGGCACTAGGCGATCTTCAGGCAACGGGCCCATCAAGGGTGGGTAGGATTGGCACGCTGGAATTTGCACACGCCACAGTTCCAGATAACCCGCTGCAATACCCGGCGCGCTTTCGTAATCCAGAATATCAGTGGGTGCCTATGCGAGAGAATGATGGGTCTTCGCGCGCCATACGGTAAACACAGGGCCGCATCGATTCTCCCAGATGTGTGTAGAATCGCTAAGTCGTCAACGTAGGGTAGCAGTCCCTTCAGTTCACTCGTCGGCCGGACTGGTTTATTGACACATAGGCGGTGCAACTAGTCTGGGAACGCTTCCCTTTGAGCAACTCGAAACTAGACGAGTTCAGCTTCCGAGCATTCAGTTGCAGTCAATCCATATTTCCCATGTTCACGTTGCTGACGACGGCATCGACTAACGAACCTAAGGACCCAAGTCATAGTCCTTAACAGTCGCTTGTACTCTGAGAATATCTTAAATTGTATAAATTTATCGTTAGCAACCACCAAGGCAAACTCACACGGTAACTCCGACATCGGCTGCAACCTCGATGACTGTGAAATCCGTAGTTGATTGGGGCCACAAATACGCGTTCATTAATCGCGTACACAGCACCGCTGCCTGCAGCTCCAGTCGTGGAACTGACATGGTTCTCATCGGAGCGCATTTTGTTTTACGAAGCGCACTCGTACATCCCCATTTTGATAGGTGGCCCTCCAGTAGGCCACAGCCGCGTACGCCGACTCACTGGCGTCAGTAAAGATATGTAATTGTGTTGACTTCACCATTTCTGGTCCAAAGTAGTGATGCGGGCATCGGAATAGACCCACTCCTTCTAGTTGATAGCGCCATTTCTGGAAGGCGCTGTTGAGTTCCTTTGGTAATGGTTGATCCCGTAAAACATTCCTTCGCCAAATCTCGCGTAGTAATAAATTGGCGGTGATGGTGAAACAACTCAGGAACACCATTGGGTCGAACGTTGGCATGATTAAACTGAGGAATTGCCTCTTGGTAGGCACATCCTCCTTGATCCTCTGGTACTTTACATTAAACCTAAATTCATCGGTCGCTGGCTGTCAATACAGTCCAAGAATTTTCTCCTCTGCTTCAGCCCAACCAACTGTGTCGGTGGCGCCTTCATGGCCAAAGGACTCCACAACCTTAGGTGAGTTGGATTGGATTCGGCGTAGCTCAAATTCTCCAGTCTTGTGTATGTCTCTAACCCTGGCAGCGACTGATATAGCTTCGTCCTCAGTGGCGAAACTGTTCACATAATGATAATCTATTATAGCTTCTCTGAAATGGAATAGAAAAGAAAGAAGCGGCCTATAGTGCTGTGGTCCCTTTAATAGCTCTGAATTCAGTGACACGTTGCCCACTTTGGCAGCCGCGTCAAAGACTATCCGAATTTTCCCTGGCTTATTCGGGTTCGTTACTGCGAAATGCGGCAAATGCCAGAGTTTGCTGCTACCCACTGCAGTGTCTTCTCGCTCTACACGTCAAGCGTATCCTTTATTTATGTAGGTATTCATGAACCTACCGGTTCCAGAACCGCTCCCTCAGTAGTCGTTCCATGCGACATTGTTTCCTGGTTTCACACGGTTTAGGCAACTCCAGACTCTCCGTCAGCGTATCAGGAATGCTGGACGCCCCCTTTAGTAGGTCGTTGGGCGTCAAAGGTGCCTCTTAGTCAATTGAAATTGGCAGTTGGGTCAGCGGCCTCGAGTTCACAATGTTCTCGGCCTCAATGAACAAACTTTGCATTACGTGTTCCTTCGGGGCCACCTCCATTACCGTATGAGCCAAGACCCTTTTTACGCATAAGACCATCCTCTCCCAGACTCCTCCCTCCGCGGGGTTGAGAGGGCAGTTAAAAATCCAGACCACAACGGGTAGCAAGCTTATCCTGCATCTTGTCTGCTTCAAAAACGTCGGTAAACCGTTTGAATTCTCTATCTGCGCCGATGAAGTTCTTCCCATTGTCACTACGTAGTTCAGTTACTGTTCCTCGGCGGCACATAAAATTCCTCATCGCAAGTATGCAGGAGTCTGTTGACAGATCGTGGGCTAGCTCCAGGTGGATCGCTCTAGTTTGTAGACAAGTGAATGGAGCCACCCATGCTCTTCTCTTGGCGTCGACCCACAGTCAAAAGTAATGGTCCGAAATAGTCAAGACCAGTACATTCAAATGGCCATCCTCCTGGCACTAGGCGATCTTCAGGCAACGGGCCCATCAAGGGTGGGTAGGATTGGCACGCTGGAATTTGCACACGCCACAGTTCCAGATAACCCGCTGCAATACCCGGCGCGCTTTCGTAATCCAGAATATCAGTGGGTGCCTATGCGAGAGAATGATGGGTCTTCGCGCGCCATACGGTAAACACAGGGCCGCATCGATTCTCCCAGATGTGTGTAGAATCGCTAAGTCGTCAAGGTAGGGTAGCAGTCCCTTCAGTTCACTCGTCGGCCGGACTGGTTTATTGACACATAGGCGGTGCAACTAGTCTGGGAACGCTTCCCTTTGAGCAACTCGAAACTAGACGAGTTCAGCTTCCGAGCATTCAGCTGCAGTCAATCCATATTTCCCATGTTCACGTTGCTGACGACGGCATCGACTAACGAACCTAAGGACCCAAGTCATAGTCCTTAACAGTCGCTTGTACTCTGAGAATATCTTAAATTGTATAAATTTATCGTTAGCAACCACCAAGGCAAACTCACACGGTAACTCCGACATCGGCTGCAACCTCGATGACTGTGAAATCCGTAGTTGATTGGGGCCACAAATACGCGTTCATTAATCGCGTACACAGCACCGCTGCCTGCAGCTCCAGTCGTGGAACTGACATGGTTCTCATCGGAGCGCATTTTGTTTTACGAAGCGCACTCGTACATCCCCATTTTGATAGGTGGCCCTCCAGTAGGCCACAGCCGCGTACGCCGACTCACTGGCGTCAGTAAAGATATGTAATTGTGTTGACTTCACCATTTCTGGTCCAAAGTAGTGATGCGGGCATCGGAATAGACCCACTCCTTCTAGTTGATAGCGCCATTTCTGGAAGGCGCTGTTGAGTTCCTTTGGTAATGGTTGATCCCGTAAAACATTCCTTCGCCAAATCTCGCGTAGTAATAAATTGGCGGTGATGGTGAAACAACTCAGGAACACCATTGGGTCGAACGTTGGCATGATTAAACTGAGGAATTGCCTCTTGGTAGGCACATCCTCCTTGATCCTCTGGTACTTTACATTAAACCTAAATTCATCGGTCGCTGGCTGTCAATACAGTCCAAGAATTTTCTCCTCTGCTTCAGCCCAACCAACTGTGTCGGTGGCGCCTTCATGGCCAAAGGACTCCACAACCTTAGGTGAGTTGGATTGGATTCGGCGTAGCTCAAATTCTCCAGTCTTGTGTATGTCTCTAACCCTGGCAGCGACTGATATAGCTTCGTCCTCAGTGGCGAAACTGTTCACATAATGATAATCTATTATAGCTTCTCTGAAATGGAATAGAAAAGAAAGAAGCGGCCTATAGTGCTGTGGTCCCTTTAATAGCTCTGAATTCAGTGACACGTTGCCCACTTTGGCAGCCGCGTCAAAGACTATCCGAATTTTCCCTGGCTTATTCGGGTTCGTTACTGCGAAATGCGGCAAATGCCAGAGTTTGCTGCTACCCACTGCAGTGTCTTCTCGCTCTACACGTCAAGCGTATCCGTTATTTATGTGATTGTTGATCATTCATCTGTAATCTTGCGCAAACTGTTTATCTCTTTCCATTTTTCTTTCAACAGTTTCCAATCAATTTAATGCCATTTTTTAACTGGTAGGTAGATTCACGTTGTCGAGTTTCCAGATTAACCCTGTCTGGAACCGTAGCGTAGTTCAAATCCGTACAAATCCTTTGTGCCCGTATGTCGTCATCTGACGGGGCTGGTAGAACTGACTTCACCCCAGGTTCTCCAATTCGAAATATTCGCAGACCATCTTATGAACTTCATCGGTGTCCGTTGTGGCAAATAGACATGGCTTTGGTGCAGATCTATGTTGATGTGTGTGGAACGTCCCAGAAACATCCCGGCCACATACGGTCCTCGGTTGGTTTCCCAGGTGCTGGATGGTACGACAAGGTACTTCTGGTCCAGGCCTATCAAGATCCTAGGCACGGCGTTAGTATATGCCTCAACTGGGAAATGTGCTTGTGGATTGATTACTTGGAGGTAGTCCTGATTCAAAGTTTGCATTGGCAGATCTAGCTTATCCACTGCATGCAAATTCTTCAACTCGTACTTCTTGTTCTTATCGTACGCACTAATCTGTAAATTTACTCTCTTTGTTGGCTCTTGGGTTGTAATAATTTTGAACCATTTGACTGCGAGTTGACTACGTTCTCCATTGAGGCCCAAATCTTTGAGTAGCACTTCATCGATCATGGTTACCGATGGTGCATACGTGTGTACTCGACGGTTCGGCCCATAAAGCGTCACTGGCAGGATCCGAAACAATAGTTGCGTTGGGTTGGTGTCAACGCAAATTAAGTTCATCTGTTGGGTTGACCGTTGGCTCCTCGGTTACGGTTATGGTGGGCTCGGCCGCATTCCCTGCATCTGGTTTTGGTGATACACATTCGGACTACGTGCCCGGGACTCAAGCACAAAAAACATAGACGGTACTTCTTGACAAGTCTCCATCTCGGAGTCGGGGAAGCAAGACGAAATTCCGCACATTTGGTTATATCATGTGACCCGTTACAGTTTGGGCAGGGTTGGCCATGTTGCTCGACGCGCATCTCCTTTTCAAAATATTCGTTAAGCGCCAAATAACTTAAATATAAAATACTAGATACTAACGGCTGGACGGTGACTGTCACTCCGCTGCTACTTATTCGGTGATCAATTCCCGTCCCGCGAAAAGTAGGATTTTAAATAAAATATTGTATCTGATTCATGAGTAGCAATAACTGCATGCAGCTTGCTTAAGACCATAAATGGCTTTATTCAGCTTGCATACTTTATTTTCATTTTCATGATTCAAACCGTTCGAAACAGTCATGTAAATTTCATCTTTTAAAGTTCCTTTAAAAATGCAGTTTTGACATCCATGTGATGTACTTGTAAGTCATATTGATTTGAGATGGCTAAGAGGAACCTAAAGCTTGAGATTCGTGCAACTGGTGCAAACGTCTCCTCATAGTCGGTCATATATTCTTGAGTAAAGCCTCGTGCTACAAGTCTTGCTTTATATTTTACTAATTTACAATCTACAATATTTTTCTTTTTAGGTTTTGGAACAATGCACCAAGTATTATTTTAAAAATGAGATTTCAGCTCCTCTTCTATGGCATTTTCCCATTGAATTCGATCTTCACGAAATTCAATCTCCTCAAAGGTATTTGGTATGTTGTTCAAACAAAGTTGGGTATTCATGAGACATCTTTCTAAAAATCTGTATGATTTGTGGATTTTTCAAAAGGTTGTTCCTCAGATATTGAAAAAACACCTTGCTCTTCCATTAATGGTTTCATTACTCTAGCCAACTCTCCATCTTCAATAATTGAAGATTCCTTACTTTGATTAACACAATCAAATTCAATTTGAGAGTTTTTACCATGTACAGTATTACTTTTTTCAAGAGGTTGTTCCTCAGATATTGAATAAAAACCTTCACCTTCCATTAAGGAAGCACCCATCTCTCATCTTCTACCATTGAAGGTACGTTATTTTGATTTACATCTAGCACAATTTGAGAGAGTCTATCATGTACATCATTACATTCAAGCAAACTTGCTTCATCCACCACAACATCCCTTGCTATCATAAACTTCCTTGACTCCATATTCCACAATTTATATCCATTTGGCTCATAACCGACCAGTATACCTTTAATTGACTTATCGTCAAATTTTCTTTTCCGAATACATCAGACATCTTTTTCAGAATACATCAGACTTGTATGTTATTAAATATGTCACACAGTAATGTGTGAAGTGAACTGGTCGATAAAAACAACATAATAATTTTTATTATCAATTGTAGTGGGTGTGATCGGACCACAAACATCAGAGTGAACCACAGAGAGTGGTCTCTGAACATGTTGTTTATTTTTACATTTTTCAAATTTCAGTCTTGACTGTTTTCTTTTTATACAAGGCTTGCATCGTTTAGTTCAATAATAATTATTATTATATTATTAATTTACTTTTTGGCTTTTGCCAAGCAAAGCCTCAAAATCACTCACAGTCCAAGCTATCACTTTTTTTAAAACTTTATATATATATGTATGTTTTTCTTTTATATAATTTAGTGGCGATTGTGTTTGGGCCCATAACCTATTGAAAATATAAATACTCACATGCAAATAAGCATGAACCAGAGCAACACAATAAATATACAAAGACAGTTTTATACTTTAGTTTTAAATCAACTGAACCGCATGAGCTCGTGCCAGAATAGAATAAGAACAGAATGAACCGATAATCATCGTCAGTGTATATACATATAACATTTAATTATCGATATATCGATAATCCCATAAAACATATTTTGTATGTTACTTTTGCTTATTTTCAACAGTTCCGGACCTGGGGCTGTCTATTACTGAACTCTGAGCCCAGTGCCCCGTCTTATATAGGACCTCACATGATGACAGTTCTCATACTTTGGCAACATCTCAGGTTTTAGTCTGTAAACGTTGCACGGCACTGTTTATTTATTTATTTATTTGTTTGTTTATTTACGTCAACTAAATCAGCAGTCGACGAAAAAGCTTAAGCTAAAATAGAGATAATAATTAAGTCACGAAGGAAGATTAGCTTTAAGCACAACTAAACATCCCCGACCCGGTGGAGGTGTTTTATTTGCAACAAGGTGCCAGCTATGCCCCGATTCACAGCCAATGTGGTCAGGGATGAGTTGCAGCTAATCCAATATCCAGTCCAGAATACTTTCAGTGGTTACGCTGTAGATAATTAAAAAGTATAGCGCGAAGACAAGTGACAGATAGATGAGGAGAAATAAGGTGTGAAAGGTTGTTAAAAGATTGTAGTTAGTCAGACATCTACTAAGGTGAAAAGGAAAAAAAGTTTCTGGTCTCACGTGAGGGAACACAAAAAATATAGCGTATCTAGTAAATTGGTAGAACTGACTTCGCCGTTGATTACTTTATGTAGAAAGAGAATGCCAAATACGAGCCTACGGTTGTAATGTGAAGGAAGATTAATAAGAAGAAGTCTGTCAGAATAAGAAGGTAGGCGAAGATTCGGGTCCCAATTAAGACCGTGTAACGTAAACTTAAGGAATTGCTTCTGTACCGATTCAATACTACGCTGGTGAACATCATATTGAGGGTTCCACACTCGTGAGCAATATTCTAGAGTAGGGCGAACTAACGAAGTGTATAAAACCTTTGTTACATAGGGATCATCAAATTCTTTTGCCCAACGTTTAATGAAGCCAAGAATACTGCATGCGCCATTGAGAATTCAAGATATATGAACATTAAAAAAAAGTTTTGGGTCAAACATAACGCCTAAGTCTTTGAGTGATGGTACACAATCTAACAGAACAGACCTTATAGAGTAATGACCTAGGAACGGTGACAAACGACTGGAAGTCATAAAAGAGCACTTAGAGGCATTAAGGTGTAATTTATTAACGTGACACCAATCACAGAACGCATCGAGATCTGATTGCAAGTACCGTTGGAAAGAAGGATCATTATATGAATAATAAATCTTGACGTCATCCGCAAACATGAGCACGCGTGAATGAGCCAAGGTCAAAGGCAAATCATTTATAAACAAGGTAAATAACGGTTTGCCCTGGGGTTTGACTGCCTTGGGGGACACCTGACGTAACTCGAACAGTTTTAGATATCGAGGAACGAAAAGACACCTTTTGGGTTCTGCCAATAAGATACGACTTTAACGAAACCCATGATGTTCACTCGTTGCAGAGGTCGGACCTTTTTTTTTAAATTTTTTTTTTTTAAAAAATTAAATAATTTAAAAAAAATAAAATATTTTAAAAAATTAAAATAAAAAAAAAATAATTAATTTTTTTTTTTTTTTTTTTTTTTTTTTTTAAAATTTTTTTTTTATTTTTAAATTTAATTTTTTTTTTTTTTTTTTGCTTACTCTGCACATTAACCCTTGTGTCAGAACTGGTCAGTATATTACCTTTAAAATTTTTTATTTTATTTCTTATTCCTTTGTTTTTCTAAATTAAATTAAATTATTTTATATAATGGTTATCTGCTTGAAAAATAATTGCATAGTTGCCGCTAATGCGGTTGACTCCTATGATTATATTCTATGTCGGCTGTGTTGCAAAGCGGTTCACGTTAAGTGTGCAGGTTACACAGCCAGAATCAAGGAGTGCATTGCTAAAGGTGGTGGCTTAAAATATGGGTGTGATGCTTGCCGGGAGGTCGAGAATGAGATGAGCTCATTCATGAGGTGGACTAGAGATAGTTTTGACACTTTAAGGCAGGTTTTAACAAACTCCAAGCGGAGCTTACTGCGGTAGAGACTGTGTTTCGAAGCTTATCCCTTATGAATGAGTCTCCGAAACGTAAAAGGACCAGTCCTTGGGGTGCTTCTGTATCTGTAGATCAGCCAGCGGTTCTTATCGTCGCCGACCGGTCTCATGCACCGTCCACTCTCAATGTACAGCAAGCGTTTAAGAGCCCGGTTGTGAATGCGATTAGTAAGGAATTACCGGTATCATTTAGGAATGATCTCTTAAAAACGATACCAATTGTAGTGCCCGATGTGTCCGGGCAATTACCCAATTAGCCCGGTTGTGAATGCGATTAGTAAGGAATTACCGGTATCATCTGGGAATGATCTCTTAAAAACGATACCTGTTGTAGTGCCCGATGTGTCCGGGCAATTACCCATTCCAATGGAAATTGCCGATAGTTCTAAAAGTATCGAGGGCCCCGTAAACAAGTTGACTGGTGTAGTGGGTGACATGTCCAACGTTGCTGCAGCGGCTGAAGCTTTGGGACCGCGGCCTCTCGTTGGCATACCACCAAAGAAACATATATTTGTTTCTAGGCTAGACCCTGTTGTCACATCTGATAATGTAATAGCCTATACTGGAAAGAAAACGTGTTGAATATTGCGGTGGAAAAGTATAAATTTTCGTATTCTCGGGACATCTCGTCCTTTAAAATTAGTGTTTCTGCCAATATCTTCGACACTATATGTCGAGAAGATTTTTGGCCAAAGCATATAATAGTTAAGGAATATACTGTAAGGAAGAAAAATCGGTAACCGATTCGCCTGCCAACAACAACTAACACTATTCCTGGCGCATCAGCATCTGCTTGTGTGTAAAAAAACTAGTTTCGTCCCTTAACCTGGGTTACCAGAACGTTAGAGGACTGAAATTTAAACTTCTTAATCTCTATGTAACATTCTTGTTTTTACGGAGCCATGACAAACTTTTCTATATTCAGACGTGAACGGATTTCTCGCGAAGGCGGTGACATTCTGATAGCTGTTGATGCTGCTTCATCATCAAAAAAATTAATTAATCCAATACACAGGAGACTGAGTTTTTTGGTGTTAAAGTAAATTTTGAATCTTTTAATGATTATATTACTTGTTCCTATATTCCCCCATCGTCAGACATTATGGTCTATTTAAATCATTTATAGGCAATTCAGTTTGTCTCCTTTTTAGTTTCTAGTCAAGACATGCTCATAGTTTTAGATGATTTTAATTTACCTGCTTTAGCATGGTCACTAACAGATAAACTTACCATGTCGCTGCCCTCTATATCACATGACTTTATTGATGGCCTTCTAGGCTTATCTTTATCCCAAGCCAATCCTGTCTTAAATTTTAATGGAAAATTATTAGATCTTATTTTTGTATTGAATTATTCTTATTGTGATGTTCCTAGGATCGAACCTTTTGTTCTCCCCGAAGACAAATTTCATCCTCTATTAAATTTGAAAATTGATCTGCCCTTACTATCATCAATACTTCATTCAAATGAGTTACCTCTAACTAGATGTTTCGTAAGACTGACTTTGCCAGCCTTAATGAAAATATTTTTACTACCGATTGGTCTTATCTGTACAATTGTAGATATATAAACTCAGCTATTCGCTTCTTTTATGATACTCTGAATTCACTTTTTAATATTTGTGTGCCTCAATATTCATGATGCTTAATACACAATGCTATAAGAATTATTTTCAGCGCTGTAAGCTTCAGTTTTTATTTGACCCTAAACAATTTTATAATTTCAAAATAAAAAAGCGAGCACTGATCAGGCAATTTCCGATATGTTTGCGATTTTTTTCAAAACAACTTATTCCTCAACGGAATATCGAGCAAGTCCGTATCCTGATCATTTAAAAAAGGCTGATTGCATTTTTAATCCAGTGATTGATGGAAGTTCTCTTCTTAGCGAACTTAAACTAGTTAAACGTCTTTTTTCTCCGTGGCCAGATGGTCTACCTGGATGTGTACTTGTATGCAAATGCATTGTGGAGATTTACAACCACTAACTTTTTAGAATTTAGCTTTATAATTATCAAACGGTTCAAAAATGCTAAACAAACTGATGTCATATACACCGACTTCAGTAAAGCCTTTGATTCTGTTTATCATACCCTATTGCTTTCTTAACTGAACGACATTGGATTCCCACCGCTTTTCCTTTCTTGGGTTCGAGAATATTTAACAAACAGAAAACAGAAGGTACTTTTCAAATGTTATTTTTCCTATTCCATTCCTGTGACATCTGGTATACCTGAAGGTCCATCATTCATTATTCAATCGCGTGTGCTTATGTATGCTGACGATGTCAAGCTTTGTCTTACTTATAAAGATACAGATTCATTTAGTCGGCTACAAGCTGATTTTAAAAACTTTCAATCCTAGTGCCAGTTTAATCTATTAAATCTTAACACTACCAAATGTAAGGTAATGTCTTTTGTTCGTAAGTCTCCGCAACTGGTCACTTATTTTTTAAACATTAGTCCTTTAGAATGTCTAAATAATATGAATGATTTTGGGAGTACTTATAGACCATAAGTTAAATTTTAATACCCATATTTCCGCCAAAGTCGCAAAGGCCATGAGTGTTCTGGGTTTCATTTAAAGATGGTCAAAAGAATTTGATGACCCCTATACCACTAAAGTTCTTTTTACTTCGCTTGTCCGTCCTATTTTAGAGTATGGATCTTGCATTTGCTCACCTCAAAATGAGTCGCACCAGATTAGACTTGAATCCTTGAATCTTCGTGGCTTAAGCTGGGATCGAAATGTCAATTTGCCTTCGTACTCTAGTAGACTTCTTTTGATTAACCTTCCTTCTTTAATTAACCGTAGGATTATGCTTGGTGTTATTTTAATGCACAAGCTCCTAATCGGTGATATTGACTCGCCTGAGTTATTGGCTCATGTAAATTTGTCGGTACCATGCAAACTGAGTAGACATCCTATTATACCTTTAACCCTTAGTCGTTGTTCTTCTAACTATGCCATGCATGAACCTTTTAGAGTCCTCTGCTCTGATTACAACCTTTTATTCCCTGTAATCTGCTCAGAGTCTTCTATTAACACACTTAAAACATCTATCCTTTCCTATTTAGTTCATAGATAGCTGTAGTATTATTTTTTTGTCTGTTTTTTCCATTGTGTATCTGTCCACGCGATACAAGGGTAGTCAATTCTAAAAGGTTGGTAAGCGACAAACGACCTTTCATGAAGCTTGCTAACAAGGAGAAATAGTGGATCTGGATAGTTGTCTAAGGGAAGATTTTGTTCCCTTCTCTTTTTAATTTAGGTATTGCCAAAAGTCTGGCAATGCCATGGTAGTTGGAAATATCCCATTTGCTACCTTTTTAAAAAAACGGAGTAATAAAAGACTCCTTCCAAATATCAGGAAAGCTTCAAGTCTCACTCGATATAAAGAATAACCGAGATAAAGGCTTAGATAGGTAAATAATCAAGCCCGGGTACGAAGGAAGACGTCATAGATGACAAGCTAGAGATAATACAGTCTTCAGTAATACTAGGAAAAAACATACAATTTAAATGTGGAATTGAGAAGTGATAAGGTGTGGGATCCGAAGCAGTAGTAGAATAAGTCGACTGAAAGAATTTAGCAAACAGATCTGCAATATCTAAATCATTAAAAGCTGTCTGGTCATTAAGTCTGAAGGTGGAAGGTAGTAAATTAGAGCGTCTTTTGGAATTAACAAAGTTGTAAAATTTTTTGAGGTTCTTATAAAATTCAACATTACAGCGAACGATATAATTATTGTAGCATTAAGTATTTAAAAGACAAAATTGAGATTTGGGTACACAATAATTTGCATAGTCAAGTCGCGAACCAGTTTTTTTAAATCTCTTAAAATATCTCGATTAATTTTACGGAGATTAGAGAGCCTACGTGTGAACCAGACTGGCGCACTGGAGACTTTAGAGACATTCACATAAGGAACGCATTTATCAATTAGAGAATTAAGAGCAGAGTAGAAAAAATTTACTGCACAATCTATATCACAGCACTCAAATGAAAATGACCAATCAAAAGAGAAAATAGGGCTGTTAAGAAGATTGAAATTTGTTTGAATTTGAGATGTTATTGTTGGAAAACTAGATAAAGCTATTCAATAAAGAATACTGTAGTTTATTTTATGTTTTATATTATGATGTCTTTTATTTTCATTGATTATATTTTCGTTGCAACACCACACCACTTGTTTACACTAAGACGGTTTTCACACAAAAAAAAAATTTAGTGGGACCAGATGTAGTTACTTGATAAATAATCTCTATGTTAAATCACCACGTTAGAAGTGTTGCATAATGTTATTATTGAAATAAGGGTATTCCAATAGGCACCTTTCAAAAATAACATTATCATTAAGTTTACAAATATAAAAATATTGAATTCTTATTCTGACGTGGTTGGTGTGCATTCTGGGGAATATTGAATGATCCAGCATTTGCTCCAAGGATACAGGGAAACCCAGAGAAAACCTGATCAGATCATTGTAATATACATAAAATATAGGGTTATAACATAAATTTAGTGTATGAGTATCCATTTTAGCAATTCAGTATGCGTTTTTAAAGTAACATTAAGTTAAATTAGATTTGGTTTAAATTCAACAATTCAGTTTGTTTCTTAAAAATTACATTAAGTTAAATCAAAAATTTGGTATTAATCCAGCAATTCAGTATGCGTTTTTTTTTTTTTTTTAAAGTAACATTAAGTCAAATTAGATTTCTTTAGCAATTCATAAAAAGATTAATTGTTGATTCTAGTCGATGTGTAGTGCCAACATATCTCGTAATTCTTCAAATCGTCCAGCAGGTAGAGGCTTAGTAAAGATGTCCACCAGATGATTATCTGTCGATATATACTCAATACAAATTTCGTTATTCTCTATCTGTTCTCTAGAGAAATGATATTTTATAGCAATATATTTGGCTCTTTTATGACATGAGGGATTATTTGCTATACTAATACAGCCTTGGTTATCTTCATAAATTTTAATGGGCCTTTTGAGTTTAATGTTTACACTACTAAGAAGAGATTTCAACCATAGAGCCTCTCTTACGGCTTCAAAAAGAGCCATGTACTCAGCTTCAGTTGACGAGGCTGCTACTGAGTTCTGTTTTTTTGTATTCCAACAAATTAGATTGGAATCAAACATTTTAAATAAATAGCCCGTTGTACTTTTCCTATCAAGTTTATTTCCACCCTAATCTGAGTCTACAAATCCAACTAGTGTGTTTTCAAATGATGTATTTTTCTTATAATGAAGTTTCATGTCAATGGTTCCCTTTAAATATCTAATAACTCTTTTCAAACACTGCCATAATTCTGAATTATTTTTACTACTATATCTACTCAGGATATTAACAGCTGTAGTTAAATCTGGACGCGTACAAAGCATTATGTACATTAGACATCCAATAAGATTACGACATGGGGCTTTGCAATCCTCATCTGAGTTAAGCAGGTCGTAATTAAGTTTACTTGGAAAAGGGGTACTAACTGGTACGTAACATGTTAAATTTATTTAAAATTTTCTTTATATATGCAGCTTGACTCAAATATATTATATCTTGATCCATTTCTATCCTTATTCCAATAAAATGACGTATCTCATTCAAATCAGTCATTTTGAATTTTGTACTTAAAAAAATTTTAAAATTATTCATTCTTTCTAAGTCTCTTGTTGCTATTACTACGTCATCAACATATAATAATACATATATTTTATCATTTACGTCACCTTTGTCCAGGATATAAATGCAGCGATCTACTGGAGAGTTTACAAAACTACATTCTTTTAATGCTTGCTCAAACACTTGAAACCAGCATCGAGCTGCTTGTTTAAGGCCGTAAATCGCTTTATTTAACTTACAAGCATTTCCAGCATCGCATGATATACCTTGAGGAGGCTGTATATATATTTCTTCATTTAAAACACCATTAAGGAATGCTGTTTTAACATCCATCTGATGGACTATTAAATCATATTGAACTGCTAGTCCCATTATGAATCTAAAACTAGCAATTCTAGCAACAGGTGCAAAAGTCTCCTCATAATCAACTTGATATTTTTGAGTAAATCCTCTTGCAACTAGTCTAGCTTTATATTTTATTGGTATTCCTAATTCATTATGTTTAATAGAAAATACCCATCTACTACCAACGATATTCTTGTTTTCTGGCATTTTTGCAAGTGTCCAAGTGTTATTAATTTCATGGGCCTTTAACTCCGTCTTTATTGAATCCTCCCAAGCAGATTTATCATCTCTAAATTTTATCTCATCAAATGAGCTTGGAATTTCATCGAAAAATATATGGGCATTTAAAATATATTTGTTCAAACTCTCATCATCTTCACTATAAGATATTTTTGGTTTGGCGTTAAGTCTTTCACTTTTTCTTTGCGTTATTTTAGTATCAGTATTCTTTTGCACGCCATCTTTTGATTGATCATCTTTCTCACAATCCGTACTCTCATTCGGGATATATATTTCTTTATTTTCATTCAAGAAATCAGTTTGTTTCCTTTTTTTATTTTCATTCGAAAAATTAAGCTGATCACATTCCTTACTGTCGTATAGGAGTTCTGATCTAACGCATTCCGTACTATCGTTCCGGATATTTAGATGATCACATTCCTTACTTTCAATCAGGAATTTTTCATAGTTTCTTTCCCTACTCTCATTCGGGACTTCTTCTTCAGACTTAGATGCTCTAGAATAAACCATATTTGTCTCATCGACAACAACGTCCCTAGCAACAAAAAATTTTTCTTTCACGACATCCCATAATTTATAGCAATTTGGTTCATACCCTACAAGAATGGCTTTAAATGATTTCTCATCAAATTTGCCTTTCTTTACTTTATTATGTACATAGACAGTTGACCCAAATACTTTTAAAGATTTTAAATGTGGCTTCCTATTGTGCCACATTTCATATGGGGTCATTTTATTTTCACCAAGTGCTCTGCTTGGAATTCTGTTTATTAAATATGTTGCAGTGAGTGCAGCTTCACCCCAAAAACTTTTATTTAATTTTGCTCCATTTACTATGGTGCGAGCTTTTTCTGTAATGGTTCTAATCATTCTTTCCGAGACACCATTCAACTGAGGTGTATGTGGCACGGTTAAATGATAGCTTATTCCATTTTTAACACAAAACTCACGCATTTCATTTGACAGGAATTCTCTACCGTTGTCAATATACAAGTTAACAATTTTAAGATTAAAGTGAGCTTGACTTTTTGCAGCAAAATCTTTGAAAGCATTGAAAACGTCAGACTTGTATTTTAATAAGTAAGTTACACAGTAATGTGTAAATTGATCTACAAAAATCACAAAGTAATTTTTATTGTCTATTGTTGTTGGTGTAATTGGGCCGCAAACGTCTGAATGGACAACAAATAAGGGACGCTTAATGTGACTTTTGTCTTTAGATTGATTGAATGGCAACCTAGCTTGCTTTCCATTTAAGCAAGACTCACAAATTTCATCCGAAATTTTTAAATTATTTAGAAGACTGCTATCAATAAACAAATTATTATTCTTTATTTCCAATAGTTTTGCTTTGCTAACATGACCTAATCTTTCATGCCATAATCGATAATTATTATTTCCCGCATTTATACTGTATGCTTGGAATTTTAGTATTTGTATGTTGTTGAACTTACCCGAACTTTCAACAACAGTGATGCCATTTTTCTTAATTGACACACCGTCTTGGTCAAAATGGATTGACATTCCGGCTTCTTGCAGACGCTTCACTGACATCAAGTTTTCTGCTGCTTCCTTGCAGTATAAAACATCCTCCAAGGTGATGTTGTGGCCATTTCGAACGATTCCACATTTTGTAGCGAATATGTATTGGCCTTCCTTCGCCACAGCAATTTTTATTGGTTGCTCCAATTCCACGCAATCAATAAACAGCGATTCATCATTGATTAGGTGATCAGTTGCACCCGAATCAATAATAAAACCAAGTTGTTTTGGTATCAACTTGGTTTAAATTTTTTATCATAAAAGCAAAACCGTGGTTATTTGTGGATGTTGCAAGCTGAACTTGTTTATTGTTATTGTTATTGTTTTCTTTATTAGTTTTATTTTCTTTATTTTTAATTTCTTTTAAAAAATGAAAACAATCCTTTTTTATGTGCCCTAGTCTACCACAATTGTGGCATTTAATGTTGAATTTTTGCTTTCCTTTAAATACCCTTTTCTTTTGTATTGTGCCTCTATTTTTAAACACGTGATTTATATTATAATTGTGATTATATTTAACAACTGCCTTCATGACCTTTTTGCTAGTGTCATTGCTATCACTTCTTAGTTTAGTTTCATAGTCTAATAATTTATTTTTTACAAAGGTAAGTGAAAGTGTTTCATCGGACAATGTTTCTATTGCTGTAATCACACTATCGTAAGTAGGAGGCAACGTATGCAGCAAGTACATAACTCTTTCCATTTCGGCTAACTTGCTACCCGCCGCTAATATCTCACTGACAATATCATCAAATTTAACGAAATGACTGGAAAGAGTTGTTTCACTTAATAATTTGAGTGTCACTAAGCGCTTATGCGCAGCTAATTGTGAAGCAAGACTTCTGCGTTCATATATGGCATCTAATTTTTGCATAAGACCACGTGCGGAAATATTGTCTGCCGCGAAGTGTAAAAAAGAGTCACTCAAATGTTGAACTAATATGCTTTTTGCACTTCTTTCTGCCTTATTCCAAGTTTCGTCCACTTCATTTGGCATTAGTTCATCAACAACTTTGAGAACGTCTAATTCGGCAAACAACTCCCTAATTCTGAACTTCCACACACCATATTTTTCTCCATCGAACGGTTTAATGTTGTACTTATTCTTTTCCATTTCTTTACGGACAAATATCACGAAAAAGAAAGAGAAAGAAAATTTTTAAGTGCACAGTTGGAATTTCACAATATATTGAAATAATAAAACTTCTTCAAAAATAGGCATGGACTGGGCCCATAACCTGTTGGAAAACTAAATAAAGCTATTCAATAAAGAATACTGTAGTTTATTTTATGTTTTATATTATGATGTCTTTTATTTTGTTTGATTATATTTTCGTTGCAACACCACACCACTTGTTTACACTAAGACGGTTTTCACACAAAAAAAAAAATTTAGTGGGACCAGATGTAGTTACTTGATAAATAATCTCTATGTTAAATCACCACGTTAGAAGTGTTGCATAATGTTATTATTGAAATAAGGGTATTCCAATAGTTATTAAATGAATTATTAACGGAATTGTAAGAAATAGTAACTTCAATGGTAGGGTGATAAGGATCTTCAGCCTTCACTAGGGGCTATGTTTGTGATACAGCACTAACAGTGGGATCCGAGACAAAAACAAGTTCAAGGATTCTTTTAGAAGAATCAAGAAAAGAATTCAACTGATATAGGGGACATTCAAGTAGGCTATCAAGAAAAACATGTTGAGATGAAGGAATTAAGAAAGATTGATTATTATCAACAAGCCAAGAAAAATTAGGCAAGTTAAAATCGCCCAAAACTATAGGAAAATCACGATCTTTAAGACGACTAAAAATAGATCGCAAAGCATCAGCATGGTGCATGTAGATCATGATATCAGAAGCTGGAGGAATATATGACAAAAGATATATATATATCGACGCCAATAAGCTCAACACCTAAGGGGAGATCAATCGGCACAGCACTTGAACACAGATTCGAGTTGACAGCAGTGAGTACTCCACCGCCACGAAGACCAACACGATCAAGCCTATAAGAAATAAAGCTATTAAAAAGAATTTCATTATCCAAAGCAGAGGAATTAAGCCAAGTTTCAGAGAAAGCTAATATGTCAGCCGAAAAGGTTTGGCTATCACAGAACAGTTTCGACAGGTTGGTAAGAAGTCCTCTTACATTTTGATAATGAATGCAAAGACTAGACGGTAATAGTTTTTTGAAGCAGAAAATAAATTCGGAAGGTGGACAGGCAATGGCCGGGAGCGCTTAGCCCAAACTTGTGTACAACTAGGCCATCTGGCCAAAAGTCAGGGTCTACCATAGCTGAGAAATACTCATTTGGTACATTAACTGTAAAAGAGGATATTTCGTGAGGCCTAGAAAACTTAAACTTTTGAATTAAAACCTTAGCAGGGCATATTTTACCAATGTAAGCTGCCACAGACGACTCAGAAGTATCTGAAGCAGGCCTAGAGATAAATAATTGTTTGCGATGAGGCACTACTATTAGTGGAGGCGGAGGAGCATTGGGATCCACTAGTGATTGAGAGCCAGCATGATCCTGTAATTGATCAGAGTTCCCGTGAGGGATTTATTGAGGTACACCAGGGCTTGTAATGGGTACTTCAATCTGAAAAGAAAAGCATAAAGAGGGACAAGAAGATGATGTAGGCGAAAGTAAAATGGGAGAAGATGTAATAGAAATTGCGGGCGACTGATTATGAGGCAACTCAAGGGTACATTTCTTGGGCAATTCCTTAGAAGGTGGACCAAACTTGAATTGCGACAATAAATGAATGCTAGAGTCACACTGATTAGACAGCTGTTTGCCCATTTTATTAAGAGAAAGAAACTTTAAACGAAGATCCCTGCACATTCGGCTAAAATCAAGCGACTGGTTGGCACAAGATGGGCAAGTCCAGCGCATTAAGCCAAGCTCAGGCTGACACAGACAAACCAGAAAATTTGTCGTAATCGCGGCCAGCACATTTTAAGTGAATAAGATTATCGCAAAGCCAACAAGAAATTGCTGTATACTGATCGTCAAAACGATGAGAATGCTTGCAAGAAGGTAGACAACAATCCATTGAAAAGCCAAAAGAAACACAAGGCAAAAAAAAATATATATATTTACAAATAAAACAAAGAGACAGGTTGAGTGCACAGCACAAGAGAAAGTGCAAGAACAGTTATAAGACGAGCTTTGGAGGCGGACTTACAAAAATAATTACGCGAGAGAGAAGCTGAGCACAAGCACAAAGCAGAGAGAAAAACAAAATCACTAGCACTGATGGTATGATAGGGGCGATGAGGGGAGCAACTGCAGAAGCAATGACGAGAGAGAACAATAACAAAAAAATTAAATGCACTAAACCCTTGTCACGAAAATGAAAAAAAAAAAACTGTTGAATTTAGCGAATAATGCAAATAAAACCCAAGGGTGTCTACCAAACGGCACGAGCGAAATCGAAAACAAACTAAGCACAATTAAAAATTGAGAGAACACAATAAATATTAATAAAAACTCAGGAGCTATGCAAAAACACGACCGTCACGTCAGAGAGCAGAAGCTTAACATACGATAGTCTACATAAAGACGGTCAGTGCCATTATTCTTTTAGGCAAGATGAGGCGAAATGACCCACTCTATCGCATTTGAAGCAAATGATTGTGTTTCTGTTTTACTCTGGAGGAGATGCAGTTCAACGCCTGGATCCGTGCTCAAAGATTGCTTGTTTCCTGGAACGGCAGTCTGCACTCTTATGTCCAAGTTTGTTGCAGTAATGGCAGTTGACGTCAGATTCTATTTATTTATTTATTTATTTATTTATTTATTTATTTTACGTCAACTAAGTCAGCAGTCGACGAAAAAGCTTAAGCTAAAATACAGATAAAAATTAATTCATGAAGGTAGCTTAGCTT
This sequence comes from Drosophila equinoxialis, assembly GCA_018150345.1. Lineage (NCBI taxonomy): Eukaryota > Metazoa > Arthropoda > Insecta > Diptera > Drosophilidae > Drosophila > Drosophila equinoxialis. The sequence continues at coordinate 389,221 of JAECWI010000729.1, forward strand.
TATGCACAACATCCCCGACCCGGTGGAGGTGTTTTATTTGCAACAAGGTGCCAGCTATGCCCCGATTCACAGCCAATGTGGTCAGGGATGAGTTGCAGCCGATCCAATATCCAGTCCAGAATACTTTCAGTGGTTACGCTGAAGATAATTAAAAAGTATAGCGCGAAGAGAAGTGACAGATAGATGAGGAGAAATAAGGTGAGAAAGGTTGTTAAAAGATTGGCAAAGAACACGAAGAGGTTCGTGAAGAGAGTAGTTAGTCAGACATCTACTAAGGTGAAGAGGAAAAAAAGTTTCTGGTCCGACGTGAGGGAACACAAAAATATAGCGTATCTAGTAAATTGGTAGAACTGACTTCGCCGTTGACTACTTTATGTAGAAAGAGAATCCCAAATACGAGCCTACGGTTGTAAAGTGAAGGAAGATTAATAAGAAGAAGTCTGTCAGAATAAGAAGGTAGGCGAAGATTCGGGTCCCAATTAAGACCGCGTAACGCAAACTTAAGGAATTGCTTCTGTACCGATTCAATACTACGCTGGTGAACATCATATTGAGGGTTCCACACTGGTGAGCAATATTCTAGAGTAGGGCGAACTAACGAAGTGTATAAAACCTTTGTCACATATGGATCATCAAATTCCTTGGCCCAACGTTTAATGAAGCCAAGAAGACTGCATGCTCTATTAACAATTGAAGATATATGAATATTAAAAGAAAGCTTTGGGTCAAACATAACGCCTAAGTCTTTAAATGATGGTACACAATCTAACAGAACAGACTTAATAGAGTAATGAGCTAGGAACGGCGACAAACGACTGAAAGTCATAAAAGAGCATTTAGAGGCATTAAGGTGTAATTTATTAACGTGACACCAAACACAAAACGCATCGATATCTGATTGCAAGTACTGTTGGAAAGAAGGATCATTATATGAATAACAAATCTTGACGTCATCCGCAAACATGAGCACGCGAGAATGAGCCAAGGCCAAAGGCAAATCGTTTATAAACAAGGTAAATAACAGTGGGCCCAGATGACTGCCTTGGGGGACACCTGACGTAACTCGAACAGTTTTAGATATCGAGGAACGAAAAGACACCTTTTGGGTTCTGCCAATAAGATACGACTTTAACCAAGCCAATAGTTTCGGGGAAAAACCCATGATGTTAAGTTTCATGAGAAGCATAGAATGATCAACCGTATCGAAAGCCTTACTAAAGTCAGTATAAATAACATCAGTTTGACACTTTTACGGAAGCCATGGTGTACAAGGGTAGTCAATTCTAAAAGGTTGGTAAGCGACGAACGACCTTTCATGAAGCCATGCTGACAAGGAGAAATAGTGGATCTGGATAGGTGTTGAAGGGAAGACGTAATAATTTTCTCAAACAGCTTAGGTATTGCCGAAAGTTTGGCAATGCCACGGTAGTTAGAAATATCCGATTTGTTACCCTTTTTAAAAAGCGGAATAATAAAAGACTCCTTCCAAATATCAGGGAAGCGACAAGTCTCACTCGATATAAAAAATAACCGAGATAAAGGCTTAGATAGGGAAATCGAACACATTTTAAGGATGCAACTAGGTATATTATCAGGCCCGGGTACGAAGGAAGACGTCATAGATGACAAGCTAGAGATAATACAGTCTTCAGTAATATTAGGAAAAAAACATACAATTTAAATGTGGAATTGTGAAGGGATAAGGTGTAGGATCCGAAGCAGTGGAAGAATAAGTCGACTGAAAGAATTTAGCAAACAGATCTGCAATATCTGAATCACTATTAGCAGTCTGGTCATTAAGTCTGAAGGTGGAAGGTAGTAAATTAGAACGTCTTTTGGAATTAACAAAGTTATAAAATCTTTTAGGGTTCTTATAAAATTCAACCTTACAGCGAACGATATAATTATTGTAGCATTGAGTATTTAAAAGGCAAAATTGAGATTTGGCTACACAATAATTTGCATAGTCACGTCGCGAACCAGTTTTTTTAAATCTTTTAAAATATCTCGATTTAATGTTACGGAGATTAGAGAGCCTACGTGTGAACCAGACTGGCGCACTGGAGACGGTAGAGACATTCACATAAGGAACGCATTTATCAATTAGAGAATTAAGAGCAGAGTAGAAAAAATTTACTGCACAATCTATATCACAGCACTCAAATAGAAATGACCAATCAAAAGAGAAAATAAGGCTGTTAAGAAGATTGAAATTTGTTTTACGAAAACATCTACGACGAGAATGTGAGATGTTATTGAATGAATTATTAACGGAATTGTAAGAAATAGTAATTTCAATGGTAGGGTGATAAGTATCTTCGGGCTTCACTAGGGGCTGTGTTTGTGATACAGCACTAACAGTGGGATCAGAGACAAAAACAAGATCGAGGATTCTTTTAGAAGAGTTAAGAAAAGAATTCAACTGATATAGCGGACATTCAAGTAGGCTATCAAGAAAAACATGTTGAGATGAGGGAATTAAGAAAGATAGATTATCATCAGCAAGCCAAGAAACATTAGGCAAGTTAAAATCACCTAAAGCTATAAAAAAATCACGATCTTTAAGACGACTAAAAATAGTTCGCAAAGCATCAGCATGGTGCATGTAGATCATGATATCAGAAGTTGGAGGAATATATGAACAAGAGATATATAAGCTAAAGTTAGAACATGTAACTTCGACGCAAATAAACTCAACACCTAAGGGGAGATCAATCGGCACAACACTTGAACACAGATTCGAGTTGACAGCAATGAGTACTCCACCGCCACGTCGACCAACACGATCAAGCCTATAAGAAATAAAGTTATTAGAAAGAATTTCATTATCCAAAACAGAGGAATTAAGCCAAGTTTCAGAGAAAGCTAATATGTCAGCCGAAAAGGTTAAGCTATCGCAGAATAATTTAGAGAGCTTGGTAAGAAGTCCTCTTACATTTTGATAGTGAATGCAAAGACTAGACGTTATTAGTTTTTTGAAGCAGAAGATGCATTATGAAGGTGGACAGGCAAAGGGCGGGAGCGCTTATTGGGCGCAAATTCGTGTACAACTAGGCCCTCTGGCCAAAAGTTAGGGTCAACCATAGCTGAGAAATACTCATTTGGTACAGTAATTTTAAAAGAGGAGATTTCGCGAGGCCTAGAAAACTTAAACTTTTGAATTAAAACCTTAGCAGGGCATATATTACCAATGTAAGCTGCCACAGACGATTCAGAAGTATCTGGAGCAAGCCTAGAGATAAATAATTGTTTACGATGGGGCACTACAGTTAGTGGAGGCGGAGGAGCATTGGGATCCGCAAGTGATTGAAAGCCAGCATGATCAGAGTTCCCGTGAGGGACAGATTGAGGTACACCAGGGCTTGGAGTGGGTACATCAATCTGAAAAGAAGAGCATTCGCTTGCTTTAGAAAACTCTCGGATTGAAATGGTCCCGTCTCTTGCGAACAGAAAACGCCTTTAATTCGACTTGCATTTAATTTCGCGTCTTGGTGCCCGTTGTAAAAATGGTTTGCTGCAGCTTGGGCTCAACCTGCGCAACGTGGGCCAAAACCACTGACATAGCGGCTTGCTCCATAGTTATTCCATTCCATTTTGACAGAAGTGACGTGACAATGACAAGCACTATCCATCTTTTGGCCGACCATCAAAAATATTGAAAACTGCTTTCTCGCTGCCTTAATCATCTCCATCATGCTGCGAATATGCGACTCCAAAATAAAACACATGAGATCATTAGGATTGCTATGATGTGGAGGCGATCCCACTTCTGATGTCGTAGTCCCTCTTGAAGTCTCTGGCAGGACATCCTTCATGAGAATTTTATTTACTTCACTCATTTTTACTTCACTGCGTAATTTATTTAAACTTCACTTCATTACTTTGCACTGAACTTTATTTGTTAGTTCCGGACCGGGGGGCTGGCTATCACTGAAATCTGAGCCCAATGCCCCGTCTTATATAGGACCTCACATGATGACAGTTATCGTACTTTAGCAACATTTATTAGTCAACTTAGCTTAGGCCTGCAAGTCAACATCACATTCTGCAAACGCTGCACAACAGTATAGTAAATTATCCAATGCAGTGACACCCGACAATTCTTAAAGCAACATAGTAGGTTTTGATTCGTCCTCTGACATATGTGTGGTAATTGATTCCTGTTATATGTCTTATCGATAAATGCAATCCATTCATAAAGATTCCGGCCCGCCATGAAACACAGTTTCTGAACGGGGCAATTCCGCAACCTTGGTGATTGACCGAGTTATTTCTCCTGAAGAGTCTGTCTTTGTCGATTATTGTCGAGAGTTTAGCCAACTGAGATCGACTTCGCTATAGTTTATTTGCTAGTAGCAATTGATAGTCATCCTGGAAGCTAGTTTGCGAGTGTCGTAAGCATACAATGCGTGCCGCGCTGATTTTCTTATATGTAAGGCAGTTTGAGCTCTTGTCCTCAATTGGACCCCTAATGCGCCGTAAAAAGCGTAGAACGTAGCCCACCGTATGAACGAGCGTCAACCATAAAGATACTCGTTGAACAAGATGATCAAGTGGATGATCATGAGATGCGTCTACTAATGCAGTCAGACATTTGATGTTATTTCCTTTTCTATGTTATTTTCTGAAATATTTAAACAGACTTCTGAGTTGTTTAACCTTATCATGAATTGATCCGCGTCACTTAACCATGACGGGCCATTCCACTATAGCTGAAAGTCCTTTAGGTCTTCAGCCATGAGACCTCTGGATGCGCAATCAGCTGGATACGTGAGGCAGAGATTGCTGCTTCGATGTAGTAAAAGAGCCATCATTATTAATTACTCTGCTGTCGGAGAATCCATTCAATTCAATGTTGTCTGCGTCGTAGACAACTAGCTAGAGTATTTGAATGTGTTGTAACATATCCAAATCAACCCGCCATTTGAGACAATTCGATGTTAGTAGTTTAGAGAGTTTGCCATCCCATCCCAAATCGAGAAGCCATAATTGTTGAAAGAGTATTCTGAAATGGACCACAATTGGTGCCAAAAGTCCAAGTGAATCAAAGATCCGTGAGATATCCGGTAAAACTTGTCGATTTTTGCAATCGACATTTCCTTTTAGACCTACATTATAATACAATGTATCAAGACCAATTTGATGATTTTATAGAATCAGTTCCTTCCGTTGGTATGCGAGGTGTATTCGATACCCATTTTCCAAGCTCCCAATTAGCACAGGACATAAGATGAATGAGTTCCTTTTGATTTTGAACCAGTTCCTCCTCACTTTTTGACCGGTGAGCACATCGTCGACATAAAAATCCTCTTGTAAGATTTTTGCAGCATTCGGGTATTCCTGCTGATGATCAGTAGCCAGTTGTTCTAATACCCTTACAGCCAGGAATGGAGCACATGATGTGCCCTAAGTGACGATGCAATGTTGATAGTGTTTGATTGGATCCAATGGCCTTTCTCTTCAGATAATTCTCTGGAAGTCGCGGTGTTTGTTGTTCACCCAAATCTGCCGAAACATCTTGACTATGTTGGCTGAGAATACAAATTTTTAGATTGCGTTGAATGCTAAAGAGATAATCTTTTAGTGCTTTGCCATTGGTATCGCAAAATTATCCGTCCAAACATACTCTTAGTTTCCCACTCAAAACATCGTGTTGTGATAAATAAAACCCTTGCCCATTATTGACTTCATCTGGTGGCAATTCGCGCAAATGCCCCAAATCGAAGCATTCTTTCATAAAGTTGACATATTTTGCTCTTAGATTTTTATTTTGTTGTAACCGTCGTTCCACCGATTAGAAACGGCTTAGAGGTCCTTGTAGAGTATCCCCAAATTTAGGATTAGTGACCTTGAATGGAAGTTCAACGATGTACTTCCCCTTTTTACCTCGAGTGTGTGAAGCGAGAAAGTGTTTCTCTACTTGTCGGTCATCAGGTTCCAATTTGGATGTAGAACTGATGTCGCCTAGCTTCCATAACCTCTGGAGCGAAGCGTTGATTTCAATGTTTGATGTCATAGGGAAAGCGTTGTTAGCTTGGGGCATCGGGATAGAGCTGATGACCCATCCGAAAATTGATGAAATTGCAATGAGTTCGCCGGTATTGTCTTACATTTTTTTACTTGTAATTGTAAACCAAACATGTTCCCCACCAAAAAGAACGTCAATTAGAGCGCTTGTGGTGAATTTCGAGTCAGCTAGTTGAAAATCGTTAAAGACCTCAAGTGCCGATGCGTCCAGTGTTGAGGTGATTTTGCAAGGAACGAGCCTGTACCGTTAAGTTATTGTTGGAATACCTTGACTTGATCTGAAGCGTGCTGCTTCCCCTTGTGGTCTCACTCTGAACCGAAGAGATTCCTGTGACCAAAATTTATGATGTCGACCGTGGTAACCCAAGTGCTTGTATGCATCATTTTGATACATATGAAGATACGACATGTGCTGTAGTCTCCATTTACCTTTTGAACATAAGCAGTAGTCAATATGCTTCGATTTAACCCAGTTGGCGCCTCGGTGCCCATGCTGCGTTGAATCCACCTGCGCCATGTATCAGCCTCAAGCCTTTCCAATCCCGGATTTTATACCCAGCAGTCCCGTTCTGTTTGATTAATCGCATCCAGACCGCGAACAATCTCGTTTGTGCCATCTGATACCTTTCGTAAGATGGACACATCAATTGTGTTTGTCGTAAATTGTTCCAAAAATGAGTTTACAGAATGGCGTGGCCTATTTTACCTTCCCTTGAACGGTTTCTTTAAGCGTTCCCAAGCAGTGTTGTAAGCTGTGTCAGTTATCGCAAGCTGTGGTTTCGAATGAATAAACTTTTGAGTGCTGGTTAACTCCCTTTTGTGGCGTATCGTGCTCTCGTAGATATTTTGAAAAGCTTTCCACTCCGTATAGAGTCCAGCGAACCGTTTGACTTGAATTTTCGGTATTCGGTTGTGTTGTTTCCCGAAGTTGAGCCCGAAGCAGCCGCCTCTGTGCGAGCGGGCATCGACAAGTTTGATCTGATCTGGTTTGCAGTTAACTGTTCAAAGAGTTGTTATTGTTGTTGCAGCAAAGGAACGATGTCGTCGTTATATGCCTGCAGATCCATGGCGCCATTGCAACCGCCAGACAATGATGCTTGTTGTTGTACTAGCCGTTATTTTCCTAGAGGTAGAGAATATACCTTCAAGTACTTCTACTCTCTACGTCACGTGATCGACCTGGGGATCCACATAGCCGTCCACATCTTCTAGTAGGGCTATGGGATCCCCAATTCCATTAAATTCCTTCCACACGGACTGGATTTGATCCATCCGAGCGGCTACCTCAGTAGTTGATGATGTTTGGGTTCTTTCCAACCAATCCAGAATTCTTGTGATGCTGGCCTTGAGTCGACTCCGACGACTCACCAATGCCTTTAGCTCTTCCATGGCAAAGAACTTTTCCAGAGTAATAACCCACGAAACACCTTATTCGAACGAAAACCGACTCCCCTTATCTGGCTCGAAGGACCAAAATATGATTTGGTCTAGCAGTGGACTGTACCTTTAAAATTAATTGTTATAATTTCCCTTATGATTTATTGCTACTGAATCAGTAGAGTGACAATTTATTACTGAACTAAACAGAAAAAGCGTCGGCGTAGCAGCGCGCAAATATGTGTGTGTACAATGCTTATGTATGTGTATAATGCTTATGCATGTGTATGATGCTTATGTACTATACTATAATACATATGTCTTATCGATAAATGCAATCCGTTTATAAACAGGTGGAAATTTCTGAAAATTAAACAATAACGTGATCAAGATATTTTGCAAACAATTAACAAGTTGAGTAAGGGCCAACTTTCTAAACGCTTAGCTGCAATTTATAAATGAGAGAAAAGGGTCTTTACGGAAAAATTCAACAAAGTGTAGGACTCGTTGTTTGCAAGTCATTCCTAGAACCTATAGGTGGTCCGTAATAAATCAAGTACACGAATCGATCGTACACTTAGGTTGGGAAAAGACTCTAGATAAAATGGTTTACGGGAATGGCGATGTACGTTCGAAACTAAGTGGCAAGAACGATCGTTAAGAGTATCTCATTGTCCAAATCGATGGTTTTACAAAATATGTATATTTGTACCACACTTATGAGCTTGACCAAATTAGTTGTATTGACGGATTAAAATCATCGATTGGGTAATTTTGAGTACATGCTCGATTAGTGGCTGATCAAGGAAGAAAATTTACGGGCTCGAAATTCGTTGAATTATGTGCATCTCAGAGAATTCAGCTTCATCTGATAGTGACAGGTGCTAGCGGGGCAAATTGACAGGTCGAAGGAGTGATGAGCACTTTAACAAATCTTTTAACTATCGTTTAATCCAGTTCAAAATGGAGTCCATGAGACTCGATTATTAATCGGTAAGACTGCTCGACCATTGGGACTAGGTCCCATTAATGACAATGAGAAAGCTATGACAAACATAGATTTAATAAAGACAGTCCAAAAGTAGTCAGATTCAATGAGGGAGATTATGTTGTGATCAAAAATAGTAAGCGACAACAGACTAAGTTGGACCCTAAGATTCGTGGATCTTTTATGGTCACAGAAATATTAGAAGGCCATAGATATACGTTGAAGTCCATGTCAAGTAAAAGACAGTATAAGTACCCACATAAAAATTTGCGGAAAATGCCAGATGTGCAGGTACCAAGCGACCTGGATATGGACAGAGATGAGTTTGATTCATCTAGTGAAACGGGTGAAACAGACCGTAATGGCACAGTTAGAAGAGACTGTGGTGAAACGGGTGCATCAGACCGAAATGGCACAGTTGGAAGAAACTGTGGTGAAAATACGGGTGAAAAAGACCGTATTGACTAGTGAAAGAGACACTAGGGGAATGATGACTTTGGAAAAGTGTTAGGAGAATATAAAGAAAAGAGAATGTTTATAAAATTAAAAACGAAAGTGTGGTTTGATAAGAATGAAAATGTGGAGGTTATAAAGTAAGAAAATATTGAATACATTGTAAATGAATTGTAAAAGAAGTATAAAAAAAAAAAAACTTGAAATATGCAAGTAAGAAAATTATGAAATAAGAATTTTATGTTACGAAATATGTTATAGCAAATAAGACATTTTGAATTAAGATTAAACGGAATTTATCAAGCTGTATTAATTAGAATGTTTTTGATTCCGTTAGTTAAAACAAAGATGTGAAAATTATGATTGCAAAAGTAGTTAACATTCCATTAACATTAACATTACACGAGGACGTGTAATTTGGCAGGATGACCGTGTCGGAGATTGATTTAGGCATTTCTAAAAATTTGAATTGTGTGCCTACTTTTAAGGCGAATTGATCAGTATTGAGTAATGACTAACATGACTAACGTAGAACTGTATAACCATAAAAATGTGCGATGACAATATATGCTGGCGTCGAGTGTGCCTCAGTGTGCGGTTGAGAGTATTCAGTCTCTTTTTCTTTTGGAAGTTAACCTGAACGCACGTCGAGACTCGCTGCACAAATTTAGTGAATAAAATGGAAGCCAACAATAGACAGAACGATTCCGAAATCCCTGAAACCGTCAACTCGCCGATATATATTTTTTTTTCGTTGGGTATTCTAACATTTTTTTTTCAAGTTGAGATTTGTTTCCAATTTTAAATTTTTTTAGATCAATTATTTGTTTTGTTTTAAGTGCTTTACTCAAATGTTAACGCGCTAGCGTCGATACAAAGTGTTGACCTAAATATGTTTAAGGAAATTACAATGTTTGAGGAAGTTATAAATTCTGTTAATATTGTCTTTAGATATTATGGAAAGGTGGATTGAGGGAAGAGTGGATGGGAAATGGGTCTTCCTGATACTCTAAGCACCGATGTGCTTTGCCCGCAAAGGTGACAGATGAGCAGATGGGAATGCGTGGTAATGGAGTGACTAATGCGGAGACGGACAAAAATACAACAATTGCTTCTGTGAAACTATCGTAATATCGGGGTATTCCCATATTTCGATTAAAAGTTTTATAATAATGCTGAAACGATGCCCAGTTGCTTGTTTTGAGGGTGAAGAGGTTAAGTCCATATCGTTGCATGGTATGACAGTAAAGGTGAAAGATTTTCCAACCATTTTTTCAGCGGCATCTGCCAATTCATTCCTAATAATACCTTTGTGGCTGGCTATCCAAAATATTTGAAGTTTGGCTGGTGCTTTTATGAGGACATCTCTTATTTGGTAAATTAAAATTAGTACATATTAATATTGCTCGTGTTTTGTATGGCTAATACTGTTGATGTTTCCCGGCTTTTCTTTGTGCATGGTTAATTGCTTTGACAATTGCTGTAGCTTCGGCAGAAAATATAATAGAATATTCCGTAAGCCATCCAGATACTACAAGTACTCCCTCTTGGTTGACGCAGGCGAAAGCTGTGATATGTTGCGTTTTTGTTCCACCAGTGTAAAGCCAAGACCGGTTTTTGGCAAAAAATCTTTGAAAGGTTTGGCTGCTGGGGTTGTGTTTTGAGAATTGTAGAAGTGTAGTGTTGATAGAGGACGGCCTAAGTAGCCATGGAGGTATTGTAGCCTTCCTGGAGATTGCTGGTGGTTGGATGTTAAGTTCCTTTGAAAGTAAGGCGCATCTGCCTATGGTACAGACGTGTATATACCTTTTTTTTGGAACAAGGCTTTGCGCATGCTATTTTGCAGGAGCAAGTTTGGTGTGCAAAATAGTTTTGGGATAAGTTTACCGATGGTTTCTGTGACTTTGTCTTCAATAGAGGGTAACCCTGCTTTGCCAGTTCACAATTTATTGGTGATATTGGAAAAGTATTGATGCTGCGTCGAGCTGCAGTGTAATAGGCGGGTTTAAGGAGCCTTAGATAAGTTTTAGATAGTTTAAGTGGAAGCCCGTATTCAATTTTAGAGAGCATCAAGGACCTGGTGACATTAATTAGACTGTCGATGTTTATTTAGGAATACTTAGAGGTTAAGTATTTAATAACATTTAGTTTTTATTCAAGTGCTTCTCTTAGATATAAACAGTGTTTTTTAAAAGCCAATTTTTTTCATCAAAGATTATACCAAGTATCATAAGGGCCTCGACGCATTCTATTTTAAAGGCATTAAAGTTAAGGCAGGGATATATACAGCGAATTTTTGTTTTACAGATATTTAGGATATTACATTTGATAGAAAAAAGGGTTGCCCCAGCTCCCAAACCCCATTGATATATATCAATTAGGATGTTTTGGAAAACATTATTAAGTTCACCTAAATCTCTTATTTTTCTGACAATGATTGCATCGTCTGCGTGCATGAACAATTTTATGTGCTTTTTTGCTTTAATACTATCTTGTTAATTTCTTCAATTGCAATTATAAGCAAAACTACGGACAGTGGCAACCCCTGGGGGACCTTCACTATTGTGAAGACTCTTACCCAACCCAACCCCTATGTTACAAGCCGTTGAAGAACAGTATGAACTCCAACTCAATCAAACGCTTTTTGAAATCTGTGGCCAATATGGTAACATGATTTTTAAAGATAACATGATTTAAAGAGCGTCCGACACGTAGTGCTGGTGCTCCAGCAAGAAGTCCATAGTACTGTGTTTGGGCTTAAAGCCAACCTGATTTAGACTTATAAAGTTGTTTTTTGTAATATAACACATAAGTCTACGACCTATCATCTTTTTAAATATTTTTCTTAAACATGAGAGCAGCGAGATTAGTCGAAAGCTGCTGATTTCACCGGAAGATTTGTTGGGCATAGGTATTGGCAGAGCAGTCGCTGATTTCCATACATGAGGATAGTTTCCATCGTTAAAGATACAATTGTAAATCCCAAGAAGCTTTAACTTCGCAGAGGGTGGAAGGTGTTTAATCATTGGATATGATATACGGTCGTGCGCTGGAGTCTTTCCCTTAGCTGCTTGCAACGGGGTTCCAGTTCCGTAAATTTCAATTTGATTTGTTTAGCTGATATTGAAATACTTGTATATATAGTCGAAAAAAGATTTTTGCTTTGTGAATAGGGGTTCACGGAGAGAAGGAAAATAACCCAATCTTCATTCGTTGAATTCAAAATATGAACTGATTTTATTTAAAAACTCTTAAACTCTAAGAAGCGACAATTGTTCTTAAAAATACTTCTTCTAATGCCCCACGTATTCGGGTGTTGAAAATTGTTTATATTTCATGCTCAGCGCTGGTTACTTGATACCGCGCCGCTGTTATAATCTTAAGTGTTTTCAACAAAGTGTGGATGCATGTTTTGTTTGGTTTTAAGCAATAATTGTCATTTTAATCTTTATGACTTATTTTTTTTTTATGTTTTTGTTTCGAATTGTATATTTCATTGGTGCATCTGATTTGATGAAGCCAGCTCAGATGAACACGATGTTTATTCTTAAACATTCTGCAAAGGGCCGCCAAATGCGACGTTTTGGATTTTATCTTTATAGTTAGTTGTCTTATCCGAATTATTATTAATATTATCATTAGTAAGAGAACTATTCTTAAAGAAGCACGACCAGTTACATGATGGACGTTGAACCTAGTCAATCTGATGTTCCTATACTGATTGTAACTGACTTCTTATTCTTACCACTTCTCCCATATGTATTACTGAGTTGACTTCTAGTGGTTTTTATACTATAGTTGGAATATTACCCAATAATTACTGTTTCGGGATATCTACCCACTCCTGAAGTGCATTACTGTGCTGACTTCTAGCCTTTTTATACTACCTTTACTTTTTGACTTGTTTTAATGTGATTTTCGCTCCAATATTTTTAAATATCGCTGATTGCTAAAATTTGATTGGTTATTCCGGTTACCATTAAATTTTGGCCTTTTATAATTATTTTGCCATATCTGCCTTTTTGGTACTACAGTTTCGGACAATTTGTTACCGGAATCTATTTTGATATTATTTTTTGGATAATTATTATCTAATTGACCCAATGGTTCAGTAACCGTTGCCGTCTGAATATTCTCATTTTGTACTGGCTCTGGGATTATTATTTTTTCTCCCCAATTTTCACTTTACCTCCAATGTAAGGGGGCCATAACTTTATTTCTTGAGTTTTGTTGATGTTTTTCTTTGGAATTGTGTTATTTTTATTTTGAAATTTATCTTTCTTTTTCTCCCAACTTTGTTCAAAACCTGTGACATATATTGTTGTTGCCCCTACAGATTTATTCTGATTTGATTTGGTGCATCCAGAGACGATCCAACCAAATTGAGTATTTTGGCCTAGCAGGCCATCAATCTTTGTAATTCCCCCTTTTATGATTTGGTTATATACGTTTACTCCCATTATTATATCAATCCTACCAGGTTTATTAAAGGTAGGATCAGCTAGCACGTAAGTTTGCCATTTTGACATATCCACGTTTGCTATTTTTAATGGAAGAGCTTTACCTTGGGCAACACAATTGCCTCAACCTTAAGATATCTTTGCCAAGGATTTCGCGTCTTTACATCTATTTTTACCTTATATTTTTCTCTATTAGATTTTTTGAGGGCACGCCACTTATTTCTGTATATTGTTTAATTTTAGGTAGTTTTAATATTTGAGTGGCCTCTTCAGACAAAATGGTGCTCTGTGAACCACAATCAATAAGGGCTCTTAGAGTCTTATATCCTCCATTTATATTTTTTACTTGTATTAAAGCTGTGGCCAACAGTGTTGGTTGTGCGGTTACACAAGTATTAGCTCTCTCCTGTTTTTCTTCAAAATGGAGTAAGTTATGGTGTTCCTTACTACACAATGAACAGACCATTTCATTAGTGCACACCTTATTGCTTGTATGGTTCAAGCATCTTATGCAAAGCTGCACTTTTTTGGCTGTTCCATACCTTCCAGTAGGTGTCAAACCTTTGAACTTATAGCACTTATACGCTTTGTGCCCGGAAATCGGACATTTGTCTTCGACTTCCGCATAATTTAAAACAGTTTTTAGCGGTTTTTTCTCTTCTTTGCTCATGGCACTTAGCGAGCAATATCTTTGCTCCAAGTATTCCATGACATCAGATAGCATTTGAATTTGCCTTGTTTTTCTAATTTGACTCTCATACAATTATAGAGTCTCTCAGTCAAATTTTCGAAGTATGAGTTGAGCGACTATTACGTCAACTTCATCGGACAAATTTGCTTTCATTTGAATTAAGTGTATTGACTCATTAATTATGTCGTTCACTCCTTTTACACTTTTTGCGGATTCATTGTTGATCATCGGTTAATCAACAATCCGACTTAATTATTCGGAAAATACCCTCCGATTATTTTCATACCGCTTGGCTAACAATTCCCAAGCAGCACTATAATTGTCAGCTGAACCTGACAATAGATGGGCTACCATGCTCTTTGCTTCGCACTTTAACGCGGATTTCAAATAATTGAACTTAAGAGCAAGACTTAAATCCTCTCTTTTTTCAATCAGTTCCGCAAATAGTTCTACAAACAGGTCCCATTCTCTATGTTCTTTAGAAAATGTGGGTACCCGTATTTTCGGCAACACCAGTAGTTCGCCTCTCACGGTCACATTCTCATCTCTACAATTTTCATTATTGTTCATTTTTATTTCTAGCATTGATAATGAATTTTGGACGTCGAATTCTAAATCCTCCATAGTATTCTTAAATTTTGCATCACTTGTTATTACTTGGCATGCCCGTACCTTCTCTCATAAATAATTTATTTTATTAATGTACATTATCCATGTTCCATTGCCTGTTGATTTGAACTCCACTACCTCCAAATATTCCTGAAGCTGTCGGACTCTATCCATAAATATCTCCTGGTTTCTACTACCGTTTTCATGACTGGAGGTCGCGTTCCCGCGCGACTCTCCTTTGCTATCATCAAACATTTCTGACATATTTGCTTCTGTTTCAACTAACACCGACTTACTAGTGCCTGGTTATTCTGACTCTCCTGTAGCTAATATTTTGGCAACTATCTTTATAACCTCTTCATGTACTTTATTTCTGTAGTACTGATGATCGAAAATCCCCTGCTGGAGCAAATTTTATGGTTAGGCATCCATCGTCTATTAATCACTTTTACTTCCTCAATCACCTTGCTAGTAATGTTTCTGGGATCCAGTGCTTCCAACTGCCGTAACCTGGTATGCAACTCTACCTGCTTCTCTAACAATTTTACAGTCTTATTACTGAACATTTTATATGGTGGATGTGTATATGTGTGTCAATAAATTGATTCTTTTTTTTTTTTTCTTTAGATAATTTTTTTTTTTTTTTAATATTTTGGTTTTTAAATGTTTGTTTTTTAGTGTTTTATTTTCTTTTTTTTTTACATATATTCCTGCCTATTTTTGCGTGTGGTTTTCAGGCCACACTCTAATTGGACAGCTTTTAATGCCGCTCAATTGTACATAGTTTGTTATAATTATGAAAAAAATATGCATCGCAGTGCATTAAAAAAAAAAGTGCGACGCAGCGCATAGTTGTTTAGGTAATTATTTTGGTGGGCGCTCTTTGTAGCGCTATCGGTCCAGACGTTGAGAAGCTTTCGAGATGCTGGTGCTGGTTTAGCACAGACGTATTCGCAATTAGGTGGGTCAAATGGTCCAGGGCAGTCTTTGGGACCCGTGTTCCCCGGTGTTTTTTGTTTGCTGTGTCGTTGCTCAGCTGCTGTTGTCCAGGACCTATGGGCTCAGGCGGTACCGGTGCCGGTCATCGCACAAGATTTTCTCGTATTAGGAACCTCTTCTTTGCAACTATCTTGTTGCTCTGCTGCTGTTTGTAGTTGCTGACTTGCAACTACATATACACTTTTAACTTTAACTTTTTTTTCGATATTAGGGCTTCGAATACGCCACACACCAATTCAGTAATTATTTTTTTTACCGCCGCCGAAATTATTGCAGTTGCACGACTAGCCAAACTGCCTTTATTTAATTTGGTCGCACGCACTTGTTATTTATTAAGCAATATTTTGCTTTTTATATTATACTCTGTCTCTCTGGGGGAAAACAAGAGTTAATTTATTTTTGCTACCTTAAGCTGATCTTAGCATTTACACTTGCATAAGATCAGACTTCAAGGAGCTGATTCACACTCTGAGTCTCTTTCCACTGGTGGGGGAAAACTGCAGAGTTCCTTTTTTCTAAGGACCAAAACGAATCCGGCTCGAAGGACCAAAATGAATCCGGCTTGAAGGACCAAAATGAATAGGGATTCCCGGAGAGAAGGAAAATAACCCAATCTTCATTCGTTGAATTCAAAATATGAACTGATTTTATTTAAAAACTCTTAAATTGTTCTTAACAATTGTTCTTAAAAATACTTATTCTAATGCCCCACATTTTCGGGTGTTGAAAATTGTTTATATTTCATGCTCAGCGCTGGTTACTTGATACCGCGCCGCTGTTATAATCTTAAGTGTTTTCAACAAAGTGTGGATGCATGTTTTGTTTGGTTTTAAGCAATAATTGTCATTTTAATCTTTATGACTTATTTTTGTTTTATGTTTTTGTTTCGAATTGTATATTTCATTGGTGCATCTGATTGGTAAAGCCAGCTCAGATGAACACGATGCTTATTTTTAAACACTTTGAATGTACTGAATATCAAAATAACTTTTGTGGGGCTAGGGTATTGTCTTACGAATAAACACAGTCCCGGTTATAGTTTTATTTAATCTATATTGTCACTCATCGAAGTCGGTCGTGTTTTTTTTGCGCTCTCGCTTAATTACTGTCTTTCGTTCTTTCGTGAAGTTAATTTATAATATTCAATTTAAATTCACTGCCTTTACCAATTTTCAATAAACGCTATACTCATCGCGCAGTTTGATTAAATTTATTAACATTTACTTATATCAATAACAACTTTAACAAACGCAAATATAATTTTGTTGTTGCGCTGCTTAGTTTCTGATTTCGTTCTATTTTTTGTTCCCACCCGCGCTCTCAATTTACAGTTCATAGTTTGTTTCTGTTTGTGTGGTGTTGGTGCTCTCTATTCTTCTGCTTTCTCTTTTGATCGCGCTCGCGGCCGTTAACTTCGCGCTTGTGACAAGTTTTTGTTGTTGTGTGTTGTAATACAAAAAAATAATATTCTCTTTTTTTTGTCTTCTTGTTTTCTCTTTCTAATTTGGATATTGCAGTTAGCTTTTGCATTGGTTTGTATACACCTCTCTTAACATATATGTATACATTTTTCCTTTTTTATTTACATATTGATTTATAATTTGTTTGTGATAAATCAATTATTTAATAATGTCTGTCTGTTGCAAATATAATTGTAATAATCCCAGCAAGACCAGTGAAGACTTTCTTTACTGTTGGCTGTGTGACAATGTAATGCACTTTAAATGTGCTGGTTATACAGTCAAGGTGCGGGATAGTATTGCACAGGATGGCGGCCGTTTCCAGGAATATTGCCAATAAAGTAGTTACAAGAGAAGCTAGTAAAGTGTTGTCTGCTTCAGCTGCTGCTGCATCTGCTGTTGTCGGTACTGCCGTGCCTGGCACTTCTAGTTTCCTTGTAGTAGTTCCACCCAAAAAGCAAATTTTTATTGATCCCAATACTACTTCTGAAGAAGTGATAGCCTACATCCAGGGCAAAGTTCAAGCAACAAACATTGCTGTGGAAAAGTTCCGTTTTTCATATACTAAGGACATTTTGCCCTTTAAATAAGTGTCTCCCCAGATCTTTTTGACCAAATATGTCGTAAAGATTTTTGGCCGGAACACCTTATTGTAAAAGAGTATACAATAAAAAAGAAGTATCGGCCTCCGATTAGCCTGCTACCTGTCTCTGTGAATAACGTTCCTTCCGGCTCGTCTGCACCTGGCGAGTCAAAAAACTAATTTCGTCCCTAACTCTGGCCTATCAGGACGTGCGGGGACTAAAGTCTAAACTCTCTAGACTCTATGTAGATAGTTTAGCTTTTGACTTCCATATTCTTGCCTTTACTGAGACTTGGCTGAAACCTGATATTGCCGATGCTTGAATTTTCCCCTCAAGATATTTAATATGTAGACATGATCGGACTATTCGTAATGGTGGTGGTGCTTTGATCGCTGTTGATTCGGCGTTCTCGTCTGAAATTGTACAGTCTTCCAATCAGGAGATTGAATTTGTTTGTGTTAAAATTTCTCTTAATTCTTTTCTGCCTATATTACTTGTTCGTATATTCCACCACAGTCCGACTTGGAAGTATACATTCACCATTTGGAAGCTATTCAACTTGTTTCCTCATATCTCTCTGACAACGACTTGCTCGTTGTTCTGTGAGATTTTAATTTACCTGAGATTGCCTGGACCCTCTCATATGATTCTTTATTACTGTTGCCATCCTCGTCACATTGTTTCATAGATGGTCTGTTTGAGTTATCCCTAACTCAAATAAATCCTGTCCGGAATAGTCGGAACAGATCACTAGATCTGGTATTTGTGTTGGATTCTTCCAACTGCGATGTTTCCAGGACTGATCCATTAGTTATCCCTGAAGACAACTTTCATACAACTCTGGATGTAACCATTGACCTTCCTTTTGGGGTTATGTCTCGACATGATAACTCGATGCTTCCAATCCGAAGTTTTCGCATGACAAACTTTACTAAACTTAAAAAACTCTTGTTAACTAATGATTGGACATATCTGTAGACTTGCACGGATATGGACTCTGCCATTTTTGTTTTCTACAAAACTCTTGAGTCGTTCTTTGATGTTTGTGTCCCGCGTGAAATTCAAGTATGGTCTAATAAACCTTCTTGGTTCTCACGTGAGTTATGTAACTTGAAGAACGTAAGTCGAGATGCTATAAAAGATTTAAAAAATCCGGTAAAGCATCGGATTTTTCCCTATACGTAGTTGCTCGATCAAATTTCATGGTGCTGAATTTAAAATGCTATAAGGATTATCTTCAGAGATGTAAACTTAGGTTTTCTCGCGATCCTAATCAATTTTATAAATTCGTCAATGGAAAACGTCAGACATCAGTGCACCCGTCTTACTTGACTTTCGAAAACAATAAAGCTGATAATGATCAGGCAATTGCCGCTATGTTTGCTGACTTTATCATGCAAATCCTCCTTATCCTCATCACTTGCAATCGTCTAATTTTCATTTTAAACCATGTGTTTGAAGAAAGTTCGGTTCTTAGCGCGCTTAGTTCCGTCAAACCAATATATGCACCTGTCCCTGATGGAATACCAGGCTGCGTATTAAGGTTTTGCGCAGACGCCCTATGTAAGCCAACACTTAAGTTGTTTACACTGTCCGTTACATCTTCCGCCTTCCCGTCCATCTGGAAGGAATCATATATTATTCCTCTTCATAATAAGGGGAAAAAAGTCCGAAGCCTCCAATTATAGGGGTATTTCTAAACTGTCTGCCATACCCAAGGCATTTGAGAAAATAACGTCTCAATTACAGCATTTTTGTAGCTCAATCATTTCGTCATCCCAACATGGGTTTTTAAAACGTAGATCGACAACTACTAACCTATTAGAATTTATATCTTACTCAATCAAAGGGTTTAAGATTGCCGTGCAAACTGATGTCATTTATATTGACTTCAACAAGGCCTTTGACTCTGTTAATCACACTCTGCTCTTATATAAGTTAAATGCACTTGGCATTCCCAGCCTTTTGCTAGATTGGATTCTTCAAAATCTTTCTAAGCGTACACAAAAGGTCCTCTTTAAGTCTTCATTTTCTAACACCATCCAAGTGACTTCTGGAGTAACTCAGGGTAGTCATTTGGGTTCATTGCTATTCACTCTTTTTATACCCTTGCAAAAAGGGTATATTAATTTTGGTCAGAAGTGTGCAACGCATAGAACGAAGCATCTCAGACTATATAAAGTATATATATTCTTGATCAGCACGATGAGACGAGTTCAAATAGCCATGTCCGTCCGTCCGTCCGTCCGTCCGTCCGTCCGTCCGTCCGTCCGTCCGTCCGTCTGGATCAACGCGAACTCCTCCGAGACCGTAAGAGCTACAGAGCTGAAATTTTGCACGTAGGCTTGTATATACTGCAGGCATTGTATATCTCGGATTCAGCCGGATCGGACCACTATATCATATAGCTCCCATACAAACGTCAAAGTCACGAAACAGTGACTTTCTCAATAACTTCATTAATTTTATAGCTATTGTCATGAAAGTTGGTATTTGTCAGTTTTATGTTCTTGTTAATGATTGTGCCAAATTCGATCAAGATCGGGTGACTATATCATATAGCTCCCATACAAACGGCAAAGTCACGAACAGTGACTTTCTCAATAACTTCATTAATTTTATAGCTATTGTCATAAAAGTTGGTATTTGTCAGTTTTATGTTCTTATTAATGATTGTGCCAAATTTGATCAAGATCGGGTGACTATATCATATAGCTCCCATACAAACGGCAAAGTCACGAACAGTGACTTTCTCAATAACTTCATTAATTTTATAGCTCTTGTCATAAAAGTTGGTATTTGTCAGTTTTATGTTCTTATTAATGATTGTGCCAAATTCGATCAAGATCGGGTGACTATATCATATAGCTCCCATACAAACGGCAAAGTCACGAACAGTGACTTTCTCAATAACTTCATTAATTTTATAGCTATTGTCATAAAAGTTGGTATTTGTCAGTTTTATGTTCTTACTAATGATTGTGCCAAATTTGATCAAGATCGGGTGACTATATCATATAGCTCCCATAGAAACGATAGGTGGAAAACAGTGACTTTCATCAAAAAGTTCGTTATATCCTATGCTAAGATTGAAGGCCGTTCTTTCGCAAACATTAGTCTTTTTGGATAAAACGTTTTTACACTTTGATGGCTGTGGGTAAGGAAAGAATTACCAAAACAGTTGCAAGGGTATACAAACTTCGACGCGGTCGAAGTTAACACCGGCCCTCTGGTTATAAATGATCTTCCATTGATAGTGTCACATTCTCGGGTGCTTATGTATGCGGATGATGTTAAGTTTTACCTCAGCTTCAAAGACATATCGTCTTCTTGCCTACTTCAATCGGATCTTAATGATCTTCAGAGTTGGTGTGAAACCAACCTATTAAACCTTAACGGCTCTAAATGTAAAGTTATGTCTTTTTATAGATGCACTCCATACTTAGCAACTTATTATCTTAACGACACTGCTTTAGAGCGGTTAGACATTATCAATGACTTAGGTGTTCTAATGGACCATAAATTAACCTTTAATCTTCATATTTCTGCTACAGTTACTAAAGCTATGAATGTTCTTGGGTTTGTGAAACGATGGTCAAAAGAATTTGACGATCCGCACTCAACCAAACTTCTGTATACTTCATTAATCCGTCCTATCTTAGAGTACGGATCTTGCATATGGTCACTTCAATATGAGACGCACCAAAGTAAAATTGAATCTGTTCAAAAGCAACTTGCTATTTGCTCTTCGCGGTCTAAATTAGGATCGCAATGTCAATTTGCCATCATACTCCAGTAGGCTTTTTTTAATCGATCTTCCTTCATTAATTAATCGTAGAGTAATGCTTGGTGCTATCTTTATTCATAAACTTAATAGCATAATAGTTGATATACATAATTTATTATTGTTCAATGTCTTTTGGCTTTTCGTCGTCTGTACGTCTTACACTTTCGGCTTTTCGTCTTAAAAACTCGTGTTCTTCATACTTCTCTCTCAGGCCGGCTTGTCAGATTGTATTGCTCTTTTTTGAACCAGCTGACTCAACTTGGGCTGGCTGAATAGGGTTGCCAGACCATTCCCACAAATCGGCCATCCTACTCTTCATTCGCCCCGAATTCATCGTCGTCGTCGTATGTTACCCAGGTTTCATATACTCAGCGCAAGTGCTTGTCTGCCTTGGGCCTTCGCTGAATACAGAGTCTTTTGCCACGTCGTAGGTGTCGTTGAATTTTACACTTATGATCCGGTATGGACCAAGATATTTCGGCTTTAGCTTTAACCCAGGACCAAGTTGGGTTTTTTGTTGGCCACTAAATCGCCTATTCTATGCTGGTCTTCGTCTTAAGGTGTACCTGTTTTTGTTTTCATCTTGAATTTGTAGAATATGTTGCTGTTCTTCTTTAAGTTGACTTTAATCGCATCTTTGTCCCCGTAAGTAGCTCAAAAGAAGTTGTTTTTATACTTCTACTAAAAGTTGAATTGATGACTTGCTGGACATTATTTACAAATTTGTACCATTTTCTTGTCCCGTCGCGATGAGATGATATTTCATGCCTTCGCTTTTACTGTAGAAGTCAAATTCCTCCGAAGAAAAAGATGATCCTTTGTCCGATATTATTTGGGATGGATTGCCAAAAACGTTGCTCTGCTCCTATAGTCGTAAAACTGCATCTTTTGTAGAAGTCGACTTTGTTCAATACAGCCAACAAAACTTGGTAAAACTATCGATGACTGCCGGAATATGTTTATACTGTTTATACGTTGATTCCAGAGGTCCTAAAGAATCGATATGGTAGGTCATTAGCGGTTGTTTATCTTTGTATAATGGATGAAGCTCTCCTTCTTGTTTTCCTTGCTTGCGGTTGGTCATGATACATCTTATGCAACAGCTAATACATCTTTTCATTTTCTCTTCCAGATTCGGTATGAAAAATTCTTTTCCAATCATCTCTCGTGTCTTCTTGATGGAAAAATGAATATGGTCGTGGGCCTTTTTTATTAGTTCTCGTTGCATACTAGTTGGCACGACAATAAGTACGTTATCCGAGATAAGTTTGTGCGGAACTCCAGCCTTTAAAAAATAGTAATTGTGACTCGTCTTATCTGCAAATACGTCTATAATAGCCTTCGTCCTGAGCTTGCAGATGCTTTAATCTGCTATGCATTCTGGTTTCGCTGATCATCATCATTGGTACACGACTGAGTGCATCAGCATGGCGTATCCGAGTGCCTGCTCTGTGTTCGACGTCATATTCAAATTGTTGCATTTGGAGAATCCAACGAGCTACCCGTGTGCATAGATCCTATTTCTGAATAGTTTTAGCTAGAGCATTGCAATCTGTAACAAGTTTGAAGCGTAGTTCTGGTAAATATACTCGAAATATCTTTAATGCTTCTACAACAGCTAAGATTTTTAACTCGTAACTGGTGAACTTCTTTTCGGCATCTGTCGTTTTCTTGCTCATGTAATACGAGCCCCGTCCACTATTAATTCGCACGGCAAGCTTTTTTACCCAAATGCGATGTTTAACAGACGATATTTTCAATACCATAGAAGAAAACACATGCAAACCTATTTTTTCTGAAAGGTAATTTTATTCTCTATTATATACCACCAAATGTTTGTTGTACTTCAATAACAACAACAACAACAATAATTTCTTTAAATGCTCTGCTGAACTAATAAAAAAAATTTGACCACTATTAATTCGTACGGTGCTTGAAATATGTATATACTATATGATTTCTGTTTGAAATCTATGAAATATTAATATTGGGTAACATCGCCTTTTGCCTTTACAACAAATTTACAACGCTTTGGCATAGATTTCAATAAATTTTGGCATTGTTCGGTTGAGATAGAGTCCCACATCTCCTGCAATTTTGTTTTCAAATCACCCTCTCCTGCGGCTCATTTCTAAGGCTTCTTTTAATTATTCCCCATATATTCTCGATTGGGTTTAGGTCCGGACTATTTGATGGCCAATGTAATACCCTAATTCCCCTATTCTGCAACCATGCGTGAGTTCTTTTGGCAGTATGAGATTATGCTCCATCCCGTTGAAAGGTGTATTTACCACAGTCACCCAGTTTTGGTTGTGATGGCAGCAGACTTCTAATATGGTGATGTATTTATCTGCGTAGACCATCCCATTAATAGAGTGCAATTGCCCTACGCCTTTGGCAGACATATGTACAACCCCAGACCATTATGTTCGCTTGGAACTTAACTGTCCTTTTAAGGCAATCTTAATGGTATGCTTCACTTTTGTTTCGAAAAACTCTTCGTCGTGCATCACCGACACTCACATCAAATTTAGCTTCATCGCTAAATATGATGGAATTCCATTCCCTTTGAGTCCAAGTCATCCCATCGCGACACCATTGCAAACGCTTCTTCTTTTGGCGAAGGGTAAGCAATGGTTTTTCCTTTGCCTAAGAGTAATTTAAGATATTAAGTTTGTAGCATAGATAATCCCTATACATACTTTATAGAACTTGTATCCAATATTACGCAACTGCAGGTGCATCCACTCACGCTTAACGCTTTTCCCGATTTTCTCAGACCATTCTGATGCCAAATTTCTTAAATTTTGGCGACGATTAGCTTTTACAATTGGAGCAAGGGCTCTTTTATCACAATCTGATATTGCTGATGTAAGGCCTCTTTTTGCGACGTTGTTGTCAATATTGCCATTTTTTTAAAATTGTCTAATATTCCTTGAACGGATGATTTAGCCAGATTTAATTGTTTGGCCATTTCACCAAAAGACTTCCCAGATTTATAAAAATCTACAACTAAACTTCTAATTTCTTTAGAAATCGGTTTACCACGTGCCATCATTGCTAAACTTTGAATAAGTTGAAGCGGTAACACATTTCACGCATTCCACATATATATATATATATATAGGTATAACTGTTTCCAGATTATGACTAGGTAGTGATTATGTTACACTGTTTGTTTTTATTTTGATCTTCTTTTAATTCAAAGCTAAGCTAATGCACCGTACGAATTAATAGTGGTCAAATTTTTTTATCAGTTCAGCAGAGAATTTAAAGAAATTATTGTTGTTGTTGTTGTTATTGAAGTACAACAAACATTTGGTGTTATATAATAGAGAATAAAATTATCTTTCAGAAAAAATAGATTTTCATGTGTTATCTTCTATGGTATTGAAAATATCGTCTGTTAAACATTGCATTTGGGTAAAAAATCTTGCCGTACGAATTAATAGTTGTAAGGGCTCGTACACTGGATGAAACTGCATGTCTTTTTGGCGACTTCTGGAGAAGAACTGCGCCAAATCCGTCGATTGAGGCGTCCGTATGAATCTCCGTCTGCCTGCTGTTCACTGAAGTAATCCACATTGTTTTTCAGAAAGGAACTTACTTCGGATTCTAAACATTGGGTTTTTGTCACCTTTAGACCTTTGTAGCTGATTGTAACCTCCGCTTGCTTACAGAAAACCTCGCCAAGAACAATTTCCACATCCATAAATTGTTGCTCCACTGAGAGAAATGTCAAACAGTATTTCTCACCGTTAATGTCGACAGTATATCTAAATGAACCAGATGCTTTGATCTTGTCTGTGTCTTTTTTCTTTCCAAAACCGATCAAATAAACGTTAGAATCACTCAACATTGGATTATTCATGTTTTTCAGCATTGCTTCAGATATTAAATTGTACTTGCTACCGGTGTCTAAGAACGCGTTATAATTAATATTATCGATTTAAACTGAAATAGATATAAAATTTTGAGATGACGTGATTTTGCATGTATTGGCTTTATCATTTTTAACACTTGTGTTCATTTTTCGATTTCTCGCGCATAACTTCAAAAATTTTTAGCTTCTGCTTGAATTTATTTATATTATTAGATCCGTATAAAATTCATTTGTTATTCACCGTATCGTCTATACCATCGATCACATATTGTATCAGCGAACAGTCTTCAATATTTCCGCGAGATGACATTTCTTTCATGCACAAAAAATACTGCTGCAGACTTTAAATTTGCAATTTAAAAAAGAATTCTTTGCTCAAAGATGCCGACTTCGTGGAACATTGTGGTGTAATATTGAAAGTAAACTCTTTAAAATATTTTCGCTTAGTTGCTTAAACCGACCGTTTAAAACTGGCATTGGCTTTTTTATACGCTAAAAGATTGGAATCATACAACTTATATTTGAATAACTGCCATATGTGTTGTTTTGTATCTCAAAGCCCCTGAAGGATATTATTTCACCAGCAAATTTTTCTTTTAAATGTATGTGGTTTAGTTTGTGGTATTGCAAAATTAGCGGCCATTCAAATGGCTTTTGTTAGTTGAGCAACTTGCAATTGCACGTTGGTGTCGGGGCCAATGACAATGTCGATCACAACAAAAGGCAAAAATGTCTCAATTTGCTAGGTCGGTTTTGTATTTAGGGCAGAATTTAGTGTTATGGAAATGGGCCTGTCGGACAATGTTGGTAATAATTGGAAAATGATGCCGTACAGGTCATCTAGAACTGACCATTTACAGAAAGGGTAGAGCGAAGAAGATATAAATGTCAAATCAATATGGGTGAAAGATTTATGTGTTGATCCCCAGGCATCCAGCTCCAGTCGTTAAAATCCACCACTAGCATGATTAGGGGGTTTATCCAATTAAAAATTTCCCGTAGGCTGGTAGAAATGGGTTGATTAGGTGGGATATATGAATTGATAATTGTTAACTTTATTTACAGGTCTAAACGGATGGCTAAGTGTAAAATATTAGAGTTAACCGAATTCTGGATAAGCGAGTGGGGACGGTGTCGCCTAACAAGGATCCCTACACCTTGCTTTGCTGTTATGTTGGAAGCAAGATTGGTAAAATACCCAATATATTGCTTTGGGCAAATTGTGCTGTGGGAATTGCGGGGTAAGTGCGTTTCCTGAATATATATAATGTCTGGTCGATATTTTTTAATTAGAATGCTGTTTTCATCATAGTTATTAAGGTATCCTTTCAAGTTCCACTGAACAATCTTAAGATTCATAAGATGCAATAGTTGGAAATTAGGCTAATTGGGGCATTAAATCCTCCGAGTCCGATTGATTCGGAGAGAGATTAGATGTATCATTATTTGTGTTTTTTTTTATGAAATGTATGTTTATTTGTATGAGGATTTCAGTTTTTTTTTTCAGATTTTTTGGATTTTGTAATTACTAGTAGATTTTGGGGATTTTAGTAGACTGGGGATTCCCAGTTGAGGGTAATGGAAATGGAGGCAGAGAAGAAGTGGGGATTTCAGTAGGCTTGTCAATTAAGTATTTGGTGGATGAAGGAGTTATAATGCTTTGCTTTGTTTTTACTTTAGTGTCTTGTAAGGTGTTTTTTGTTGCAGCGACTTTAGCGTAGCTGTTAGGGTCTTGAGGTTGAGACAATGAGGATTTATAAAGATTAGGCGCTTTTCTCATTGTGCATTTTTTTTAGTGGTTTTTATTTTTAGTTCTTTTTTTGACGCTTAAAGGCATTTTGCCAAGTATGTACCGGAATGAGGGGGGGGGGCGCCGCAGTTAATGCATGCTGCTTCGTTTTTGCAGTGCTTTTGTGTGTGACCGAGTTTCTGGCAATATTTGCAGCGCACGAGATTGGGAAAACATTCCGAAATTTAAGCTAAGTGCCAGCAGATTTCAATCTTTGTTGGTAGGTTAAATAGATCGAAGGTTAAAAGGACAACA
This sequence comes from Drosophila equinoxialis, assembly GCA_018150345.1. NCBI lineage: Eukaryota > Metazoa > Arthropoda > Insecta > Diptera > Drosophilidae > Drosophila > Drosophila equinoxialis. The sequence goes on from JAECWI010000729.1 coordinate 416,583, forward strand.
CCGCTGGGCTTCGAGACACCTTCAGTTTACAGAATTTATAAACCGATGTGATTGAGAGCTTAGCTCTTTAACAATTTCGTCCTCAGGAATGTTTTTTAGGTATGGGGCATAGATGGTTCGTTTAACTGGAGTTGGAGATTAAAATTATATTTTTATTTATCTATTTGAGTGCTCTGTGCACAGCAAAACATGATTATTCGATAATTGATTTTTCACTTTCTATGGCAGACAGAACTATGTATTGGGGATTGGGTCCATTTGTATTTGAGAGTTCGGGAAACTCAAGGGCGATTTTTTGAGGCTGTCACCGTTTTTTAAGCGGGGGGCTATTGGACAGAATACTGAACCGATTCGCCTCCCCGTTGGGTGGTCCGGGGACCTTTACCTAAAGTTTTACGACTTTAACTAAAAATTAACCACGTCCAGAAACACACAAAAAGTACCGGTTGAATATTTGTTTTGCTCACAAAGCGAAAGAGAACAAAGGAAGATATAAATGAACGTTGAATTAGATACTGACGTCTGCTCGCGATGAGTGTTAGTCGGCGACTGAAATTAAAAACAAAAATATTGAAAAAAGGAAATTTTAAAATTCAAAAATTAAAATAAAAATATATTTTACAGCGAACGAATTTTTTTGACAATCATGATGTCAACAGAGAAGATACAAAGGGTATTTATGAACAACGAAACCAACAATGTATACAATGTCACCAAGTGTAAGCGCGTCAACGATGCAAACACAACAAAACAAAGACGAAAAAAAAGGAACATCAAATCTCAGATTGTATGTAAGTGTGCGCGCATGTGAAATGCGAACTAACTAAACTGTAAGCATGTACTAGATTGTGAGCGAGTGAAGAGTGGGGCGACAAAAGCGAATATTTTGTGCTTGACCATAAAAAAAAAATATCAAATATATTTTTTGTTGCTCCAAACACCGACCAATTACTTTATGGTACTATCTTAACAAAAAAATTGGAATCTAACGATTCGAAAAATCGCTTTTTAACAATGCACTATGGGCCATAAATTGATTTTGGCGTAAGTTTTTTTGTAAGTGTTAGTAATATTTTACTTCGACTTCGGATTTTTTTTAGTCAATTAGGCTACTCCGTTATTTTCCGCCCCTTTTTAAGGCGTGCACTTCTACATAGAATGCGTCGAGGCCCTTATGATACTTGGTATAATCTTTGATGAAAAAATTGGCTTTTAAAAAACACTGTTTATATCTAAGAGAAGCACTTGAATAAAAACTAATTGTTATTAAATACTTAACCTCTAAGTATTCCTTAATAAATATCTACAGTCTAATTAATGTCACCAGGTCCTTGATGCTCTCTAAAATTGAAAATGGGCTTCCAATCTTCGGATGCTGCACTAAAACTTATCGAAGGCTCCTTAAACCCGTCTATTTCACTGCAGCTCGACGTAGCATCAATGCTTTTTCAACATCACCAATAAATTGTGTACTGGCAATGCAGGGCAATCTCCAGGAAGGCTACAATACCTCCATAGCTACTTAGGCCGTCCTCTATCAACACTACACTTCTACAATTCTCAAATCGCAACCCCAGCAGCCAAACCTTTCAAAGATTATTTGCCAAAAAATCAGCAAAACCTCTCTTCAAAAACCGGTCTGGATGGCTTACGGAATATTCCACTATATTTTCTGCAGGAGCAATGTTAGCCATACAAAACAATATTAATACTAATATTAATTTACCAAATAAGAGATGTCCTCAAAAAAGCACCAGCCGAACTTCAAATATTTTGGGTAGTCAGCCACAAAGGTATTATTAGGAATGAATTGGCAGATGCCGCTGAAAAAATGGTTGGAAAATCTTTCACCTTTACTGTCATACCATGCAACGATATGGACTTAACCTCTTCACCCTCAAAACAAGCAACTGGGCATCGTTTCAGCATTATTATAAAACTTTTAATCGAAATATGGGAATACCCCGATATTACGATTGTTTCACAGAAGCAATTGTTGTATATTTGTCCGTCTCCGCATTAGTCACTCCATTACCACGCATTCCCATCTGCTCACCTCTTTGCGGGCAAAGCACATCGGTGCTTAGAGTATCAGGAAGACCTATTTCCCATCCACTCTTCCCTCAATCCACCTTTCCATAATATCTAAAGACAATATTAACAGAATTTATAACTTCCTCAAACATTGTAATTTCCTTAAACTTATTTAGGTCAACACTATGTATCGACGCTAGCGCGTTAACATTTGAGTAAAGCACATAACAAAACAAACAATTCATGTAAAAAATTTAAAATTGGAAACAAATCTCAACTTGAAAAAAAAATGTTAGAATACCCAACGAAAAAAAAATATATATCGGCGAGTTGACGGTTTCAGGGATTCCAGAATCGTTCTGTCTATTGTTGGCTTCCATTTTATTCACTAAATTTGTGCAGCGAGTCTCGACGTGCGTTCAGGTTAACTTCCAAAAGAAAAAGAGACTGAATACTCTCAACCGCACACTGAGGCACACTCGACGCCAGCATATATTGTCATCGCACATTTTTATGGTTATACAGTTCTACGTTAGTCATGTTAGTCATTACTCAATACTGATCAATTCGCCTTAAAAGTAGGCACACAATTCAAATTTTTAGAAATGCCTAAATCAATCTCCGACACGGTCATCCTGCCAAATTACACGTCCTCGTGTAATGTTAATGTTAATGGAATGTTAACTACTTTTGCAATCATAATTTTCACATCTTTGTTTTAACTAACGGAATCAAAAACATTCTAATTAATACAGCTTGATAAATTCCGTTTAATCTTAATTCAAAATGTCTTATTTGCTATAACATAATTCATTTACAATGTATTCAATATTTTCTTACTTTCTAACATTTTCACATTTCCACATTTTCATTCTTATCAAACCACATTTTTGTTTTTAATTTTATTAACTTTCTCTTTTCTTTATATTCTCACAAAAACCGCTTTTGATTGTAAGTCCCGCTAGGATAAGTCTATTAGCTGACGCGGATAATACTGAAATATGTCTCTCAAAGGACTCCGAAACAACTAAAAGATCATCTAAGTACATAAAGATTTCATTTCGCAAACTTGGTGGTATCACTCGGTCCATAAGTTTGGACATTGTTTGGGGGGCGTTTGACAATTCAAAGGGCATTACTGTAAACTAATAGAGAGGTCTTCCTGTTATGGTAAAGGCCGTTTTCTCTCGGGCGCTGGCGGCTAGCGGTATTTGCCAATCCTTTAGATCAATACTTGAAATAAATTCTGCTTTCGGTAGTCGACTAAGAATGCCGTCAATTAAAGGCATAGGATAAGCACTTTTAAGGGCAAGCATACGATCTATCTCTTGGTACATTAATTTTTCTATGGCCGGATATACAGCATAGTGCCGCTGCTTGATCGCTGTCAGCCACCCAGTTTTTCCTAATCCTTCTGCCTCGAAGGATGGAAACAATTAAATGGTTTTAACTAAGAGATTTTTCTGGGATTCGGATAATGACACGTTTAATTTGCTATCGAGATTAATATAAGATACGGGTGGTTCTTTTCTTTTATGCGCTAAAAAGGCTGGTAACAAATTAAAGGCTCTCCAAAAGTCTATGCCTAAATAGAGATTCTGTGCCAGCGAGGGTACAACATAAAGAGTTAGTGTTTTTTCGATTCCTTGAAAGCTAAAAGCGGTAAGAGTCTTTCCTAGAATGGCTTGCTTTTGTCCCCCTACACATCTAATTGACGCTCCAGTGTCCATAAGACCCTTTAATTCTCTTCCAAATAGGTTCACATCTGCGTTCGGCCGCCAATCAAGGGAATCATCTATTATTAAAGCTAAATCCGCCGTTTTCTCTAATTTATGTTTTTTTCTATATTGAATTAATCGCTTAATTTTTGCATCTTTTTTGTATTTGCACCTAGTGGGGATTGAAACTCTCGCAGGTGCATAGGAATAGTTGGGAGTTGCGAAAAAGTTGGTAGTGAGGAATCCACCGAGGATTCCCCTAAAGGGTGTTCACCGGGTTCAGTTTGGGTGCACTTTTCGACAGTGCACGGCGAACTCCGTTTTTTGAATTATTACAGCGGTTACAAGAAGGTTTGTAGGCATCAGGTTGACCGCAGCCGTAGCAAAATATCATCCGCTCTGCATCGCACTCCTGCTATCTATGTCCATTTTCCCCGCAATTCCAAAATAACCTAATAGCAGCTTTTTCTGCCTCGGGATCTATATCCGGGTCGGTTTCTAATTCTACATTGGTAGCTGAAAATTCTAATTCATGAACCTGACGTTTCGGGACTTATCTAGGCAAGATTGTCGTCACCGACTTATTTACCGATTCCATAAGTCGTTCACGTGTGCTCACAACGTGGCGCAAATGCGAAGCTGACATTATTGGTACGTACAATATTGAATTTATTGTAGTAAATTTGCTTCAGCACATCTAACAATGCAGACTCTGTCAATGGGGCGGTTAGTCTATCGCCCAGTGTTACGATAGCGTCGTAAAAAACATCAAAGGATGGACGATGTTTTCGCTGAAACATGGCCGTTCTTCCGTCTTGAAACTGTGCTTTTAGTGCCACCCGTAGCTGGGAGCAGGTTACTTGTGGAACGCTCCGGTGAATCCTCCAGAACCAGTCGCTAGCAGCTCCTTCAAACAAGTTAATCGCGTAGCGAGATACCAGTTCTAAATTAGTATTGAGTGTTTGTTTTGTGAGGGTCTCGACTCTATATATAAAGTCATCTACCGATATGGACGAATGTCCTGAAAATCGAATTTTCCAATTCGTAATTATTTGACTAACCCGATCAGCATACAATTCGGAGGTTGGCGATGCTCCACCATTCATCATAGATGTAATTGGATACGTAGTCTGATTGGGTCGTTGACCTTGACTGTCCCGTGGAGGGATTTGAAATAACTTGAAATGTTTGTCTTTCTGTTGAGGGTTGGATGGATGCTCCAGAGGCTACGTTTTCTGGACGTAGTGGGCCATTAGACGCCGCTTGTGGAAGAGTTATCTCTAAAGACTGGGTCATTTGGGCTACAACCTAAGACATGGTCTTTGACAAGATTTGTGAGACCTAAGTCATTGATTGGAAGACGTTGGCAGTTGTTAACGCAATTAAACACTTCCGTCATTACCTCCAGGGCCGAAAATTCGTAGTATATATGGACTGTAATTCTTTAAATGCTAGTCGTACTAAGATAGATTTAACCCCAAGAGTTCATAAGTGGTGGGCGTTTTTACAATAATTTGTTTTCGACATAGAGTATAAAAAATGGTCTGCGACAAGATTTGTGAGACCTAAGTCATTGATTGAGCTACTACCTGATTTATTTGGGTAAGGCCTTCGGAAAGGTCTCGTCCTATTACTTGATCTATGCTTGCCTGCGATGCCGGCAGGTTGGATGCCTCTAGCGTGTCGGCCTGTCGGCCACAGCTTCTACTAATTTCTTCAGATCTGTCCAAAACATCGGAACTATCGAATACGGACATAACTTACTATCACTTCGATTGAAATATTGATTTAATTATTGTACATCTAAATATATATGAAACTTTTTTATATCAAACTGGGTATAATGCAATATTATGGTAAATCAGCAAAATTCATCTAAAACCGGGAAACCATACAACCATGTCTGTAAAAGTCAAAAGTCAGCCTAACACTAGATACTACAAAATAGATAGTCGAAAAAAATAGACGAAGCACATACGAGGAAAGAAATTGTTTTTCTCGCATTGCAATGCATTGTGCTGCTTGGCCAGTATTGCGGCTAAGTAGTAGCTTAATGCCACATTACTTGACTCCAGCTGTCCTGGCTTGCAGTCCAATGCGGATGTCATAAGAATTCTAAAATTTATTCCGGGCAGTCGGTAGCGTTTACTCACCAAAGCTGAATCCAGTAACAAACCTCTCATTCTTTACAAGACGAGACAAAAGGGTGCAGTTTAAAGACCGACATATCACTTGAGTCCACTATATCCACTATAACAATATATTACGGGTTTTTCAAACGGGGATTCCTAAGTCAATTACCAATGTTTCTTAGTCAGTGCGGGTATTTTAGCAAGGTATTTAACTTAAATAATTCCAAACACTGCTAACACTGCTTATCACTATGATTACATAAAAAATTCACACAAGAAATGGGATTCTAGTCGATAGCATAAGCCAAGCGGTTCTGATTACACGACTAGCGTAAAAAAATCACCCTACCATGATCCTCGGGCCACTTCTGAATTGAGGATCCCTCCAACATGTCTTACGGCCTCTTTTTATTTCTCAGTCGGTAGCATGGTTCCCAAGATTTAAAGCTTAAAGGGAGTTCATTTAAAATAACAATATTTTATTAATATCTAAACTTATGACCAAGGCAGGATTCATTCCTAATTTAATTCATTCTTCATATGTCTTTCGGAAACAAACAAACTTAATAGTATTCCAAATTAATGAAGTTAATGCGCGGAGGTACCTAAAATAGGATTAGTACTAAATTACAGGTTACTATTTAGCGACTTTGTTTTTGGCTATTCAAGCTCATCTTGATATTTTAATGTCGTAAACTAAATACTGGTCGAATAATAAGATTGGAATTCATCCTCAAATTTGAAATGTATCCGGTTCAACAATTCGTTTATCAAATATAATTATCCTACTGGTTATCCTGAGATTTTACAAAAAACCAAATTTAATTAAATTTACAAAAAATCGAATTAAATCAAACTGATGCCAGGAGGAGAAAAAAACGAAACGGTTAAATTTCCCAATACATTTAAATATTTGCATTGTCACATTCTCCCAACATATTCAAAGGCTCCACAAACGTATAACCCGATAGAAAAATACAGATACATATTGTTTGGAGACCAGAGCAAGAGCAAAATCGATAAAAGATAACTGTTTTGACGGATGCTTCAGTCCTAATTATATTTAATCCAAAACACGCAATAGAGTTGCAACCCACCCCATGTGGTGGGATTTAATAGCAATGCACGTCTCCTCCCGAATCGAAGTACCATTCCTACGAGTTGAAGACGTTGGCAGTTGTTAACGCAATTAAACACTTCCGTCATTACTTCCAGGGCCGAAAATTCGTAGTATATATGGACTGTAATTCTTTAAATGCTAGTCGTACTAAGATAGATTTAACCCCAAGAGTTCATAAGTGGTGGGCGTTTTTACAATAATTTGTTTTCGACATAGAGTATAAAAAAAGGCGAGCAAACGGCACATGTGAACTTTCTTTCTCGAAATCCAGTGCCAAAGAAAAGTAAGGTACTGAGTAAAATACCTGAAATGTATGTTTACTTGACTGAGGTAACCGACAACTGGTTGATATCGGAGCAACAACATGATTCAGAGATACTAGACATATCTACTAAATTAAAAAATAATGAACTGCCAGATAATTTAGACAAAACATATGAATAAGGGAAGGGAATTTTGCATATGAAAATACAACGCAACAGAAAAACGCAACGCAACGGTAATACCAAGAACTTTCAGATGGGCAATAATAAATCATGTGCACGAATCAATAACGCATATAGGCTGGGAGAAGACGTTGGATAGGGTTTATAGTTATTACTGGTTTAAAAATATATCCAAATACATCCGTAGATTTGTATAAAACTGCATTACGTGCAAATTATCAAAACCGCCTGCTGAGAAAATACAGGCAGAGATGCATCCTATTCGCATGATAGACATACCATGGCATACGGTACACATTGACATAACGGGTAAAATGAGTGGAAAAAATTATCTGGAAGATGCATTTACAAAATTTGATTATTTTTATCACACACTGAATATATGTATGTAAATACAGAAAGCTGTTAAATGTCATATCCTTGTTTGGATTGCCTACTTGGATAATAGCTGACCAAGGTCGATATTTTGTGAGTGTAGGTTTTCGGGAATTCTGTTCGTCTCAAAATATTAATTTACACTTAATTGCCACAGGTGCCTGTAGGGCAAATGGACAAGTTGAAAGAGTGATAAGTACACTTAAAAATATGTTGACCGCTGTAGAAGCCAGTCAAAGATCGTGACAGGATGCGTTGGCTGATGTTCAACTGCCATTGAATTGCACGGCAAATCGAGTCTCTAGGTTAAGCCCATTAGAATTGTTAATTGGCAAAGAAGCTAGACCTATTGGTTTGTTGCCAAGCAATGAAGAAGGATATGTTGTGATAGACAGAGAAAACGTAAGAAGATATGCTAAACACAATATGGAAAACAATGCACTATGCGATAAACGTGGGTTTGACCAGAATATTGCTAAAGAAAGAAGAGCTACATCAAACTAAGCTTGATCTAAAGTTTAAAGGACCGTTTGAAGTAGTTCAAGTCCTAGACGGAGATAGACATTTATTAAAGTCATTAACAAGCATGCGAACGTATAAATATTCGCATGAATTTTTAAGAGCAGTACCTAATGCTTAGGTCTCTGAAGACTTAAGTAAAAATAGAGATGGTATAATGAATAAAGTGTCTCATCTTTTAGATGTTATTAATGAAATATGTGGCATAAGAGATGTCTTAGAGTCCCGAGACAGAAAATGAAGACCGCACCATAGCAGAAGGACTTGCTATGGCGGGGGTCAAGACCGCACCAGCGAATATGTAAAATGAACAACACACACGATTAGATTTGAATTAATAGTATTGTGTTAAACGAACTACACTAATACTCTATGATATAAGATGTGATAAAGTGTAAAATTGTAAAATTGTAAAATTGTGTATTGTAAATTTTGATAAGTTATACATAATGTAATATAAATGCAGAAAATGAAATTGAGTAGAAACGTTAAACTAAGAGAGTGATGAAATGTACTTGATTTATGGTGAGCTGATAAGATACGGCGTGGTGGAACGATCGTGTAACGGGTGTTCGAATGTAAGTATCGTACTGGATAGAATATGGCGATTTTTCAGGAGAGCCCGTCGTCACTCTCCCGAGTGTGACCACATTCCGTTTTTGGGAAAAAATCCTGAGCTGTCGATGTGCAAGAGCGTCTTACTGATGGAAAGGTCTGACCGCTAGAGCTTGGTTGAAGGACATCTGTGGCCTCTAGTACACGGTGGCGATCAGTTAGGAATCAATTCAGGTCGTCCCAGGATGAGACGGTGGTCTTATTTGGAACGGACTGTTCCCACAACAGAAGGGTGGATTTGTCCATTTTGCGCGTACAGATAGCTATGAGAAGGATATGCCAATTGTCTGTACGAGCCCCGGAACGGTTAAGCAACCTTGAATTGACATCTGCAGTTCTCTCAACGCTTTGCCAGACTCTTGGGATACAGCTGGGATCTGTAAAAGCTGCTTGGCTTGGCTCATAATCAATAATCGATTATTTTCGTACCGCGCAGTGAAGGTATCCCACGCGGACTGGAACCCTTCCTTGGTCAAGGGTGACCTAAAGTTCTCCACTTGTGTTTGTGGCTAGGATTATGGATCAAAATCGCGGTAAACAAATCACGGAATGTAGGCCAAGCCAGGCTGTCTCCGTTAAAGATTTCGACTTCGCACAGGGCAACTGTGTGGCTTTAATGCGTGCAATCGACGGTGAGCCTAACTGGTGGGAGAGCCATTTACGCGGACAACTGCTCGATTCGCTCTCCAAACAAAGTCTCCCCTCGCACATATACCATATAACTATATTCATGTTTAGCTTTAATTGTAGAAATGTGCTTCGGACTATCTTCGTTCTTTTGAGCCATCAAGGCCTTATGGCATCGTGAAAACTCTGCCTCGACTTTTGCCAAAAGTGACTTAAGCTGGTCTAAGTGTATCTTAATGGAGACAAGTGGCACATCGTCAGCTAAAGCCTGGGCCTCGCGAGCCTCGAACGCCGTTAATGCCTCACACACGGCAACAAAGTCGGAAAGAGATATAGTAGAGTGTTCTCTGAGCTATTACGAATCGAATTGGAACAAAAAACTTCGTGGATTTAGAGCACTCAAGAGAGGAGATCGAAACGACTGGACTGTATAATTTAAGGATAGAGAAGTGAGAAGGAAAAGTGTCTCCTTCTTTTAATGAACATAATGAATAAGCATAGATAGCATAAATGAAATTAGAAGGATTTATAATTTTCTTCTCAGTTGTGTAATTAATTATGTGGATCTTTAATCACTTGAATATTAAAATTTGTACAATGTGGAAATCTGTTGAAATTTATAAGAGTATTTAAAAAAATATTGAGAAATTGAGATCAGTAGGATTGGGAGTACCGATAACTTTTCAGTGAACGAACAAAACTCGAAAATAATTTTCATTAAACGGACTAGGTCAATTTCATGGATCTGTGAGGCAAAAAACAAAATGCACCGAGACAAGACAAAATATTAATTCCATATAAATAAAATAATAATTATATTTCTTTAGAAATTTTTTTGCGAATTAGATACTGACTGATTGATATATTTTTTTTTTTTTTGGCACAATACGAAAATCACGATGAAAAAAATGAATGTCGTGACCGAGTCTCGACTTGGCTTAAGTGTCAGCACTGATGAAAATTGAGTGTCAGCACTGATCGGGAGTCAGCTGTTCTGCCGTTGCTTATGTTTTGTGAATTTAATTAATTTTAAATTGTTTAACGAATATCGCGATTTCGTGCTTTTATTATGTAGGTTTCAATTTATTAAATTGCGGAAAGCCAATCGGAGTGGCTGCAGTTAATTTTGTTTGGGTGAAATTGAATTGTATGTGGATACATGTACATACATATGTACATACACATGTACGGTAAGCACACTCATACGTACATATGTACATACATACATACACTTTGAGTAAAAGTATGTGGTACTTTATAAATTCGCGATTATTGAATACTTTTACTTGTATACATGTGTATATACAAACATACAGATGTATTGCTATGTACTTGGACTTTTGGACAATCAGAATTTCGAAGAATGGAAAAAAAATGCACTTCATTAACACAAAAATGATCGGGAGATACCAGGTAACCTTTGGAACAGGTCAGGCATGTACATACAAGTATACAAAAGTGTGTAGGTCGGGAAACCTCACACTTTTATAGGTATGTAATCGGATAAAATATGAATGGGATTTTTAATAAGAAATGTTTTACTTATTAGGAATTCCCCCGATGCAACCTGGAAGAGCGGAAGGATATTCGGCTCGAAGGACCAATGTTCGTGGAGGGGCGGAAGGATTTGCTGCTGTACAACTTTCGGTGGATGCCAATTTCTTCGTGATATGGTGAGCTGATAAAATAATTAAAACGCGCGGGACTTCGTCTAATATATGTACATATGATGTTTATTTACAGAGAACCCGACACACACGAAATGTTTCGGTTTTAAATATATATACAGGATTTTTAATAAGAAATGTTTTACTTATTAGGAATTCCGCCGATGCAACCTGGAAGAGCGGAAGGATATCCGGCTCGAAAGACCAATGTTTGTGGAGGGGCGGAAGGATTTGCTGCTGTACAACTTTTGGCGGGTGCCAATTTCTTCGTGATATGGTGAGCTGATAAAATAATTAAAACGCGCGGTACTTCGTCTATTATATGTACATATGATGTTTGTATACAGGAGACTCGACACACTCGAAATGTTTCGGTTTTAAATATATATACAGGATTTTTGAGTGGAAAAACATGAGAAAAAGAACGGGTGTTCAAATGTAAGTCTCGTACTGGATAGAATATACCGTTTTTCAGGAGACTTGTAGCAGAATTCCTGTGTCGGAGAAGGAATCAAAACCTGCCTTGTAGTTTTTAGAATTATCAGCTGTCAATAAATCAAAGCCAACTATGTTGCTTTGAGAATTGGCAGGTGTCAGTGCGTTGAGTAATTTACAACAGTGGCATGCATCGTTTACAGACTGACACCTGAGATGTTGACTAATAAATGTTGCCAAAGTACGAGAACTGTCATCATGTGAGGTCCTGTATAAGACGGGTCATTGGGCTCAGAGTTCAGTAATAGCCAGCCCCCGGTCCGGAACTAAGAAATACAGTTCAGTGCAAAGTAATGAAGTAAAGTTTAAATAAAATAACACAGTGGAGTAAAAATAAGTGAAGTAAACCAAATTCTCATGAAGGATGTCCTGCCAGGGACTTTAACAGGGACTACGACACATACATAAGCACCATACATATACATAAGTATTAGACTGTAGTATACTTTTAGGGCTAGGATTAGGCCACATGCTTTTAGGAATAGATTATAAATAATTAGAACTTAAGCATAATTTTTAGTTTTAAGTACCGTTAAGGACATTACCCATAAGACCAATGTAAATGCTCCCCTATAAATACCGGGCTTGCGGCCCCAATAAATTACTTTAAGTCAAGCCTTGCCTTCGCGTGTTTCATGGCGATCCTGCCTTATATCTGCAAAAATTAAAATAGGCAAAACAAATTGACAAAGCATTGCCATAAAATAAAAAAGGCAAATAAGAAAAAACAACAACCAATGCTAAAGAACAAAGAAACGCTACAACCTGCGGCACGAGCGGAGCTGGCAAGAAGGAGGCGAGAGGAGGACGCGCTGACGGCCGCACGCTGCTTCCTAAAGCGGACCAGGTGGCCGCCTTGGCGCTTTGGCCTTAGGACAAGGGGGGATGGCGGCCACCTGGTCCGCTTTAGGAAGCAGCGTGCGGCTCTACTGGTGGAAATTAATAGCGACCCACCACCACCCTGGGCAGAAGCATGCAAACTAGACGAATTGGAGAAAATGCACCAAAGGAATAAGCAGGCAAGGCGGCAACAACAGCAGATGCAGCATTAAAATATTAAACAAAAAATTTTTTTTTTAATTTTAATAAAAAAGATTGCTCATATAAGCACCTTTGTGGTAATAGGCGATTTTTGCGCTGCCACAATAAATCAATTTAAATACACAAAAAAAAAAAAAAAAACAAAATACAATGAAAAAAAATTTATATACATATATTGTTTACAAATTTTAATAAGTCTATCATTGCCAAAATACCCTCCAATAAAAAAGAAGAGAAAAAAAAATTCATATCTTTGAAACATACAATACACACAAAAAAAATACATATTAACATATATAATTCAATAATAAATTCCAATCAGCCTAATATACTCCTACATACCCTAAGAAGAGCACCTGTCCAACATGTGCACTCATAAGTGCACAAACAACATAAGCACACTTGTAAAGCTTGCCCCGATCAAAGCAAGCTTTTGAAAATAAAAAAGCTCAAACAAAGTTTACAAAGCTTGCAGGAACACATAAGCTTTCTGATCACAGCAAGCTCCACAAAATCAAATATTCCCAATAACGAAGTCCAAATACCCTTCTATAAGAAAAATCACAAAATTTTTTTTGGAAACAATTAAATATTGGAAAATAGAATCTTAAGCAAATTGAAAAAAAAAGAAAAAAAAATTATTATAATATAAGAAAAAAATGAAATACTAAGAGAACAAAATTAATTTAAGGGAATTCAATATGCCATATAGATAAAACCAAAAGAAACAAAATTTCAATGGACCAGAACATAGAAATATTAAAAGAAAAGTTTCAGAAAGCGTACAAGTGCCTAAATAAGACAATTTATATACACCCTCAAACCATTAATAAGCACCTTGAAACTATCTCTGAGAGTTACAATAAAATAAAGAATAACAGTACAGACATATGCAATGAATCAAGTAGTAAAATCTTTACTGAGCTAATATACAGTTTGTTTGGGCTACAACTAAATCAAGACACTCTTTGCTGAAGAGAGAAAACGACCGAAGAGAGAGAGATACCAAGAACAGCGCAAATTACTTTGAAGAGACAAACTTGGAGTTCCGTTACTTTAATTGTTTTCTTTCTTACTTCTTCTATGGAAATTTCTAGAACTTTGAATTTTGTAAAAGAAAGCATTGTTTGCTGTACTTGAATTTTACTCTTGAAATTAATCTCGTTCGATGTGGTTGCATTTTTGCCCACCGACAATTGTACTAGTTTTTAGGTTAAGAAAATAAAGCAACTTGAAGTTACCCTGATGATTTTATTCCTGCCAAATCGCAAGTGCCTCAAAGCCGCCTCGGTGGAAATCAGCCGAAGGCCGCGTCATACAAAGCGAGCAGTTTGGGGCTCCGCAAGGGCGCAGCCGTTAGCCAACATATTTTTGGTGCCGAAACCCGGGAGGATTGATCTTGGCGATTAGATTTGGAGTGTAATTACCAGTGGATATACTGATTTGGGCAATTTAACGTTGATGTGTTCGGGTAGGTGTTCATTATGGCTGAAAAACTGTTACCGTTGACTACGGAGCAAATCACATTACTTACTTCGCTGGAGAAGTCATTGGCGCGGTATAAATCGGAGGAATCGGGACATACCGAGAGTCATCTGGAAGCCAGATTGGACTCGCTGGCCCACCTTCACGTAGATTTTCAGCGCAATCATCACCAACTGGTGCAAGAACGAGATAATGTGGCGATAAAGGGTCGATATTTTGACAAAGACATCAGAGACTGGGAGTAGCTGAAATTCGAAATGAGTTGCAGAGACATAAGGATCGGAGAATCCCGGCTTCGACTGCATTTGATGAGTCTTGTTTGCATCAGACGGTGCATGAACAAATGAGATCAATTTTGGAGGAAGTGAAACTCCCAACAGTTAAATTGATACTTTCATTGAGTGGCCAACGTTTAAGGAGGTGTTTTTAACAAGAGTACTCCACTGTGAGAAGCTGACGGACTTACATCGTTTTCATTATTTGAAAGATTCATTGGTTGGAGACGCAGCTAAGGATATTGAACATCTAACGCTAATAGCGGCGAACTATGAAGTGGCTTGGAGAATGTTGATGAATTTGTATGATAACAAGCGAGTGTTATTTTTACATTACATGGATGTGGTCGACCAGCAATTACCAACTAAATACGGAGATGCGGAAAGTTTGAGAAGATTTGTGCAAACTTCCCGCTCATGTGTGAATTCATTGGAGAAGACTGGTGTGAATGTGCGACAACAGTCTGAAATTTTAGTGTACTACATGATGAAGAGATTACCGAATCAATTAAAAGTGGATTGGGAGCGGTCAATATCTTCAACACAGAATCTGCCGAGCTTTGAGGAGCTCAGTCAGTATCTTGAAACACAGTACAGAACAATGATTACGGCGTCAGCAGGTAATATCGAGGGAATTCTATCACGGGATAGACATCGGAATGCAAGACCAGGTGTACATGGGTTACGAGTTAACCAGAACTACACAAAGGCTTCATTTGTTACTCGAGAGACAGACCTATGCATTGTGTGTCAAGGGGACACCTTATCGGAGTATGCAAGATATTCCAGGAGATGAGGCTATCGAAACGAAAGGCATGTGTGGTGAGGCATCGACTGTGTTTTAGATGCCTTAGACAAAATCACCGAATAGATGCATGTGACAGTGCAAGTCAGGAGGCGAGAGATCGCTTGGCACACTAGAGAAGGCAGTTATCCAACAGCATCTGCGAATGCTTTAAATGGAAAGAGTACAACAGAAATTGCGGTAAGGCATAAAGACGAGGTTTTATTACCAACAGCAATAATAATAGAGTCGATAGAAGGCTATCCCTTACAGTTTAGAGCGTTTTTGGATCAAGGTTCACAAGGCTCATATCACGATTACTGGATTAGCAGATACTAAAATTACAGACGCGAGAGCACAAGTCGAGCTAGTCATAGGATCAGCTGCTCGCGTCAGTAATACCTATAGTGAGTAAGCGCATGCCAATCAAACGACTGCCATTTAAAGAGTGGACTCATCTGAAGGACTTACCGTTGGCTGATCCTAACTTCTTCAGTCCACAAGGAGTTGATATTTTGCTGGGAAATGATATCTACGAGGAGCTGATGTTAGGAGAAGTGCATCGAGGAATACGTGGTATGCCTCTGGCGAAAAATACGCATTTGGGATTCGTTGTATCAGGGAAACGAATCAAGAAGCTGGTAGCAGATCGTCCTACACCATAACGGTCCGTAAGAAGGAAGCTGATGAGATACTTGAACAATTGTTATGTAAGTTTTGGGAGCTAGAGCAATTCGACGAGCAGCCACGAGGGCTTTCAGTAGAGGATAACTGGTGCGAAGATTTCTTCGTTAAGACACATAGCCGAATGCCGTCTGGGAAATATGTTGTTCGTCTTCCTTCTCTTACTTACTTGGACAAATCAATAGTAATTGGAGAATCATACAAGGGTGCGTTAAAACGATTACATTCTCTGGACAGACGGTTGCGAAGCGATGCGAGTTTGAAGAACGCTTATGTTGGCACGATAAATGAGTATCTGGAGCTGGGTCAAATGGAACGTGTGACGTCACGGACTAGTAAGACGGTCATTCCTGCATTGGGGGGAGTCGAGCATTGTTACCTACCGCATCACCCAGTCATAAAGGAATCGTCATCAACTACGAAGGTACGAGTTGTCTTCGATGGATCGAGCAAGACGAGTAATGGGAAATCACTTAATGAGATTCTAGCAATTGGTCCAAAATTGTACGTACATCTTCAAGGAATCATTCTCAATTGGCGAGGGCTAAAATGGGTATTTATGGCGGATGTTGATAAAATGTACAGATGTGTTAATGTTCCACCCGACGACGCGCAGTACCAACGTATTCTATGGAATCCGGACACTAGTGATCATGTGGCAGAACTGTAATATTTGGGACGAGCTCCGCACCTTATTTAGCCATGACGATTAGCTATGGATGAAAGCGAGAGGTATCATCAAATGTATGTAGATACTGTCTGGTGGCGAAAGCATTACAGAGACGGAGGATGTCAAGAACCAAGTGTCACCAGACAGTTTATAAATATACTGCTTCAGCCCTGGGCGAGCGACGTGATGCTCAACCCCTGGTCTTATCGATAAGTATCAAAAAGAGTTGGTAACGAAACGTTGACGAGAAAGGGTGCGAACGAATAAGCTCCTACGATCGGTGGTAACGAACGGCCATCACGAACGAATCCAACGGCATCGCTTTGCAAACGTCATTTTATTGTTAAGTCTCAATTAGTTAATAAACTTATATTAATTATCTACCTAAACGTACGAGTCTGGCATTTCTTCTATTGTTCCCGTAAGCCGCACTCCCCCGCCTAAGCCTTCCTGACAGCTTCTACATCTACAATCTTCTACTGGGTAATGTGATTTACAACAGACATTCTCAGAAGTGGGTTTTAGGTGTGACAATTTTCAGACGTGGGATTGTGTCCAATTTGGAATTTGGATAGTGTGCAAAAAGGAACTGATATTTTTCATAAGTAGAAGTGTGTGAAGAAAAAGGTAACGCGCAATTATCCGCGGTAGAATAGCGTGGCATGAGAAACTCGCAAAGCGTAATAGTGTGTGTTCTGTGCACGAACGAACTCGTGGAAACGACAACGAAAGACGAATAAGCAAAACGAGAAATCAACGAACATACAAGTGTAAAAGAGATAGCAATAATGCCGCAGAAAAATTACGTGACAAAGAAAGCTTTGCAGCAAAAATGTAGACAAGCTGGATTGTCAACGTCAGGAAATCGAGAACAATTACAGAGAAAATTAACCACGATCTGTAGTGACGACGAATACGCCAGTGCGGAAAATCAATCAATGGCTAAAAAGATAAACGAATTAGAAAAAACGATTAGAGTATTGCAGGAGCGTTCATTCCAACCTGCAATGATTTCGTCACCAATTGAGGTTAGTGACGTAAACGTACAAGAAGTTTCTGGAGAAAGAAACGTGCTTGTGACAAACGAACGAACAAACGTAACGTATTTGCCAAACGAAAACACTGCTACGTCTCAGCAGTACGGTAATGTTGCTACGTTTCAGCAACTCGGTAACACTGCTACGTCTCAGCAGTACGGTAATGTTGCTACGCTTCAGCAACTCGGTAACACTGCTACGTCACAGCAGTACTGTAATGCTACGATTCAGCAGTACGATCATGTCGATACTTCGCAACAACTTGGTTATGCAGCTACGTCTCAGCAGCACGCTTACTTCGCTACGTCTCAGCAACCCAATTACATTGTTTCATCCCAACACGGCTATATGGTTACGCCTCACCAACACGTACCCTTCGCTCCGACTCATCAAAATGGTAACATGGCTATGAATCAGCACTCCAATAACGTTGTTACATCACAGCAAGATAATTATGTTCCAACGTCACGGAATTACGTAAGCAAAAGTAGGTCAAATGTAAATGTAGGTCAGTATTCGGAAAGTTCTCAGGATTTCGCAACCCAACGACAACCACGACACGAAGTCAACTGCGAAGAGAAATATAATAATTTTAATCATTCTTTTGGAAACATGAACGAAATTATAGCTCTTGTTCCTGAATTTAATCCATTGTCCGTAAAATCATTGGATTCGCATCAGTTTGTTAAACGTGTGGAAACTCTGAAAAACGCATATAACTGGGACGACAGAAAGGCAATTTTTGCAGTTCAACAAAAGATGCAAGATGCAGCTCGATACTGGGTGGACGCAACGGATGAAATATTTCAAACATGGCCAGAGTTTGTTTCGAAATTTCTATACGACTTCCCATGTATCAGCAACGCAGCTGATGTTCATTTAAAAATGCTAAAAACCAAACGGGAAACAACGGAATCACCACAAGATTATTTTTATAAAATGCTAGCTATTGGTAAAAAGGGTGAGTTAGCTGATTCAGCAATTGTAACACATATTATAAACGGCATCAACGATTACGATCTTAAGAGAAAGATATCTAACCATTATACCTCATGTAACGAACTTTTACGAGATATACATGCCTATGCGGCTCATAACGAAATCAAATATAATCCACATAGCTTTCAAAATAAACTTGAGTCCAACCAAATGCTTTAATTGTCAACAATTGGGACATTATTCGTCAGATTGTCCTGAACCACAGCGTAAACCGCGATGTACCCATTGTAATCGTACTAATCACAACCCCACCAACTGCCCTGAAAAATTTAAAAACGTTTCGAAAGTAAATAAAATTGACTCAAACATCAACTCAGATATTTGTAAATTTATTTCAGTTAACGGAAACGAAACAAACGCATTCGTCGATCCAGGTAGTACACGTACTCTGATTCGAAAATCATTTGCCAAAAACGTAGGTGTTTTGCAAGGATGTGCGATAACACTGAATGGATTTGGAGGAGGAAAATTCTTCTGTAACCAAAAACTAAATGCGAAAATCGTTGTCGACAAGATAGGTCACGAAGTCGAAGTCCTTGTTGTGGAAAATGACTTAATATCTGAAAACGTTTTATTGGGTAAGGATATTCTTTGTCAGGATGGCAATAAACTAATTATTCACGGAAACAAATGTTTTATCGAAAACATACGCCAAATAGAAGATGCTCAAAATCGAGCAGATACCGAAAACGAAGAATTGGAAAAGACCTTAATAGATAATGCTACTTGTTTCGCGCAGAAAACCAACGAATTAGGTAAATGCTCAATATCGAAAATGGAAATCACTTTAACATCAAACGTCCCATGTTATACGAAACCATACCGAACACCGTTTGCGCTCAGACCTATTGTTACATATCTGAGCTACTGGAAAACGATATAATTCGTCCTTCGGATTCGCCGTACGCCTCGGGAATCGTCATCGTAGATAAAAAGAATGGTGAACATCGTCTTTGCGTCGACTATCGTCGCCTTAACAGTATCACGGTCAAAATTCCATTTCCCATGCCAAACATGGAAGAGCAATTCGCTCAACTAGCTGGAAATGTCTATTTTACGCAACTTGATCTACGTATGGGATACCATCAAATCGAGATAAGTGAATCGTCCAAACAGTACACGGCGTTTGTTACAGCTGACGGGCATTACGAATACAACAGAATGCCTTTTGAACTCATTAACGCTCCGGCAGTCTTTCAGTCGGTAATGAACCAAATCATAAAACGTATGGAACCAGGTGAGGTGCTCGCATATTTAGATGACGTAATAATCGCAAGTAAGACCTTCGAATCTGGTATGCAACGAATTAAAAAGTTTTTCTCAATCTTACAAGACAGTGGCTTAACCCTACGATACGACAAATGCAAGTTTCTGCAATCCGAAATTCTTGGGCCACATAGTCAATAAAGATGGAATAAAACCTGGCGAATGTAAAGTAAGCGCAATTAAAAATTTTAAAGTACCTACAAACGTAAGAGAAGTAAGAAGATTCCTTGGTCTCACAGGTTTCTTCAGAAAATTTATTGAAAATTATTCATTAATATCACGTCCTTTAACAGAACTGCTACGCAAAACGGAGGCGAATACATTTAGTTGGGGAGAAGCCCAGCAACATGCATTTATCGAACTAATTGAAAAACTATGCAGCGAACCTGTTCTCACTCTATACGATATTTCGGCTAAACACGAAGTACACACCGATGCTTGAGCTTTAGGCATAGCAGGAGTTTTACTGCAGTTACATAATGACAAAGATTGGCAACCCGTTTGTTATTTTAGTCGACACTGTACCAACGCTGAGAGTAAATACCACAGTTACGCATTGGAAACGCTTGCAGTAGTAGAAACACTCCAAAGGTTCAGAGTCTACCTTTTGGGAAAATCATTCCGTTTGGTGACCGATTGCTCAGCTATTGCCAAGGTTAAAACGAATAAAGAACTCATTCCACAGGTGGCACGCTGGTGGATTAAAATAATGGATTACGACTGTGAATTTGTTCATCGAGATGGTAGCAAAATGGCTCATGTAGATGCGTTGAGCCGTGCTCCAAATTTACCCCCGGAAGGATCACTAGATAAATTTGTTAGAACCATAATTTCAGAAATCGACGACTGGTTGTTAACAATGCAACTACAGGACAAAATACTTGCCGAAATAATCGCAGTACTGAAGGGAAAGCGTCACAGTGATCAACTGAAGCAACTACGTACTGATTATGTCATCGGAAATCACCGTCTTTATCGAAAAACGGAAACACTATCGCGTTTGTTGTGCCGAAGGCAGTTAGATGGCGCATTGTTAAAAGTTACCATGATGATGTCGGACACTTTGGTCTTGATAAAACCATTGAGAGGATTCCAAAGATGAGGAAATACGTAAAGGACTATATTTCCACATGCATCCAATGCTGCTACTATAAGTCTAAAGGAGGAAAGCCTGAAGGTCGCATGCATTACAACGATGTTGAACCGGTTCCTTTTCGTCGACTTCACGCGGATCATTTGGGTCCTTTTATTCGAAGCAAACGAGGAAATACTTATATACTGGCTATATCTGATTCATTCAGTAAATTTCTAATTGTAAAAGCAGTTAAAAGTACAAAGTCATTACCTGTTCTATCAACGCTAAATGAAGTTTCTAGTTACTTTGGCTTGCCAAATTTTATTATAACAGACCGTGGAACAGCGTTTACGTCAAAATTATTTGAAGATTACTGTAAGCAAAACCATATCCAACACGCTAAGAATGCTGTACGAACACCCCGTGCAAATGGTCAAGTGGAACGCGCTAATCAAATAATTCTCAATTATATACGAACGATGAACGAAAATCCAAGAGATTGGGATCTGACTCTTCATAACCTTCAATGGACCGTCAACTCGCAGAAAAACAGCACCACCGGATTCAGTCCAATTGATCTCGTATTGAATTACAATGCTATTGATGTCGTGCAGAACAACCTTACTGCAGCGATACACGCAGACCTGGATAAGCCATATTCCAAAGAAACCGTCACCGAAATTCGAAGTCAAGCCGCAGCCAATATCGCATCAGAAAGAACTAAATGGAAGAAACGTTTTGATGCCAAACACGCTAACCCCTTTGTTTATTCCACAGGTGATCTTGTAGTAGTGGAAAACGAACAAGCTGCGACAGGCGAATCACGTAAACTGGAACCACGATACCGAGGTCCTTATCAAGTGGCCAAAATACTTGGAAACGATCGTTATGTAATCAAAGATATTCCTGGCATAAAGATTACAGGACGTAAATACTGTTCTGTATACTCCTCGGATAAGATGAAACCCTGGTGTTCAAATATTCCCGAATTGGATGTATCTGACGACGAAAATACTCGAAACGAGGGCGATCCGAATGCAGGATTGGCCGAGCTGTCACCAGACAGTTTATAAATATACTGCTTCAGCCCTGGGCGAGCGACGTGATGCTCAACCCCTGGTCTTATCGATAAGTATCAAAAAGAGTTGGTAACGAAACGTTGACGAGAAAGGGTGCGAACGAATAAGCTCCTACGATCGGTGGTAACGAACGGCCATCACGAACGAATCCAACGGCATCGCTTTGCAAACGTCATTTTATTGTTAAGTCTCAATTAGTTAATAAACTTATATTAATTATCTACCTAAACGTACGAGTCTGGCATTTCTTCTATTGTTCCCGTAAGCCGCACTCCCCCGTCTAAGCCTTCCTGACAGCTTCTACATCTACAATCTTCTACTGGGTAATGTGATTTACAACAGACATTCTCAGAAGTGGGTTTTAGGTGTAACACAAGTGATTGGAATGCTTCGTAGTGGTACATTTGAACTAAGGAAGTGGGCGAGTAATTGCCCAAAGCTCTTAGAGACCATACCAGTTGAGCATCGAGAATCAAGCGGATTGTTACACGTAGAAGGTAATGATACTATTCGCACTTTAGGTCTCTACTGGAGTCCTAAGGAAGATGAGTTCCGTTTTGCTTTGAATGTCTTTTTTACCAACGAGCTCACCTACAAAGAGGAAAATACTATCAGCAATTGCACGACTGTTTGATCCCATGGGATGGCTTAGTCTGATAATTATTACTGCCAAAATTCTCATGCAGCATCTATGGAAGGAGAAAATTGGCTGGGATAGCACACTACCGGACACTATTAAGAGAGAATGGGAGAAATTCGTGAAGGAGTTACCAAATATAGTAACTATACGAATACCACGGCATGTTACATGGGGGCTACCGGGTGGTGTGGCTGAACTGCACCTGTTTTGCGATGCTTCGTCACGGGCATATGGAGCTGCGGCTTACTTACGCTTCCCAATTGGAGAGGATAAGTATCATACAGAGTTGTTATTGTCAAAGGGGAAAGTATCGCCAACTAAACAACAACTAACCATACCTAGGTCAGAGTTATGTGCTGCGCTTGAAGCAACCAAAATCTATAAGTATCTAAAGGAGAATCTAAGAATTAACATTAATTATTCGAACACTATTTTTTGGTCAGATTCTATGATAACCATCAGTTGGATCCGTGATGGAGCTGCCAACTGGAAAGTATTTGTGTCCAATCGAAGAAACAAAATCCTGGAAATCTCAGACGAAAGGCAATGGAGACACGTCGCATCGAAAGATAACCCTGCAGATTATCTAAGCCGTGGCATGAGTGCAACCAAGTTGGCATCGTGTGAATTATGGTGGCATGGGCTATCATGGTTACAAGGATCGGACATCGAATGGCCTTGTAATGTTATTGATCAGGATTCGATGTCGGTTGTTGACAGTGAAGTCAGAAAGGTGACCTGTCATAACATAGCAGTAAAAGAAATGCCATATGAAGCATTTATCAACAAGTATTCATCGTATACACGACTCGTATGAATTATATCATATATAAAACGTTTCGATCTAACTGTCGTTCATCTGTGGCAGAACGAAGAGGATTAGGACTCTCAATTGTGGAATTAGAAGAGGGCCTACGTGAATTGATTAGGATGGTGCAGAAGGATTGTTTTGACTCTGAATGGAAGGCGCTATCGGAAGGAAGGTTAATATCAAAGGACAGCATACTACTGTCTCTTACTCCGTATTTTGATTCGAACGAACGTGTTTTACGTGTCGGAGGCAGACTCCGAGATTCCCTTGTTGCCCTTAAATGAAAAATATCCATATAAATTACCGTATAAACATCCATTTACAGATCTGGTCATATCTTACAGTCATATTTGCACCTTGCTTGGTGGAACCTCACTAACGCTGAATTTTATA
Organism: Drosophila equinoxialis; assembly: GCA_018150345.1. Lineage (NCBI taxonomy): Eukaryota > Metazoa > Arthropoda > Insecta > Diptera > Drosophilidae > Drosophila > Drosophila equinoxialis. Next base: position 440,570 of record JAECWI010000729.1, read on the forward strand.
AGAAAGAAATTATGGATTATTAATGGACGCAATGCAGTTCGGTTTAAAATTCATAAATGTATCACATGTTTTAAGATGAAGCCTAAATTTGCAGGTCAGAAAATGGGAATGTTACCAGCAGTACGGGTACGCCCTTCTAGGGCATTCTTATCCGTTGGAGTGGATTACGCTGGACCCGTAAATATTTCGCCTGCAAAGGAAGAGGACGTATATCCCAGAAGGGATATATTGCTGTGACCTCAGATGCGTTTATAGGAGCATTTAACCGTTTCATTGGCAGACGTGGCCTATGCACAGACGTTTATAGTGACTGCGGTACTAATTTTATTGGAGTCAACAAAAAATTGCAAGTGGACAAACCTGCATATTGTTCGTACATTACGAAACATATTGCACCAACATTATTGAAAAAGGGAATCACCTGGCACTTCAACCCACCATCAGCGCCACACTTTGGTGGATTGTGGGAGGCTGGAGTGAAGTCCATGAAGTATCATCTGAAGAGAACTCACGGAGAACAAGTTTTAACATTTGAGGAAATGGCAACTACGTTGGCGCAAATTGAGTCTTGTTTAAATTCAAGACCCTATCAAATGATCCCGACGATTTAATGGTATTAACACCCGGTCACTTTCTGATGGTAAAGCGCCTTTAGCACCTCCTGCTCCGGAATTGGCTAAGGTTACTCTGATTGATCGATGGAACAATTGTCAATATTATGCACAACAGTTTTGGAGAAGATGGAATTCGGAATATTTATCACGATTACAAAGGAGACCAAAATGGCTGCAGACCAAGCAAAATCTAACAGTTGGATGCATAGTGCTCATCAGGGACGAGCGATTTTTTTCTCATCAATGGCCTCTAGGTCGGGTTGTGGAGACACATGCAGTACCCGATGGACTAGTGAGAGTGGTGACTTTGAAGACAGTCAATGGGCTCATGAAACGACCGGTAGCCAAACTCTGTCCATTGCCTATTCAGAAGAATTTGATGGAGAATGACACCAACCCAACACCTAAGCGTTAAATTGTGACTTTCTCGTTTCAGTTTATTTCTATTCTTTTCGGAGTCTTCCGGACGTGAATTTGATGATAAGGATCGTCATCATCAAAGGGGGGAGAATGTTTGGGCCAAAACTGAATCAAGACACTCTTTGCTGAAGAGAGAAAACGACCGAAGAGAGAGAGAGACCAAAAACAGCGCAAATTACTTTGAAGAGACAAACTTGGAGTTCCGTTACTTCAATTCTTTTCTTTCTTACTTCTTCTATGGAAATTTCCAGAACTTTGAATTTTTTAAAAGACAGCATGGTTTGCTGTACTTGAATTTTACTCTTGAAATTAATCTCGTTCGATGTGGTTGCATTTTTGCCCACCGACAATTTTACTAGTTTTTAGGTTAAGAAAATAAAGCAACTTGAAGTTACCCTGATGATTTTATTCCTGCCAAATCGCAAGTGCCTCAAAGCCGCCTCGGTGGAAATCATCCGAAAGCCGCATCATACAAAGCGAGCAGTTTGGGGCTCCGCAAGGGCGCAGCCGTTAGCCAACACAGTTTAAATAAACAACTAATAAGTATAGCAACAAAACATAATATAAAATTCACAATACCAGTAGATTCGAATCTAGAAGCAACTTTTGAACCTCTAGTAGCAAAAGACACAGAAGGTTTAGAAGATAACCCAGAAGACATTCTAGATTTTAACACAACACCAAAGATGGTGCAAACAAAGATTGAATTTCTTAATACAGCTTCTATGCTGATTCAAAAGTATGATGGTGGAGTAGAAATACTTCAAAGTTTCATAGATTCACTGGAATTAATCAATGAAATAAAAGCAGAACATGAAGAAACAGCTATTAAAGTCATAAAAACAAAACTAAAAGGGGACATTAGACTACTAAAAACAAATAAAAACACTATAAATGGTATAATCCAAACATTAAAAAAAAGAAATTAAGGGTGAAACAGTTCAGGTAGCAGAGGCAAGATTAATGAATTTAAAACAAAATGGCATGAATGCATGTTTATTTATGTCAGAAATAGAAAATCTCACTAAATCATTAAAACGCGCATTCATAACAGACAACGTAAACCCTGAAACAGCAAAGAAATATGCAACTCAAATAGCAGTAAAATCAATCATAAAGAACTGCGAAAACGAAAAGGTCAGAACAATAATAGAAGCAAGCAATTTTACTGAAATGAATGAAGTTGTAGCTAAATTTGTAAATACATCTACAAATATGGAACAGGATCACAGCGTTTTTATACTAAAAGAAACAATTACACAAACAGGAACTCGTACAATAATAATAGAAATTATAATAATAATTACCAAAATAAAACTCCAAATGATAATACTAACTATAAAAATTTTAGGAATTACAATAACTATAGTAATAATTATAATCGAAGAAATTATAACAATAGATATACAAAAACTAATTATACTCCTAAAACACAACAAAATAATGTTAGACTTACAAACGCAGAAGAAAATTCGGAAAACTCCGAAAGTCCCCTGGTGTAAAAAATCGAACAAATAAAATATATAGTTTAAATTGCAACTTTAATAGCTACATAACTTTAAACTTTGACGATGTAGGGACAATAAAATTACTATTAGACACAGGAGCTGATGTATCACTAATAAAACAAAAAATATTAAGAAAAGACAATACAGTTGACATACAAAGACGGACAAAACTTAGTGGAATAGGCAAAGACGTTCTATTTACAATAGGTGAAACCAAACTAAAGATCAGCAACCTCTCAACGGTACACACCTTCCAAGTAATAGGAAATGATTTTTCCATCCCATGTGACGCAATCCTGGGGTTTGACTTTATAAAAAAATTCAATTGCACACTCAATTATTCCACCAGCAAATTGATAATAGATCCGTATAAATCAAGACATAAAATTATAATTTATATAGGGAAACCAATTTCGTCCCTAACTCTGGCCTATCAGAACGTGCGGGGACTAAAGTCTAAACTCTCTAGACTCTATGTAGATAGTTTAGCTTTTGACTTCCATATTCTTGCCTTTACTGAGACTTGGCTGAAACCTGATATTGCCGATGCTTGAATTTTCCCCTCCAAATATTTAATATATAGACATGATCGGACTATCCGTAATGGTGGTGGAGTTTTGATCGCTGTTGATTCGGCGTTCTCGTCTGAAATAGTACAGTCTTCCAATCATGAGATTGAATTTGTTTGTGTTAAAATTTCTCTTAATTCTTTTTCTGCCTATATTATTTGTTCGTATATTCCACCACAGTCCGACTTGGCAGTATACATTCACCATTTTGAAGCTATTCAACTTGTTTCCATATATCTCTCTGACAACTACTTGCTCGTTGTTCTGGGAGATTTTAATTTACCTGAGATTGCCTGGACCCTCTCATATGATTCTTTATTACTGTTGCCCTCCTCGTCACATTGTTTCATAGATGGTCTGTTTGAGTTATCCCTAACTCAAATAAATCCTGTCCGGAATAGTCGGAACAGATCACTAGATCTGGTATTTGTGTTGGATTCTTCCAACTGCGATGTTTCCAGTACTGATCTGATAGTTATCCCTAAAGACAACTTTCATTTAACTCTGGATGTAACCATTGACCTTTTGGGGTTATGTCTCGACATAATAACTCGATGCCTCCAATCCGAAGTTTTCGCATGACAAACTTTACTAAACTTAAAAAACTCTTGTTAGCTAATGATTGGACATATCTGTATACTTGCACGGATATGGGCTCTGCCATTTCTGTCTTCTATAAAACTCTTGAGTCGTTCTTTGATGTTTGTGTCCCGCGTGAAATTCAAGTATGGTCTAATAAACCTTCTTGGTTCTCACGTGAGTTATGTAACTTGAAGAACGTAAGTCGAGATGCTATAAAAGATTTAAAAAATCCGGTAAAGCATCAGATTTTGCCCTATACGTAGTTGCTCGATTAAATTTTATGGTGCTGAATTCACAATGCTATAAGGATTATCTTCAGAGGTGTAAACTTAGATTTTCTCTCGGTTTCTCCTAATCAATTTCATAAATTCATCAATAGAAAACGTAAGACATCAGTGCACCCGTCTTACTTGCTTTCGAAAACAATAAAGCTGACAATGATCAGGCAATCGCGGATATGTTTGCTGATTTCTTTAAAACAACTTATTCCGCTTCGATTTATTAAGCAAATCCTCCTTATCCTTATCACTTGCAATCGTCTAATTGCATTTTAGACAATGTGTTTGATGAAAGTTCCGTTCTTAGCGCGCTTAGTTCCGTCAAACCAATATATGCACCTGGCCCAGATGGAATACCAGGCTGCGTATTAAGGTTTTGCGCAGAGGCCCTATGTAAGCCAATACTTAAGTTGTTTACACTGTCCGATACATCTTCCGCCTTCCCGTCCATCTGGAAGGAATCATATATTATTCCTCTTCATAAAAAAAAATCATTCAAATCAATCATTTCGTCATCCCAACATGAGTTTAAAAACAACTACTAACCTATTAGAATTTACATCTCACTCAATCAAAGGGTTTAAGACTGTCGTGCATACTGATGTCATTTATACTGACTTCAGCAAGGCCTTTGACTCTGTTAATCACACTCTGCTTTTGCATAAGTTAAATGCACTTGGCATCCCCAGCCTTTTGTTAGATTGGATTCTTCAATACCTTTCTAAGCGTATACAAAAGGTCCTCTTTAAGTCTTCATTTTCTAAGACCATCCAAGTGACTTCCGGAGTACCTCAGGGTAGTCATTTGGGTCCATTGCTATTCACTCTTTTTATCAATGATCTTGCATTGGTAGTGTCACATTTTCGGGTGCTTATGTATGCGGATGATGTAAAGTTTTACCTCAGTTTTAAAGACATATCGTCTTCTTGCCTACTTCAATCGGATCATAATGATCTTCATGATCTTATCTTAACGACACTGCCTTAGATAGGTTAGATATTATCAATGACTTAGGTGTTCTTATGGACCATAAATTAACCTTTAATCCTCATATTCTGCTACAGTTAGTAAAGCTGTGAATGTTCTTGGGTTTGTGAAACGATGGTCAAAAGAGTTTGACGATCCGTACACAACCAAACTTCTGTATACTTCATTAATCCATCCTATCTTAGAGTACGGATCTTGCATATGGTCACTTCAATATGAGACGCACCAAAGTAAAATTGAATCTGTGCAAAAGCAACTTTTGCTATTTGCTCTTCGCGGTCTAAATTGGGATCGCAATGTCAATTTGCCATCATACTCCAGTAGGCTTCATTTAATCAATCTTCCTTCATTAATTAATCGTAGAGTAATGCTTGGTGCTATTTTTATTCATAATCTTTTAATAGGTGAAATAGACTCTCCTGAGCTATTGAACCAGTTAAACCTATCTGTACCCCGTAGACCTACTAGAAAGTTGATTCCTCTATCCTTAAAACATTGTAGTTCTAACTATTCTTAGCATGAACCTTTTGGAGTCCTATGTTCTGATTACAATCTTCTGTATCACGTAATCAGATCAGAAGCCTCTCTTTCTCTTGTGAAAACCTCTATTTTAGCTCATTTAGCTCTTAATTAGCTGCAGTTAATCATATTTTTAATTGTTTGTCCGTTATATTTGTATTTGTCCACGCGATCGTGCCGTCCGATATACGGCTGCGCCCCACGGTCGGTCGGGCGGGAGGTGGACAGCGCTCTGCTTGGGCTCGCGCGAAACAGGCTATGTCCTGGCCACTTGAACGTACTTCGCATTGTACGCGTCAACGTCCAGACTATATATGGGGATCACTCAAAACACACATGTATTCCATATCTCACCTAGAACAGAAAAAATTGTACTTATGGGCCACTTTAACGTACTTCGCATTGTACTCGTCAATGTCCAGACAATATATAGGGATCACTCAAAACACACATGTATTCCATATGTCACCTAGAACAGAAAAAAATTGTACGCATTGCAATATCCTCAAATAATAATAAAATTTTTATCCCTCAAGAATTACACCCGGGGGTATTCGTCGCAAACACAATTGCTTCAAAGACTAACCCATATGTCCGCATATTAAATACTAACAACACAGACGTGCAAATTACAAATATAAACCTATTAAATGAAAACCTGTCCGATTATGACATCTTAAAAATAGACAAACAACATGATCCAAAACATAAAACCACAATAATGAACAAACTAGCACCCCATTTCCCCGACTTCGTGAAGGAACTTCTACATAAATTAAGCTCAGAATTTGAAGATGTATTCGCAATAGAATCTGAACAAATATCCTCCAACAATTTCTATAAACAAAAATTAAGACTCAAAGACACAACACCAGCCTACACTGAAAACTACAGGACTACAGCACACAGTCAAAAAACCCAAAATCAATAAACAAGTAGACAAATTGATCAATGATGATATTATTGAACCATCAATGTCTGAGTTCAAATATTCAAATATACTTCTCATGTTTAGACTTAATGTCAGGATTTCATCAAGTAGAATAAGAAGAAAACTCTCGGGACATAACATCATTTTCCACAGATAAGGGCTCATTCAGATTCATGCGATTACCATATGGATTAAAAATTGCACCAAACTCGGTTCAAAGAATGATGTCCCTTGCATTCGCGGGTCTATCACCATCCCAAACGTGCCTTTATATGGATGATCTAATTGTAATTGGGTGTTCTGAAAGTCCCATGATTAGAAACTTAAGGAATGTTTTTGAAACCTGCCGAAAATATAACTTAAAATTGCACCCTGCCAAATGCTCTTTCTTCAGACATGAAGTTACTTTTCTAGTAACACAAATGCACAAATAAAGGAATTTTACCAGACGAAAGCAAGTTTAAAACGATTCAAGATTACCCGACTCCCAAGAATGGCGACGAAGCCAAAAGATTTGTAGCATTCTGTAATTACTACCGTAGATTCATTCCAAACTTTGCATACCATGCACAATTTATCAATAAATTATCAAGGAAAAATGTAGAATTTAACTGGGATGCAAACTGTCAATCAGCTTTTGAATACTTAAAAACAAGTTATTAAGTCCACAAATACTCCAATATCCAGACTTCAATAAAAAATTCTGTATTACAACTGATGCAAGCAAGATCGCATGTGGAGCCGTCCTCAGCCAAGAATTTGATGGACTCCAATTACCCATATCATACGCATCTAAGGCATTTACAAAAGGCGAAAGTAATAAGTCAACAATCGAGCAAGAATTAACAGCAATACATTGGGCAATTCAATATTTTAAACCATACATATACTGAAAAAAATTCCTAATTAGAACTGACCATCAGCCATTAACATATCTATTTTCATTAAAAAACACATATATAAGTATATTGTCTTAAAACGAAAGGACAACAACTCATTCGAAAACATATCACAGTTTATTATCAAAAACCAGAGGGCTGGGGCTAACTTCGACCGCTTCAAAGTTACCCTTGCAAGTTTTTTAGTAACTCTTTTATTTGAACTAACTGTTTAATCTTAAAAGGTTAATGTTTGCGAAAGAACGGCCATCAATCTTAGCGCAGGATATAACGAACATTTTGATGAAAGTCACTGTTTTCCACCGATCGTTCCTATGGGAGCTATATGATATAGTTACCCGATCTTTACCAAATTCGGCACAGTCATTAACAGATATATTAAACTAACAAATGTTTATTTTGAAAGCAATCGCGTCAAATGTAACGTAGTTATTGACCAAAATTCAGTTAATCAGAAAAGTCACTAATCGTGACTTTGACGTTAGTATGGGAGCTATATGATATAGTGGTGAATATACAACCCCTGCACTATATACAAGCCTACGTGCAAAATTTCAGCTCTGTAGCTCTTACGGTCTAGGAGGAGTTCGCGTTGATCCAAACGGACGGACCGACGAACGAACGGACGGACCGACGAACGAACGGACGGACGGACGGACATTGCTATTTAAACTCGGAGATGCTTCTATGCGTTGCACACTTCTGACCAAAATTAATATACCCTTTTTGCAAGGTTATAAAAAACCATAGACTATACGTGCGGAGGATAAGTCGAAACATGCAAAAAAAAAAAAAAAAAAACCAAGAGACGGATGCCTTCTCATCAAAACCACAAACAAATTGCAAGCTTTAAAACTACAAAAGCTTACTCAAATGGCAAACGTGGAAATTACAGCAACAGAACAAAAAACACTTAACTGTACTATAGGAGTCATATACTGCAATGAACTACGTAACATTAGTGAAGTCGAAATCCAACAAGAACTAAAAGCACAGAACTTAAATAAAGTAGAAAATATGAAACGCCAACCAAACAACAACACAACAAAGAACGACAGCAGCACCAAAACATTAATAGAAACTGGACTTATCACACTAACTAATTTCCCCAACTAATATTCCCCACATATCATATGCCTTTAAGAAACACGCCACTATAACACAAACATCCCAATTCCCGTCCCAATAAACTACTAAATTTATTCTAATTAGCTTATAACCGATTTGGCACAGTAGCCATACTGATTCACAAATCCATCCAACACACTTTAATAAACCAAACCGACCATTTTGAAACACTTGCGGTAGAAATCATATCAAAAAAAAAAAAAAAAAGATTAGCAATTCATTAATATATATCCCACCTAATTAGACCTTTTCACTTAAATGCCTACACGACAAAATTGAAACTCCAAACACCAACCAAATTTTATAAAATAAAAGAAGCTGAGTGGACATTATTTACTAATCTTACTGACAGTACAAACCAGCATATTCCTATAAGCCCAAACATCAATTAAGAATCAGAAAACAAGAAAAATAATTTTACAAGCTGCCCATTATACTATAGCACAAACATCACCACAGCATTTGAGTAAGAACACTCCTTGGTGGAACAAAACCTTGAGGAAGCTTCGGGCACATAAATTCAAAACTTGGCAGGAACTTAAACTCTACAGCAATGTCGACAATCTGTTGAAATACAAACGAGCCAATGCGCTCTTTCGAAGAGAGCTCAAAATTTCAAAAATCAAATCCACAACAGACTTCACCTCGACAATTAATCCCAACACGCCCCGCCGACAAAATTTGGTTTAACATACGTCGATTTTGTGGACTTAACCCAACAAAAAGTATTCAGTGCATCGCAGACACAAACATCCTAACGACAGATACAACCTCTATAGCCCACGTCTTCGCCCAACATTGGTCCAACCAATCGAAGGACGAAAGCTTTAACCTAAACTTTACTCGAAATAAATAAAAAAAACACCAATAAACTACACACCTATCCCTTCAGCACAAACAAAACATGCCTAGTCATCCCTATCCTTAAGCCTAACTCACACAAAACAGTAATGACCAATTATAGACCAATCTCACTGAACTGTTGTTTATCAAAGATATTGGATAAAAACATAGCCAAACGTCTTTGGTGGTTTGTATCAAAAAACAAACTCATTCACCCCAACCAATCAGGGTTTAAACAATGCAAATCGGTTTCAGGCGGTCTGCTTCTTGCAGATCATTTGATAACCAAATCCTTGAGAATCATAAAGCACACCTCTATCATCGCCCTTTATTTTTCAAATGCTTTCGATAGAGTAGGAGTGCACACTATTGTCGACCAGCTAATTGACTGAAAAGTAGGCCCAAAAATCATAAACTTCGTTCGTAGCTTTATGTCCAAATCCTTATCCACTTTTTAACGGCATTCCCCAAGGATCATTAATTACAGTCATCCTTTTCCTTATTGCTTACAATAAACTAGCAAACACCATCAGTTTGCAAAAAGAAATAGAATTCAGTGCCTATGCAATCTGCAATCTATTTCAATCTGGACAACCTCTTCTTAAATTTTCAGGAATGATGCTTATACTCAGGAGCAGTATTATCACTAGAAAAATGCCAACATCTTCATATTTGCCGAAAACAAAACAGCATTTCATGCAACCGCATCCAAATCTCTCTAGTCTTCGAAACAACAAATACAGATGGGACTCACACATAAAGCATTTCCTACCAACACTAAACAATAAACTTAATATCATAAAATGCCTAACAAGTCCCAAATTCAACTGCAACTTACACACACAGACCAGCATAACAAAATCTTTATTAATACCTAAAATAGACTGCCCCATATTTATATACGGGCACGCACCAAATCAAACGCTCAACAAGCTTAAATCTTTATTTACCGCAGCAATACGCACTTTACTTGGCGCCCTATGATCAACACGTATATCAAACTTACTTTTCGAATCAAATATATCCACAATAGAACAACAGAGAGACCTCATTACCTCCAAAACATACAAAATACTACTTAACAGTTCAAATTCACCACTCTACAATCATATTAAGCAAAGTAACAGAAGTAAAATAAACAAAATATCATCGACATTAGAAAAAATCGTACTGTTTTGCAAAGAAAACCATATCCCCTACCTCCCGCTCCCAGACAGAACAATAACCCCTCCATGGACTTTCCTCATTTCCGTTATAAACACTACACCAATACACCGACGAGTATTTATAGGCGGCACTTCCTCGATCTCAATGATAAAAACAATAATCACACAATTATATATACAGACGGCTCGTTGCAACACAACACTGCGCAGTGGTTGCCCATAGGCCAAAAGTCAAAAAATCAATCACAAAATATGTTGACCAAATGTAATCATATTGTTTAATAAATGCCCAAACTTCTGAATGACAAACCGGTTTTGTCTGGATTTGCAACGGGACATTCTAAAAATGGCATTGAAATCATGAACACGTGTTCGTTTTCGCGCAGCTGCAGTAAGCTTTTTACACATTTAAAGTTGCACTTCAAAAAAATTTAATTGTCTAACATGAATTTTGAAGTTGAAGGTATTTACTTTAAATTCTGATATTAATAATTAATAAGAAAGCTATTTTAAGGAAAAAATTTCACTTCTGAAATCCACAACATGTTTAGTTTCTGACATTATGATTGAAGTTGAACATAATTTGCAGCTGACTATGGTGGACGGTACAACTTGTAGTGCTCTAAGCCAAACATCTTCGTGTAAATGTTACATATGCAACGCAAGGCCGACAGAAATGAACGACTTGGAAAAATGTTTAGGCAAGAAGAATACGAAGCACGTTATGACTTTGGCTTATCCCCGTTGCACTCATACATAAGATTTTTTGAATATTTTATACATGTTTCCTACAAATTTGAATTAAAAATTTGGCGAGTTTCTACAAGCAGACTTCCGAACGAAAATGGGACTGATAGTTGACCGACCAAGATGTGGAGGAAGTGGGACATCCAACGACGGAAACACTGCAAGAAAATTGTTTTCAAATATAACATTGTCTGCTCAAATTGCAGAATTGGATGAAAATGTTTTTCTTAGGTGCTCATCATTATTGCAATGCATATCATCTGGTTATAAAATAAACATAAAAAAATTTGGAGATTATGCAGTGCACTGCTACCTTTGCCATCACCACCGAAAAGGACACCTCACAAAGGGGTAAACTACCGCAATTTACATCAATTCTATCAGCCAAAACCATAGCCATACTTGACGCAATTAAACTAATTCAAAGTAGAAAAGGTAACTTTATAATTTGTTCTGATTTTCTCTCATCTATAAAATCTATCGGGAACATTGACAACAACAACTTTTATCCAACATTAAATAGGAATCTTCTTACCAAATCTGCACCCAAAATAAAACTTCTTTGGATACCCAGCCATTGTAGCATTGAAGGGAACGAACTTTCCGTTCCGTTACATTCTACCTCCAGCTTCAACACTAAAGACGTTAACAAATTTCTTGGAAGGAAAAATATTCAACAACTTAGGAATAAAATTGAACACTGCAATAGATGGTACCATCAAGTCAACACTAGCCTAACGAACTCAAGACACTATCTAAAATCATTTAGCCAAAACATAATAACACGTAGAGACCAAATAAAAATAGTAAGGCTTAGACTAGGAAACACACCGCTCACCCAACAAGTTTATAACGACCCCAAAAACATCACCTCATGCCCAAACTGTTCATGTACAAGTAACCTCAACATTACCCACATCCTTAAAGAATGCCCAGCAACCCAGCACCTAAGGAACCAAATTTTCAAAAATTCCTTCCCCAATTTCCATCCTTTCAAATCCTACACCAGAAAATACATCCCAAATAATCCAATTCCTTAACCTTACATAAACATAGCACTTACTGTAATTATACGTATGTAAATATGTAAATTTGTATATTTGTAAATTTGAAAATTTGTTCATAAGTTAGCAATAATTTTAATTATTATTACCTTTATTATAAATAAATAAATAAATCCTAACAAAGCACTATGGTCCCAAATTCGTTTTTTTTTACATTAATTAGGAAAAAAATATCCCACAAACCAAAGAAATTAAAGTATCAAATAAATAGTGCAGCCCTGAAAGTTTTCTCAAGCCCTGAAAGTTTGCTTTTGATCCTCTGCGCACGTGTCTTGAAGAAAGTACAATTTAGTGATCTTCCGTTTTGCTTTGTATCATCAAAAATAATAGTCCAGTATATAAAAATTATAATGGAAAATGTAGCTCCAGGTTTGTTTTACTCGATTGTCTATGTATTTTCTTGTTTAGTTGTGTTTTGTCCTTTATTTTATGTGTTTTATGCTGTGTTGTTTTTAGCGTCCGTAACCTACAAAAATTTTTGCTTCGTGAAGTAAAAGTTAGTGGATTGTCGTGGATTGTTGTAAGCATTAATCAAATCATGTTTATCAATGTCTTGTCTATATAAAACACTAATCACCTTTTACCCAAATCCACCCGGTTCCATACAATCACGAATTTCCCTAGGCATCTTTGAGTTCGGGCATGCAGAACTGCTTGACGTGTGGCTAGACAACAAGCGCAAAGCATCGTCAGTTTTTGACTTCATAATAAAAAAGTTTAATGGATCACTTTTGGAAAAAAAAGGGAAGAAATAAAAAAAAATCGAAGAATTTCGCAGCCTACGCAAATAAATGCTTTGCAAAATGCAATAACATGGCAGATCGGCTCAAAACGGATCCAAGATATAAAAATTTTATGTCTTCAAAAATGTTAATTATAGTTGGAAATCATGAGCTAAAAACAACACAAAAATGCGTAGGACGTCCACGCGTTTCTTATTATGACGGAAATGAACGGTTAAACGGGAAACATGCGGGTGAGCTGTCTGAGAAGGAAAACCACAACACATCTTTACTTGTTCAAGCGGCTTCAGTATCAGCAAAAAAAGGCAAATGCAACGATTTATCGTTTGTTTTAAAGGAAGCATCAAAAGGCAACGCAACTCAAATAAGAAATAAGTATTTATCCAAGGATCCTATTCCGTTAAGTCCTGAAGAAGCTTTGGCGTTTCTACTGGAAAATGGATTAAACAAGAGCACATACATAAACATCAGGCTGCAGAATAAAAGTCGTAATTGCGACATTTACCCGATCTATAAGCACCTTATTGAAGCAAAGGAAAAATGTAGACCTGAAAACATTTCGATTTCTGAAACTATTGCAGTCCTTCCATTACAGGATATTTTAGATCAAACAGTAAAACGAATAATGACACTGCAAAATGAAGTCATGGAAATGTTTAATTCAAACACGGAATTAACGTTGATTTCAACCTATGGTTTTGACGATTCTACAGGTCAAAGTACGTATAAGCAGAATTTTCAAAGTACTGCATCGGATAACGTAGACCAAGGCCTGTTTGTCACAACACTTATTCCGTTAAAGCTGGTAAACGATTTAAATCAGATTCTTTGGATTAACCGCAGGTTTAATCTTTAAGGTTTTTCTTTAAGGTTTTAAACACATTAACAGGAAATAAATCGACACAAACCTGTCCAATATGTGGAGCAAAGCCTTTACAATTGATGTCAATATCAGACATGAGTTCGGAAACTTTCAATTCTAAGCCTGAATCTCTTCAATATGGTGTAAGTCCCTTGCATGCATGGATTCGTTTTTTAGAGTTCGTACTTAATTTATCGTACAGGATTGAGCTAAAAAAATGGCAAGTTAGAGGCTCTCAAGACAAAGATTTAATGCTCATACGCAAACGGGAAATTCAAGGCAGATTTTGGTCCGAACTAGGATTACACGTTGACAAGCCAAAACAAAATGGAAGTGGAAATTCAAACGACGGTAATACAGCGAGAAGAGCCTTTGCAGATACCAAAATACTATCGTCAATAATAAATTTAGATGCCGATCTTCTTCATAGACTCCACACTATTTTGATCGCTATTTCAAGCGAGTTCGATTAATATTGATAAGTTTGAAGTTTATTGTAAGCAGACCGCACGCATTTTTATGGAAAAATATCCTTGGTACCCCATGACACCCACAGTCCATAAAGTATTAATTCACGGACACAAAATTATTGCCGAATCCGCTCTTCCTGTAGGTTGCATGGGTGAAAATGCATCGGAGGCACGGAACAAGCTATATAAGCAGGACAGGAGAATGCACGCCAGAAAAAATAGTAGGCTAAATAATATGCAGGACGTTTTCCACAGAGCTATGGACACTAGCGATCCATTAATCTCAAGCTTATGCCTGGCCGAAAGAAAAAATAAAAATAAAAAGAAACCTATTCCTGCAGATGTACTGGCACTATTGGAAGTACCAGCTCTTAGTATCAGTGAGCGCCAAAACCTGAATGACGAATCTGATTTAGAAGAAATAGATTTGGATGGATCTGACTCAGATCCGATATTTACATCGAATACTCAGTTGATGTGGATGCAGAATTTTTTGAATGAAAACTTTACATTAAAAATTAAGGTTCTGATTCTTACAACTTATTTTATTTGAAACTACTATTAATTTAAGTAAGTCAGATTTAATAGTATTGTTAAATCTTACTAAATAAATCAGATAAGTAAGTTGTCTCTCAAAAACCCCAAATTTGATACAGATTGTTCTCAAAATAAAAAAATTGAGGGCAGTGCCACGCCCACTTTTCCTAGTCCAAGTTTCTACAGTTTTTATATAATCGAATGCAAAAAACCAGACAAAAAAATCTTTCTCAGTTCTTTAGCTATTAATTTATGTAAAAAAAAAACGAATTTGGGACCATAGTGCAAAGCCAAGAAATATGCGAAACAATTTTTTCTTCATCTTCCATCATTCCCTAAGCAAAGCACTGCACGCATACACATGCAATTAAAATTTTTACTCCAATTTTTGCAAAAATGTTTGTTCTAGAGCTTTATGATATAGTAGTCCGATCCCGATGATTTTCATATCACCCGGGTAATAAAAATCCCCCAAAAAAATTTTCATTCCGATAGCTCTAAAGATGGCTGAGTAAGGGCTATATCGACTCAGCGTCTTATGCTGATCAAGAATATATATACTTTATGGGGTCGGAAACCCCAAACCCTCTGCAAGGGTATAATAATAACAAATGAAGAACAAATAAAAATGAGTTAAGTAAATATCATAATGATCCAATGAGTACGCAGTGACTATTATCTGTGACCTGTCCAAATATCTCATATCAATACCAATACCAAACAAAAGTGCCAATGCGGTTGCAAAGGCAATTTTTGAACAATTTATTTTAATTTACGGCTCAGTTAAAACAATTCTTACAGACATGGGAACAGAATATATGAATTCAATACTAATAGAACTCTGCAAAAATTTTAACATTACTAAAATTAACTCCACGGCTAACTATCATTAAACTCTTGGAACAGTAGAAAGGAGTCACAGAACTTTCAATGAGTACATCAGGTCATATATATTCATTAAAAAGGACGATTGGGTTGAATATCTAGCAAACTTCATATATTGCTTTAACACCACTCCATCCACTGTACATGGTTATTCACCTTTTGAACTAGTCTTTGCAAAACATCCTAAAACTGTCCCTTTTTCATCTGAGGCTTTAGATCCCATCTACAACATTGATGACTTCAATAAAGAAATAAAATTCAACTTGCAAATAGCACAAAAGGAGCAAAACTTCTTATCGAAATATATAAAGCATTACAAAAGGAAACATATGATGAAAACACAAAAAAAGTAGCACTAACTGAAGGACAAGAAATACTTTTAAAAAATGAGACAGGACATAAATTGGAAAACAAATACACGGGCAAATATAAAATACAGAGCATAAGTCCTAATAATAACAAAGTAATAACAAAAAGCAAACAGTACACTTAGATAGAATAAAATTACCATAAATAGAATTTAAGAAATATATAAATATTTTTCTTTTTAAAAATAGGTGGTGTAGTATACTTTTAGGGATAGCATTAGACCAGATTCTTTTAGCGATAGGTTAATAGTAATTAGAACTTAAGCATAATGTTTAGCTATAAATACCGGGCTTATGACTTCAAAAAAACCACTTAAAGTCAAACCTTGCCTTCGCCCAATTCACTGGTATTAAAAGAATTTATACAATACTACACTTCAACCAAATGTTTTGGGTGTTCTTGGTTCTGCTTGTAGTGAGACTGTTCAACCAATAGCTCTGATTTCCAAGCACATGCATATGATGATTATATCTCATTCAAAAGAGAGTGTTGCCATATTTGATCGAGAAGGTTATTTCTCCTTTTCCGTACAATTGCTATTGATAGGTTGATTGATTTTTGGTTGGAATCATGTTGCTGCTTTAACAGTAGAGGATCGCACAACTATGGAGTATATCTTTTATATGGAAAGTAAATAAAAATAAAGAATCACAATCAAACTTTGATTTTAAACCAAAAATGTAACACTGTCGCAACAGCTAACGAAATGAGAGAGGTTCGTTGGAGAGGATACGTTAATATTAGCTGCACTGCTTCAGAGTTTCACAATGTACATAATTAGATTTATAGTCAACTGTGTGAAACTTAACTTATCAGTTCTTATTAAGGTTATCAACGGTCATTTTAGTGTAAGGCATTTTACGTTCGGCGACCCTAAAAATCACATGCAAGATGGCCAATTCATTGAGACCTGGATTGAGATGTATAAATCAAACGACGGATTCGTTTCAAATTATGCTGGATATACCTATGCCGCTGTGCGGAACTATGCCCTCGTTGCCCATAAACTTTTACAAAAAAACAACCACGCTGTGAATGGTTTAAGAACTAGTTATGTTACTAAGATGTTTGCTTATTCAAGAAACTGAATTCTAGGGTTTATCTGGAAAAGTTCAGATTTAGCCATGGCGAGTTTGCTGGCACCCGAATCATCGGCATATACATTTTACAGTGGCAGAGTAAGAAGTAAAGAGTAGTAGAGTAGAAAGTAAAGAAAAGGATATTCACATTAATAACCGGCTATTAACTATAACTCATTCCAAAATATTTTGGAGTAATAAAAATGTTCCTGAGGACGGGACGTATTCCTGAGGACGGGACGTACACTGAAGTCCGGTCAAACAATGGAAGATCGTTTAAGTTTCTTATCAGAGGCGAAAGCAATGAAAAAATTTGACCATAAGAATATCATAAAACTCTTGGCTTTCTGTATGGAGAGTGAGCCAATATATACAATAATGAAGTTCATGTTGTTCGGTGACTTGAAAACATATCTTTGGCTCATAGAATCTGATATATCGACAAAGCGTCTTACAATATATTCAATGGATATAGGCCAAGGTTTGGCATAGCTTAAAAAAAGAAGTACGTTCATGGTGATATCGCTTGTAGAAATTGCCTAGTTAGTACCCAGCGAGTTGTAAAAATTTGAGAATTTGTAATGTCTCGGTCAACTTATGAAAACTATTATTATCGGATTAATCGTAACGGCGCACAGTGGGTTCTTCTGGCATTTAGCATTGCAAAAATCATAGCGTCTAAACCAATAATGCGATTTCAAAAATTTAAAAAGCATATGATAAAGCTTCAAAATGAATGTTTGTCAAAAGTGCTGGGCGTTCGTGGTGCTGTAATATTCAAGGTCAAAGTCAGAAAATATTTCCAAGCACGTTTTTCCTTTAAAAATGAAATTAAATTATTTAATGTTTTAATTTGATTTTTTAAAATAATTGCAAAAAGAAAAAAAAAATTTTTTTTATAAATTTTTTTTAGGTTAATTTTGAAAATTTGCTATTGATGGCTGATTTTCTTCAAAATAATTTTCAATATTTACATCAATATCCAATAAACTCAACATTTCGGGACTATAGTTGCTATTTTCCAAGTCCTTTCGTGATCGTACGTGTCTCAGTGATGCAATAAGTGGGTCCGAAGAGGCTGCTAGCATGTTAAAAAGGTCTTCATTTTGTCTAATTGTAAGACGAGAAGTTTTTAATGTATTAGTGTATCTGAACCTTTTGTAGTCCTTGTTATTACATTCCTATGCTTCTTCGGATAGCTCTCCAAGTAGTAAACACTGATATTCTATTAAATCCTTTCCGTGAGCCAAAATCGTATGTACCGTTGGGGTAAGTTTTTTTGCGGATGCAATTCAGTCAAAAGATGAGCAGTCTTTGAAGTATATTCGGCAAATTTTTCACCATTTACCATTTCATTTTTTTCACGCAATATGCCAGATTTCAGAAGCTTGCGATCCATTTTCGCCTTAAGGTATATTGCGTATACATATTTAATATTTACCTTAAGCTCCGTACTGGCGTTTTCGAATGAAACGCTCATCTCCTTCAGCAATCCCATTTCAAAATCATTTAAGTTTTCACACTCGTAAACTTTCAAAATCCTTTCATTCTTTAACAACATTTTTGCACAAATAAATAAAACTGTCTTGAATTATATTGACAAATACTATTCAGTCTGGATTTAAGGTCTTCCACTTATGAAGTTAAAAATAAGCTGTCGCAAACGAGAGAAATAATTAGCTCTTTATGTTATATTTTTGAATTAACTAGGTAGAACGAAAAATCGGTTTTACCCTTTTTCTATCAATTAGGTAAAAAACTTAATATTTACATCCAATTAGAAAACGGAAATAAAAACCACCAACCTACAATTAGGACAAATTTTTCATCAACTTAAATAACATTTACCTGTCTTGTCAGTTTTTCCAAAGCAGGTCATTAGCAATTTATTATTGTAGAATGGCATATATGTAATCATGTAGAATTTGCAAAACAGCACTATGCAATGTTATCATTTAAATACAAAGAAGCTACAGGCCAATACGCATGCGCTCTTCTTCTTGCTTATACCTGCAGCGCATTTTTTAGGCGAGGTTGCCTTAGTTTTATGGCTTACGCATCGGTGTCGCAGGTCTCCGCATATTAAGGCTATATACATCTGATAGGTAAATATATCACCTACCTAGAGTATGTAGTCCGGTATTGATACTCGTTGATCCTTGCTAGTTTTATTCCACCAAAGTTCAAAAAACGCCAACATTCAGCACTTTTTTTAAACGCTTCTAGTTCAATAACGATTTAAGTAATTATTAAAATTTATGAAACATGCTATTCATAAAGAACATACTTTTCAGATAAAAATTCAAGATCGATTGTTGAAATCGCCCAATATTCAGTTTTAAAGTTGCGATTTTTTTTTTTAAATTATAATTTTTTCCTATTCACTAAAAATGTCTCACCTTGGGAGCCTCTAGTACCCATGAATCTCAAACGATTTCAAACATTTTTTTGGATTCATAATCTCTGAAGTATTTCCTATCGATTGCATATATCATTTTTGCCAAACGCGATTATGAAAAAACGTATTTTTGCAACGCTATCCGAGCAGAGGCCCAACTGTGCGGCTTTCGAAAACTTTTTCCGGTACATTGGATACCTCCTGAGACACTTACTTTGGGCTTGTTTACACCTTCTTTTGGTCCTTTGGAGTAGTCCTATTTCAAGTTATTTCATTTGGGTCTTATCCATACCAGGGGATAGCCAATAATGAAGTGCTTGATTATGTTAAAAACGGAAATACATTGCAAATACCAATAGGATTCAAAACGCAACTTAAGGGTCTTTTAAAAGCCTGCTGGACCCAAGAAACCAAAGCGATCAACTGCAATAGAAATTATTGACAACATTTCTAACTTTCCTCGCTTGCTAACTCCGTGTCTTGACTGGCCCACTACTATTCAAATATCTGAAATAGAAAGCGATCAGTTAGACTTAATTTACACAGTGTTCCTCGGCCAAAACAAAATCATTATTTCACTTTTATAATAAGGACATCAATAAATTAAATCATCACGAATAGATACGCAAATTTATCCAAACACACGTTACAGATAAAAAACTTACGCCTATTCCAACATGCAGCTCAGAGTAGAGTAGAGTAGAGTAGAGTAGTGTAGAGGCATATTTGTTGATATTTTACGTTAATGTAATAAAACCAAAACAACATTTTATTTTCCATATTATTATTATTTTTAGAAGCTGACTGCTATTTAAACACCATTTTCGTAGATTTAAACCCTTAGGTCTCAAGATTTCTAGCAGCTCTTGTCTTATTTGCAGGGCTTCTGGTAAACTGTCTGCTCCTGTGAGACAGTCATCAACATAAAAGTCATTTTTTAATGCTAATGCTCCAGACGACAATTTTTCCATGTTATTCAGTGCCAAATATTCCAGACACTTCGTCGCTAGATATGTGGCTGATGTGGTTCCATAAGTTACCGTTTTCAAACGATAAAACTTTAGTTATTGACTTGGATCCTCTCTCCACACAATCATCTGATTGAATTGATCGGCAGGCTTTATCCAAACTTGACGATACATTTTTCAATGTCGGCAGTGAACACATATTTGTGTGTCCTGAACCGCAGAAGAATTGAAAAGAGTTGACTCTGTACAACTGGTCCAGGATATCAAATGTCGTTCAGTGATTTTCGTTTTGCATGACGCATAAAATACCTCTCTTAACTTGGTAGTGGTACTTTCTGGCTTTAGTACACAGTGATGCGGTATAAAGTAATGGTTCTTGGGAATTTGTTCCACCATTACCTGCTTCATATGTCCGAGCTGTTCATATTCTGACATAAATTTTACATACTCCATTTTTATGTCAGGGCTCATTCGCCTCTCTAACGACATGAATCTTCTTATGGCTACTTTCCGAGATTCTCCAAGAGATGAAGCCTCTTCAGCAAATGGAAGCTTTACAATTAGTCGGTTGTCCGTCGCCGTGTGTAGGTTATCGAGGAAGAATTTTTCACAATACTCTTCCTCCGGACTCTTGTACCTTTTCATTGGCTCTAGTGTGTCTAGCTGCCAGAATCTTTCTAGAGATTCCTCTGGATTAGTAATGCCTACCATACATGTGATTGAAGCTGACGTGGACATATTAATTCTGCCAGCAATAATCAATCCAAACTCTGAATTTTGTAATGTTGGACTGTTTCGATCGCCCCGTCTTCTTTGTGGTAGCACTATAGCATAGTGATCATCAGCTCCCAACAGCATATCAATTTTTCCTGGTTTATCAAATGTTGGGTCAGCTAATTGAATGTTGTCTGGCAATGTGCCTTTTTGCGTTATTTGTTCTGTAGGTTGGTCACCTATTATGTGTGGCAATACAAATGCCTTAACTAGCATTGCGAACTTGTTGTATCTTGACCGTACAACCAAGCTTACTCGCGCCTTGCTTATCTGTGGTTGACCACCTACTCCATTTATGTGCACATGAGTCTCGTTAATTTTTAACGATAAATTCTTTACTAGCCTCTCTGAGACGAGGTTTACTTGTGAGCCGCTATCAGGAGCGCTCGAAACTCTCCTTTCCTTTCATTGATCCCTTTCATCACTACCTTGGCCGTTGCCAATAGAGTGTATTTTCTGCTAATTCCATAAGCAGAAACTGCAGACGCAGATGTAGCAACTTGATTGCCTGTTTCCAAATGCAACATTGTGTTATGTTTTTTATCGCATTTGAAGCATCCCCTCCAAGAGCAATTTTTAGCCATATGGTCCGGCTTGAAGCAATTGACACACAATTTGTGTCTCTGTACCCAAATAAGCCGCTCTGCTGCGGATTTCATTTTAAACTTTTCACATTGGAAGAGTTTGTGCTTTGCCTACTCGCAGAAAGCACACAAAGAACTGTTTGTCGAGCATGTCTTCTTTGGGTTTAGTTTTTCAATGCTGCGATTTTCAATTCTTGGTTTCCCAATCGCCTCTAACGTTAGGAAGCGCTGTTCCAAGAATGATAGGAAATCCTTTACTTCCTGTAGCTCCCCGGTGTTGGACAGAGATTGCTCATAAAGTGCGTGGTTGAATCTATTCAATTTCCTTGTCATATGAAAGAATATGACAGCATCTGACGATTCCATATTAACGCCTACATTTTTTAAAGCTTGCAATGATTCAAAAATATTATCATGCAAATTCTTTATAGAAGCTGCGTCATTTTCCACATTTGGGTGATCAAACAATTAATTAAATCGTTGTTCCTGCAACACTGACCAAGCAGTGTTGTAATCGGCTTCTGTTAATTCCATGTACCGTATCAATCTCTCTGCTTCTCCAGAAAGGTTTGATTTTAAGTACCACATTTTCTCTATTGTGGATACATTTGACTCATGAACCACCTTTTTATAGATGTCATGAAATTGTTGCCATTTCAGGTAATCCCCATTAAATTTTGGAATGGGAATTTTGGGTACTTGCAATGATTGTATTGATTGCAATACAGTGATTGTATTACTACATTTTCTGCTGGTGCCACACAGAATTTTAGCATTGCATTTTCTGCGGCTACAAACGTAGATATATTATATCCTACTTCGGCTAGATTTTCCGCTAGCCGATGAATTTCATAATGGATTTCTTCAATTTGCCTCCATAATTTGTCGACTACCGTTTTGTAGTTCATTTTTTCTTCAGGCACAATTTGACTTAATGTCTCCCTAATTTTATCTTTGCCAAATGGTCCTTCCAATCATCCACTATGTTAGTTACAACCGCCTTCATTTTGCTGAAATAGTCCGTTACAAAGTAGTCATCTTCTGTTGGCACGTTGTTTAATTTGTCCATTAACTCCTTATGACTTTTCTCGAAGTTCTCCCACATGTATTCCAGGAGCTCAAGTTTCTCCTCGAAATAAGATGGCTTCATTTTCATGGCGAAAGAATCCTTTTTGGTATTCCGAATGAAAGCCTGAATTGTTTCTCCTCGTTCTGTCTGCTGCTTATAAAACTCCTCCATGTTTTTATATTCTTATGTAATTGCTTATTTGTACTATTACTTGACCCGATGGGAGTTTATTTATTTTGTCAAAGACAGGGAACGCTCCGACTCGTTCGTAAAATTGGTCAAGTGTAGCACAAATAAGAATAAGAAATAAATCGAAGTCGTCTTTTGATTTGTGCGTTACCAATAGTTAATTTTTATTTCCAATATACCTATTCTTTACACTGATAAACGCCACGACAGTGAAACCAGTTTTTTTTTTTTTTTTTGAGTTTTCTTTCTTTATTATATATTTTCAAAAAATGCTGACCAATGTCAAACTATATACTCGTGTGTACTACCTGGGTTACTGACCGAGTTAACTAGGTGTTTGCAACAGAGTTTATAAGTTGATCAAACTATTATTTTATGAAAATAACTTTTTTATGATTTGGTCGCCTCGTTGACACAAATCGTGTTAATTGTTACCAAAGTGATCGCCTAGTTGATCAACTTTTATTCAATGGGTATGCATTGCTACGATTGCCAAGTTAATCAATTGCGATATTTTTAGTAGGGACCCCAGATTGATGTGAAATGTTCATCAATTTGTGCCCTCGCTTAGGATTGTTCTGTGTCCAAAGCGTGCAAAAAAAGTAGTCGCCTAGTTGACCAGTTTCCTTGTTGTTCAGAGATCGGTCGCCTGAGTTAACTAATCCAGTTCTCACTTGATGACGGTTTCACCAAGTCTGTAACTCTGTCAACTTGGAGCCGCCAAAGTCGGGGTCACCAAAATGTTCAATGAAAGACGTTAGTATTTGTTGAATTTATTAATTGTTTATTTATTTATAATCAAATAGGCACTAGCACATAAACCAGTGACTAATAGTCGTCGCAACCAACACATAAATTGCGTGGACTTCGGAGCGAGATTACAAGGGTAGAGATGGGGGCCAAAGACACAGCGATGCACACCCGATGTAGTTACAATTGGTATCTGATCTTACAAAGAATAATGCATTTCTTTTATAGTAAAACTAAAGAGCTCACTAGTGCATAGTTCGACTTATTGTTTGGTCAGCAAAATACGTCTTTATTGATAATAGCTAACTATAGCAACTTGATTAACTAGATCTTTATTGTTAACTGCTGACCATATCAGATCTACTTATGACTGATGAGCCATCGATATCTATAAGCGGGTTACATACTTATATTGGCATACATTTCCATTTGTTCTATATTATAAGTGTCTTAATGTTATCTTATTTTATATAATCTAAACACCAATAGCTACATTGACATTGTGATCCGATCCGGCTGAATCCGAGATACATAACAAACAGAACGACCCTATATTCAAAATTTCAACTCTGTAGCTTTAACGGTCGAGGAGAAGTTTGCTTCAATCCAGACGGATGAACGAACAATGAAGCAATGAAACGAACGAAGAGCAATGAAAATTTTGCTATGCTCCTGCTACCGCTCCCGTTTTTGACGAGAGCAGGAGCAGAGTCAAAGGCAAACTACGAAAAATAAATGCTATGCTCTGCTATAGTTTTTGACGTTTAAAAAGGTTATAGCAATAGCAATACAGAAAAATAAAACGAATTTTCATACGTAGCCGTAGCGGTAGTTCAAAACCTAGATCGAGGTGAGAGCAGATGAAATATTTTTTTTGTTTGCTACCGCTCTTATTATATTCATTTTTGATATTACTATTATGCTTAAACTAATATTTTTTTTTTAATTTTAACATTGGTTAAACTAATAAGAAAACATGTAAATTAACCTTTTGATTCTATTTTCATATTTTCATTATTTAGATTAAGACACAGTAATTATTTATTAATTTACAGAGCAGTAGAATGAAAAGAAATCATTTTCCTGCACCCAACAAACTTTGTCCAACAGAACAAAAATATAATATCCATAAATTTTCAAATAAATACGAAATGTTGACAGGCAGAACTCTCCTAAAACCCTACAAAGCCGAAATAAATTATAAGGAAAAATACGCAAAACTGGGAAACTATACATTTTATTTCAGAGATATTGAAGAAATAGAAGAAGAACATAATATGGAATGCTTGGACCCACCTACAAGATGGACCCAGACACGAATTTTGCGATTGAAAATGAAATAATAGAAAACAATGAGTGAGTGAGCAATCGACCATATAAACAACGAAGAAACACAAAAACTTAAAAAAGTCTTGTACGAATTCAGTGACATTCAGTACCGCGAAGGTGAAAATTTGACTTTCACGAGTACAATAAAGCACTCTATTCATACAAAGCATGAGGACCCAATTTATAAACGTCCATACAAATATCCCCAAACATTTGAAATAGAAATAAACAAACAGATAAATAAAATGATTGAACGGGGTACCATTCGAAAATCGAACTCACCCATTTCGATCGTTTCAAAAAAAAACCAGATGCTTCCAACAGCAAAAATTTAGTTTATTCATTGACTATCGAAATTTAAATGAGGTCACTATAGATGACAAATTCCCAATTCCAGTCATGGATGAAATTCTCGAGAAACTGAGAAAATGCCAATACTTCACCACCATTGACTTAGCTAAGAGATTTCATCAAATTCTAAGGGGTCCTGAATCTATTGCAAAAACAGCTTTCTCAGCTTAACATGTCATATATTTATTTATTTATTTATTTATTTATTTATTTATTAACGTCAACTAAATCAGCAGTCGACGAACAAGCTTAAGCTAAAATACAGATCGTAATTAATTCACGAAGGTAGCTTAGCTTTATGCACAACTAAACATTTCCGACCCGGTGGAGGTGTTTTATTTGCAACAAGGTGCCAGCTATGTCCCGATTCACAGCCAATGTGGTCAGGGGATGAGTTGCACCCAATCCAATATCCAGTCCATAATACTGTCAGTGGTTACGCTGAAGAGAAGTTACAGATAGATGAGGAGAAATAAGGTGAGAAAGGTTGTTAAAAGATTGGCAAAGAACACGAAGAGGTTCGCGAAGAGAGTAGTTAGTCAGACATCTACTAAGGTGAAGAGGAAAAAAAGTTTCTGGTCCGACGTGAGGGAACACAAAAATTTAGCGTATCTAGTAAATTGGTATAAATGACTTCGCCGTTGACTACTTTATGCAACAAGGTGCCAGCTATGCCCCGATTCACAACCAATGTGGTCAGGGATGAGTTGCAGCCAATCCAATACAGTCCAGAATACTTTCAGTGGTTACGCTGTAGATAATTAAAAAGTATAGCGCGAAGAGAAGTGACAGATAGATGAGGAGAAATAAGGTGACAAAGGTTGTTAAAAGATTGGCAAAGAACACGAAGAGGTTCGTGAAGAGAGTAGTTAGTCAGACATCTACTAAGGTGATGAGGAAAAAAGTTTCTGGTCCGACGTGAGGGAACACAAAAATATAGCGTATCTAGTAAATTGGTAGATATGACTTCGCCGTTGACTACTTTATGTAGAAAAAGAATGCCAAATACGAGCCTACGGTTGTAAAGTGAAAGAAGATTAATAAGAAGAAGTCTGTCAGAATAAGAAAGTAGGCGAAGATTCGGGGCCCAATTAATACCGCGTAACGCAAACTTAAGGAATTGCTTCTGTATCGATTCAATACTACGCTGGTGAACATCATATTGAGGGTTCCACACTGGTGAGCAATATTCTAGAGTAGGGCGAACTAACGAAGTGTATAAAACCTTTGTCACATATGGATCATCAAATTCTTTGGCCCAACGTTTAATGAAGCCAAAAAGACTGTATGCTCTATTGCCAATTCAAGATATATGAACATTAAAAAAAAGTTTTGGGTCAAACATAACGCCTAAGTCTTTAAATGATGGTACACAATTTAATAGAACAGACTTAATTGAGTAATGAGCTAGGAACGGCGAAAAACGACTGAAAGTCATAAAAGAGCATTTAGAGGCATTAAGGTGTAATTTATTAACGTAACACCAAACACAGAACGCATCGAGATCTGATTGCAAGTACTGTTGGAAAGAAGGATCATTATATGAATAACAAATCTTGACGTCATCCGCAAACATGAGCACGCGTGAATGAGCCAAGGCCAAAGGCAAATCGTTTATAAACAAGGTAAATAACAGTGGGCCCAGATGACTGCCTTGGGGGAAGCCTTACTAAAGTCAGTATAAATAACATCAGTTTGACACTTTTTACGGAAGCCATGGTGTACAAGGGTAGTCAATTCTAAAAGGTTGGTAAGCGACGAACGACCTTTCATGAAGCCATGCTGACAAGGAGAAATAGTGGATCTGGATAGGTGTTGAAGGGAAGACGCAATAATTTTCTCAAACAGCTTAGGTATTGCCGAAAGTTTGGCAATGTCACGGTAGTTAGAAATATCCGATTTGTTACCCCTTTTAAAAAGCGGAATAATAAAAGACTCCTTCCAAATATCAGGGAAGCGACAAGTCTCACTCGATATAAAGAATAACCAATATAAAGGCTTAGATAGGGAAATCGAACACATTTTAAGAATGCAACTAGATATATTATCAAGCCCGGGTACGAAGGAAGAGGTCATAGATGACAAGCTAGAGATAATACAGTCTTTAGTAAGACTATGAAAAAACATACAATTTTAATGTGGAATTGTGAAGGGATAAGGTGTGGGATCCGAAGCAGTAGTAGAATAAGTCGACTGAAAGAATTTAGCAAACAGATCTGCAATATCTGAATCACTATTAGCAGTCTGGTCATTAAGTCTGAAGGTGGAAGGTAATAAATTGGAGCGTCTTTTGGAATTAACAAAGTTATAAAATCTTTTGGGGTTCTTATAAAATTCAACCTTACAGCGAACGATATAATTATTGTAGCATTGAGTATTTAAAAGACAAAATTGAGATTTGGCTACACAATAATTTGCATAAAGTCGCGAACCAGTTTTTTTAAATCTTAAAATATCTCGATTTAATGTTACGGAGATTAGAGAGCCTACGTGTGAACCACGCACTGGAGACGGTAGAGACATTCACATAAGGAACGCATTTATCAATTAGAGAATTAAGAGCAGAGTAGAAAAAATTTATTGCACAATCTATATCACAGCACTCAAATAAAAATGACCAATCAAAAGAGAAAATAAGGCTGTTAAGAAGATTGATATTTGTTTTACGAAAACATCTACGACGAGAATTTGAGATGTTATTAAATGAATTATTAACGGAATTGTAAGAAATAGTAATTTCAATGGTAGGGTGATAAGTATCTTCAGGCTTCACTAGGGGCTGTGTTGGTGATACAGCACTAACAGTAGGATCAGAGACAAAAACAAGATCGAGGATTCTTTTAGAAGAGTTAAGAAAAGAATTCAACTGATATAGCGGACATTCAAGTAGGCTATCAAGAAAAACATGTTGAGATGAAGGAATTAAGAAAGATAGATTATCATCAACAAGCCAAGGAACATTAGGCAAGTTAAAATCACCTAAAGCTATAAAAAAAATCACGATCTTTAAGACGACTAAAAATAGTTCGCAAAGCATCAGCATGGTGCATGTAGATCATGATTTCAGAAGTTGGAGGAATATATGAACAAGAGTCATATAAGCTAAAGTTAGAACATGTAACTTCGACGCAAATAAACTCAACACCTAAGGGGAGATCAATCGGCACAACACTTGAACACAGATTCGAGCTGACAGCAATGAGTACTCCACCGCCACGTCGACCAACACCATCAAGCCTATAAGAAATAAAGTTATTAGAAAGAATTTCATTATCCAAAACAGAGGAATTAAGCCAAGTTTCAGAGAAAGCTAATATGTTAGCCGAAAAGGTTTGGCTATCACAGAATTATTTCGAGAGCTTGGTAAGAAGTCCTCTTACATTTTGATAATGAATGCAAAGACTAGACGTTATTAGTTTTTTTAAGCAGAAGATACATTAGGAAGGTGGACAGGCAAAGGACGGGAGCGCTTATTGGGCGCAAACTCGTGTACAACTAGGCCCTCTGGCCAAAAGTTAGGGTCAACCATAGCTGAGAAATACTCATTTGGTACAGTAATTTTAAAAGAGGAGATTTCGCGAGGCCTAGAAAACTTAAACTTTTGAATTAAAACCTTAGCAGGGCATATATTACCAATGTAAGCTCCCACAGACGATTCAGAAGTATCTGGAGCAAGCCTAGAGATAAATAATTGTTTACGATGAGGCACTACAGTTAGTGGAGGCGGAGGAGCATTGGGATCCGCAAGTGATTGAAAGCCGGCATGATCCAGTAATTGATCAAAGTTCCCGTGAGGGATAGATTGAGGTACACCAGGGCTTGTAGTGGATACTTCAATCTGAAAAGAAGAAGATGGTGTAGGCGAAAGTAAAATGGGAGAAGAATAGAGAGTGCGGGCGACTGCTTATGAGGCAGCTCAAGGGTACATTTCTTGGGCAATTCCTTAGAAGGTGGACCAAACTTGAATTGCGACAATAAATGTATGCTAGAGTCACACTCATTAGACAGCTGTTTGGCCATTTTATTTAGAGAAAAAAACTTTAAACGAAGATCCCTGTACATTCGGCTAAAATCAAGCTGCTGGCTGGCACTAGATGGGCAAGTCCAGCGCATTAAGCCAAGCTCAGGCTTAGACACAGACAAACCAGAAAATTTGTCGTAATCACGGCCGTTGAGGCCAGCACATTTTAAGTGAATAAGATTATCGCAAAGCCAACACGATATTGCTCTATACTGATCGTCAAAACGATCAGAATGCTTGCAATTGGGTAGACACCAAGCCATTGAAAAGCCAAAAGAAACACAAGACAAAAAAAAAAAAAATATATATATATATATATAGAAAAGTTTAAATAAACAGCACAAAGATAATTATCGATAAAAAATCAATAATTACAAATAAAACAAAGAGACAGCTAGAGTACACAGCACAAGAGAGAATGCAAGAACAGTTATAAGACGAGCTTTGAGAGGCGGCTTTACAAAAGTGATTACGCGGGAGAGAAGCTGAGCACAAGCACAAAGCAGAGAGAACAACAAAACCACTAGCACTGATGGGGGCGATGAGGGGAGCAACTGCAGAAGCAATATCAAGAGAGAACAATAAAAAAAAATGTACAAAAAATTTAAATGCACCAAACACTAATCACGAAAAAGAAAGAAAATGTGTTTAATTTGGCGAATTATGCAAATAAAACACAAGGGTTTCAAGCAAACGACACCAGGGAAAGCGAAAACAAACTTAGCACAATTAAAAATTGAGAGAAAACAATATATATTAATAAAAACTCAGGAGCTACGCAAAAACACGACCGTCACGTCAGAGAGCATCTATTACGAATACACACGAATGCTATTTGGTCTTAAAAATGACCCGACAAAATTCCAAAGACCTTATTTATAAGGATTACCTTGTTTATCTGGATGACATTATAGTGTACTCCACTTCATTGGAGGAACACATAGCATCACTTTGAAAGGTATTTAACAAACTAAGAGAAGCTAATCTTAAACTCCAACTCGACAAATGCGAATTTATGAAAAAAAAAACAAAAATAGAATTCCTTGGTCATATAATAACAACAGAAGGTATTGTAGTATACTTTTAGGGATAGGATTAGGCCACATACTTTTAGGGATAGATTATAAGTAATTAGAACTTAAGCATAATATCTAGCTTTAAGTACCGTTAAGGACACTAGCCATAAGACCAATGTAAATATTCCCCTATAAATACCGGGCTTGCGGCCCCAATAAATCACTTCAAGTCAAACCTTGCCTTCGCCTATTTCATGGCGATCCTGCCTAACATTGGCAACAAATAAAAAAGCAATAAGAAAAAAAAATATCAAAGAAGCTAACTTCGGCTATGCCAAAGTTTATATACCCTTGCAGTCTTTGGCAATAATTTTTTTACATTTTGAATTTTCTTTCCCTGCAACTGAATTCATCAATACACAAACAAAACATTCAAATTATTTCTCTTTTTATAATAAATTTTCTTTCTTCTTGCATCATTCCCTAAGCAAAGCACAACACGCATCCACATACAGTTCTTGTAACGCTGCGTCTGTGTGTGTGTATGCATGTGCTCTGTTTGAGCAGCAAGCAGCGCTGTTTGCTGCCGGCAGCACTGCTTGCTGTGTACTAGGTCATCATTTGAACCGATTTGTGTTGACTGTAACTTCTGTTCTATTTATCCGATCAGATTCAAATTTTGGGATCTGTCAATTTATGTCAAATACTATCATATTGGTAAATTTCATGGGGATACTCCAATTTTTGCAAAAATGTTTGTTCTAGAACTATATGATATAGTGCCCCGATCCTGACAAATTTCATACTTTATCTAGCCCGGGTAATAAAAAGCCCACAAAAAAATTTTATCGCAATAGCTCTTAAAATGGCTGAGTAAAACGCGTACGCACAGACAGACGGACAGACGGTCAGACGGACAGACGGACATGGCTATATCGACTCAGCTTCTCATGCTGATCAAGAATATATATACTTTATGGGGTCGGAAACGTCTCCTTCTGTGCGTTACAAACATCTGACCAATTTTATAATACCCTCTGCAAGGGTATAAAAATACATAATCCTTGCCATACAAAAAAAAGAGGCAAAGTGAAAAAAGGAAGCAGATTCAAATACCGATGACCAGGACCATTACCCAAATAAAGCGGCGAGGTGGCCTACTCGTCAGACTTAGGAGGCAGCGAGCGGCCCTGCTGGCCCAAGTAAACAGCGACCCACCACCACCATGGGCGGAGGCATGCCAAATTTGGATTAGGATATGCCGACTTGAGGAACAACAGCAACAAAAAAAAAAGGGAACACAACACCAAAACCAAAAAGAACCGACCAAAACAGGGAAAAAAAAAAAAAAAAAAAAAAAAAAAATAAAAAAAAAAAAAAAAAAAAAAAAAATAAAAAAAATCCTTTTTGGGAAAAAAAGTTTTCTCCCCACTAAAAAAAAAAAAAAAAAAAAAAAAAAAAAAAAAAAAAAAAAAAAAAAAAAAAAAAAAAAAAAAAAAAAAATAAAAAAATTTTATAATAAAATAATTAAATAAATAATAAATCCAAAAAACAAAAAAAAAAAAAAAAAAAAAAAAAAAAAAAAAAACAGCAACAACAAAAAGAGGCAAAGCAGCAAAACCAACAGCAGAAGAACCAACCAGCAACAGCAGCAGAAGCAGAAAAAAAAAAAAAAAAAAAAAAAAAAATAAAAAAAAAAAAAAAAAGTAAAAAAAAAAACAACCTTGTAGGAAAAAGTTATTTTGCCACAACAAATTTAAATAAATAAAAAAAAAAAAAAAAAAAAAAAAAAAAAAAAAAAAAAAAAAAAAAAAAAAAAAAAAAATTTTTAAAAAAAATTTTTTAAAAAAAAAAAAAAAATAAAAAAAAAAAAAAAAAAAAAAAAAAAAAAAAAAAAAAAAAAAAAAAAAAAAAAAAAAAAAAATATTATTTAATTTAAATACACTAAAATGAAAACTACACAAAAACGAAAAAAAAAAACATATATATAATTAAATTATTTAATTTAATTTTATTTCAAAGTTCGTTCACTTAATTTAATTTTATTTCAAAGTTTGTTTCACAGTTTTATTTTTCTTAAATTATGTGGTTTCTTTCGAACAGTAGATTAGCGAGTGAGTCGACTAGCAAAAAAAATGAAATGGTAAAGCAACATAGGCGTACGTGACTTAGTGCAGGCTGTACACACTCTTCTTTCTTTATGTTCTTTATGTTTCTTTATATTTACAGTTGCACTAAGTCCATATTCCAGTGCAAAGCATACAAGCATAAATTCTAGGGTAGCAAAAGGTATGATAGGTTAAATATACAACTCGCCCACTCTTCAAAAATTGTCGTCCCGACAATGTCTTAATTTTAACAAAGAAAATTTTCAAAATCCTTTTTTTTTTTTTTTTTTTGTTACAATTTGTTTTGTGTTAATTATTGTACTATGTGTATCATTTATCGCATACAAACAAAATCAGAATTCTCTTTTTTTTCAAATATAATTATTATGATTTGTTTTCTTTTTCTTTTTAAATTTACTTCTGTGATGAATTATTTTTCTGCCTCTATTCTCTTCTTCATAATGTTTTTCATCTAGTTCAGTTATTTTTCCTGTTTTCCGAAAGGGGTTTGAGATTTTAAGTCTCGCATCTGGCATTTTTCTAAATCTGGTATCAACTTCAAACTCTGCTCGTTTTTTATTAAGCTTTCCAATTTTGTGTATTTTCTTAGTTTGCGTGTCGACCGTTGGTTTCCCTGAATAAAGAAATATCATAGCTGGAGCTTGTCCAGTTGTTGAATGTATCATTTTATGATTATAGGTGAACAATATTGTCTCTACTGAAGTTTCTATATCTTCTGTGTTATTAACTGAATTGATTATTCGAAATTTCTCATTCAATGTTTTGTGCAATCGTTCTACATCAGCTATTCCATTTTTACTTGTAGTAACTTGGAGTTCAACATTTTCTTTCTTTAACCACTCGTGGATTGCTAGACTCATAAAGGAGGAATCTTTGTCCGCTTTAATGAATTGTGGTTTTCCCATATCGTTAAAAATCCTTAGTAACGCTCTCTTTGTTTCTAACCAGTCCCTGCCTTTAACTTCTATGAGGGTAGCGAACTTTGAGTATACATCAATACAAGAAAGGAACGTTTTTTTTTTTATAATGTAGAAGTCAATAACATACTTTTCCCTAATCGTGAGTAGTTCTGGTGTGATTTCTAAAGGTAAATCCGTATTTCTGTGTTCAGATTTACTTAAATTGCAAATATTACAATCGTTTATAATGTTTTGTATAATTTCTGCCGATTTTGGGTAATAGTATTGCTGCTTAAAAGTCATTTCAACCTTATTGATGCCTGAGTGAAGAGTGTCCAAATGAATTTTCAATATAATCTCTTTTAGTTCAGCATAAGTCAAAATGTCGCGCAATATTGTTGAAGTCTTGGTTACCTTTATATTTGAGTTTATGAGACGAATGTATTCTCTTTGAAATATACCGAAATCATTTTCATCTTCCATAAAGATCGCACTATTTCGCATGGAAAAATACTTTAAAATTATATGCTTTGCTAGTTCAGAGGTCATTTCTTTATACTCAATAGTGATTTTAGTTTTTGAAAAATACCTAGTTTCACTTTCATAATTTCGACTTGCCTTAACAAATTTTATTTGTCTCTCAAAATAATTCAGTGGTCTTTCTGTTATTTGAATACATCTATGGTTATCCTCTGCAGCACTGTGCACAGTTGCCTTAGTTGTAAGGTTATCGGTTACCAATACTTCTCCATTAGGTAATTGTATTCTTGACAAGGCGTCTGCCACATGATTCTCCCTGCCTTTAATATATTTAATTTTGAAATCATATTCGCTAAGCTTTATTTTCCAGCGTTGGAGTTTCATGTTGGGTTCCCTAATCGTACTAAGCCAAACCAATGGTTTGTGGTCACTAAGAACCTCGAAACTTCTTCCGTAGAGATACGGTCTGAAATATTTCGTCGCCCAGACGATTGCCAATAACTCTTTTTCAATAGTACTATAATTTTCTTCGTGACTATTTAGGGTTCGGCTAGCGAAGCATATGGGTCTGCCTTCTTGAGATAAGACGGCCCCTAGTGCGACATTACTTGCATCAGTAGCAACTTTAAATTCTTTTGTAAAATCTGGATAGGCAAGAATCGGATCACTCATAATTAGAAGTTTGAGCTTCTCTACTGCTTCTATATATGAGGAATCATTGAAATCCGTGTTACCATTTTTTTTTAATTTTAAGGTTATAGGTTTTGCTATATGAGCGAATCCAGGAATAAATTTCCTATAAAAGCCACACAGGCCTAAAAATGACTTGATCTGTGTTTTCGACTTTGGCAAAGGGAAGTTTTCAATTGCATTTATTTTGTTTGGGTTGGGCTTAATTCCCTCTGTAGTAACTATATGACCTAAAAATTCAGTCTCCTTTTTAAAAAATTCACATTTGTCAAGCTGCAATTTTAAGTTTGCCTTTCTGAGTTTTTCGAAAACTTTGCGAATTGAATCATTGTGTTCCTCAAGCGAAGTTGAGAAGACAATAATGTCGTCTAAATAGACTAGGCAATGTTTATTTATTAAGTCACTAAGGACATTATTTATGCATCTTTGAAAGGTTGCAGGGGCGTTTTTTAATCCAAAAGGCATACGAGTATACTCATAGTGGCCGGATTTGGTTGAAAATGCTGTTTTTTTAATTGAGGAATCATCCATTTCGATCTGATGGAAACCTTTAGCTAAATCAATGGTAGAAAAATACTGGCTTCTGCCAAGTTTATCAAGTATTTCCTCCATGTTGGGAATTGGGAATTTATCGCTTATAGTAATTTCATTTAATCCTCTATAGTCTATTACGATTCTAAATTTGTCTTTGCCTGATGCATCTTTTTTCTTTGGCACTACCCAAAGTGGGCTACAATACGGAGAGTTGCTTTCTTTAATAATTCCCTGTTGTAACATATCCTTTATTTGTTTTGTAACTTCGTCTTCAAATGCGTAGGGGTAACTATAAGGTCTTTTGTATATCGGATCCTCATGGATAGTTTTGATTCTATGTTTAACCTCATTCGTAAAACTAAGTTGTTCACCTTCCTGATATTGTATGTCTCGAAACTCAATAAGTATTTTCTTAACACACTTTCTCTCTTCGCTATTCAAATGTTCCAACCTATATTGATTATTTTCTTCTAATTCGTCTTCTAAAGCAAAAATAGTTTCCCTTGAAGGCTGGTTTTCAACTTGATTTTGAAAAGAATATTGACCATTTTCAGATTGGGAGATATGGTGACTAAAGACAAAGTTATTTAGTGTCGTCAAACCTGTTTGAAAATTAATGATTGCTCCGCAATCTTTTAAAAGCTCTCTTCCAAATAACAAATCATAATTATTTGAGAATTTGTAAATGTAGAATATTTGACTTGTAGGTATAAGTTTGTTTGGTTGCGTTAGTACATAATTTTCTAATACAACTTCTGAATCTATGGTGTCGACATTATTTTTATTTTTCTGTATTGGAAGATTAAAAAAATTATGGTTAATTAGATTGACAGAAGATCCGGTATCTATTAGGCATTTGTAATATTTCTCATTGAACTTAATTGTTAGGTATTGTTTTCTGGAAAGGCACTCATTTGAAAATTTTCGCTCGTATCCATTCGTTGGTGTCCACTACTTCCTTCTCTATTTCTTTTATTTGGCCTATTGGTTTGCTCCTCAGATCTATTGTTTATTTCTGCATTTATCGGATTTGCCTGTTGTCCCTGGTGTAGCTGTTGGTTAAATTGATTATACAGCTGATTGTACTGGTCAGATTGGGTTACTCCCGTTTGACCATTGGAATATTGAGGCTGAATTGACTGGTTAGACCTCGGGTCCATAAATGAATTTGATGATTGAAAATTCTGACTGTCTCTAGCCATATTACCCCGATAATTAGTTGGCATGGAACTATTTTTATTGCTGAATTGTTTCCTTTCTTCATAATAACCTTCATGCTGAGCGATACGTTTTAATTTAGATACAGTGCTGATATCGTATTTTGACAGCAACATGAATAGTCTATCAGGTAACTTTCTCTGAATACAATTTTTAATAGTATTTTCCATTGCTTGGGTATACACAGCTGAATTCACTGCGTTACCCTCTAATTCTAGTTTATCAGCAATTACACGTGACTTTTTTTGTAGCTCCTCACAAAACTTACGAAGGTTTCCCATGTAGTCCGTATTATAGAGCCTTCTTAGTAGTTCTTCGAGAGGTGTCTGCGTGCCGTACTCTTCGATTAGTGCGTCCTTCAGCAATGCCCATGAGTTTATGCAGTTTTGCCTGATATTTCTTTGAGCCTCTCCCACGATGAGTCCCTCGACAGTCCCGTATATAATGCTTTTCTGCCTTATATCGTCAGTGGGGTATAATCCAAGTAGGTACTCCACTCTTTTAATGAAAAAGCAGAGATAGTTGTTGTCTCCCTCAAACGGCTGGACTTGTCTTAATTGGGAAAGCAATTGTCCCAAGAGAGATTCAGAAAGGGCCATTTTTCCACGGAAAAGCGATTTATTTCGTGTCCGTAGATTCTTTTGCGGATTCCGTATAAAATTAGTTGGAATCCTACCGACTGCGCCAATTAAATTATTTAATTTAATTTTATTTCAAAGTTCGTTCACTTAATTTAATTTTATTTCAAAGTTTGTTTCACAGTTTTATTTTTCTTAAATTATGTGGTTTCTTTCGAACAGTAGATTAGCGAGTGAGTCGACTAGCAAAAAAAATGAAATGGTAAAGCAACATAGGCGTACGTGACTTAGTGCAGGCTGTACACACTCTTCTTTCTTTATGTTCTTTATGTTTCTTTATATTTACAGTTGCACTAAGTCCATATTCCAGTGCAAAGCATACAAGCATAAATTCTAGGGTAGCAAAAGGTATGATAGGTTAAATATACAACTATATATATACATAGATAATTAAATAATAAATTACAATTAGCCTAATATACCCCAACATACCCTAACGAAGAGCACATGTCAAACATGTGCAGTCAAAAGTGCACAAACAACAAAAGCACACTTGTAAAGCTTGCCGCGATCAAAGCAAGCTTTTGGAAAAAAGCTCAAGTAAAATTCACGAAGCTTGCAAGCACAAATAAAGCTTTCTGATCGCAGCAAACTCCACAAGATCAAATTTTCCCAATAGCGAAGTCTAAATACCCTATAAGAAAAATTATACATTTTTTTTTTTGGAAACAATATAATATATGTATATATAATATTATAAAATAGAATCTTAAACAAATTGGAAAAAAACCAAAAAAAAAAGAAGAATCAAAATTTTTTTATATATTACAAAGATGAGATGAGAAAAATGAAATACTAAGAAAACAAAATTATTTTAAGGGAATTAAATATGCCATAAAGTAACAAATGGACCAGAACATAGAAATATTGAAAGAAAAATTTCAGAAAGCATACAAGTGCCTAAATAAAACAATTTACTTACAACCTCAAACCATTAATAAGCACCTTAAAACTATCTTCGGGAGTTACAATAGAATAAAGAGTAGCAGTACAGACATATGCAATGAATCAAGCAGTAAAATCTTCACTGATCTGAATCTTCACCGGTAGATTCGAATCTAGAAGCAACTTTTGAACGTCTAGTAGCAAAAGACACAGAAGAACCAGCTGTAAAAGATAACCCAGAAGACATTCAAGATATATCAGGTGTAGAAGATAACCCAGAAGACATTCAAGATAGTACAAAACCAAAGATGTTGCAAACAAAGATTGAATTTCGTAATACAGCTTCTAAGCTGATTCAGGAGTATGATGGTGGAGTAGAAACGATTGAAAGTTTCATAGATTCAATGGAATTAATCAATGAAATAAAAGCAGAACATGAAGAAACAGCTATTAAAGTCATAAAAACAAAACTAAAGGGGGACGTTAGACTACTAGTTACAAATGAAAACACCATAAATGGTATAATCCAAACATTAAAGAAAGAAATTAAGGGTGAAACAGTTCAGGTAGCAGAGGCAAGATTAATGAATTTAAAACAAAATGGCAAGAACGCAAGTTTATTTATGTCAGAAATAGAAAATCTCACTAAATCATTGAAACGCGCATTCATAACAGACAACGTAAACCCTGAAACAGCAAAGAAATATGCAACTCAAACAGCAGTGAAATCAATCATAAAGAACTGCGATAACGAAAAGGTCAGAAGAATAATAGAAGCTGGCAATTTTACTAAAATGAATGATGTTGTGGCTAAATTTGTAAATACATCTACAAATATGGAACAGGATCACAGCGTGTTTTATACTAAAAGAAACAATTACACAAATAGGAACTCGTACAATAATAATAGAAATTATAATAATAATTACCAAAATAGAAACCCAAATGATAATACTAACTATAACAATACTAGGAATTACAATAACTATAATAATAATTATAATCGAAGAAATTATAACAATAGAAATATAAAAGCTAATTATCCTCCTAAAACACAACAAAATAATAATGTCAGATTTACAAACGTAGAAGAAAATTCGGAAAACTCCGAAAGTCCCCTGGTGTAAAAAATCGAACAAATAAAATATATAGTTTAAATTGCAACTTTAATAGCTACATAACTTTAAACTTTGACGATGTAGGGACAATAAAATTACTATTAGACACAGGAGCTGATGTATCACTAATAAAACAAAAAATATTAAGAAAAGACAATACAGTTGACATACAAAGACGGACAAAACTTAGTGGAATAGGCAAAAACGTCCTATTTACAATAGGTGAAACCAAACTAAAGATCAGCAACCTCTCAATGGTACACACCTTCCAAGTAATAGAAAATGATTTCCCCATCCCATGTGACGCAATCCTGGGGTTTGACTTTATAAAAAAACTCAATTCCACACTCAATTATTCCACCAACAAATTGATAATAGATCCATAATCAAGATATAAAATTATAATCAATATAGGGATTAGTCAAAACACACATGTATTCCATATACCACCCAGAACAGAAAAAATTTTACGCATTGCAATATCCTCAAACAATAATAACATCTTTATCCCTAATCAAGAATTAAACCCGGGGGGTATTCGTCGCAAACACTATTGCTTCTAAGACTAACCCATATGTCCGCATGTCAAATTCTAACGACACAGACGTGCAAATTACAAATATAAACCTATTAAATGAAAAACTGTCTGATTATGAAATCTTAAAAATAGACAAACAACATGATTCAAAACATAAATCCACAATAATGAACAAACTAGCACCTCATTTTCCCGACTTCGTGAAAGAACCTCTACATAAATTATGCTCAGAATTTGATGATGTATTCGCAATAAAATCTGAACAAATATCCTCCAACAATTTCGATAAACAAAAATTAAGACTCAAAGACACAACACCAGACTACACCAAAAACTACAGGATAGCACACAGTCAAAAAACCCAAAATCAATAAACAAGTAGACAAATTGATCAATGATGATATTATTGAACCATCAATGTCAATATGAATTCAATACTAACAGAACTTTGCAAAAATTTTAACATAACTAAAATTAACCTCACGGCGCACCATCATCAAACTCTTGGAACAGTAGAAAGGAGCCATAGAACTTTCAATGAGTAATCGTATCAGGTTATATATATCCATTAAAAAAGACGACCGTACATGGTTTTGCACCTTTTGAACTAGTCTTTGCGAAACATCCTAAAACTGTCCCATTATCATCTGAAATTGTAGAACCCATTTACAACATTGATGACTTCAATAAAGAAATAAAATTTAAACTACAAATAGCACAAAATAGAGCAAAACTACTTATCGAAAAATTTAAAGCATTACAAAAAAAAACATATGATACAAAAAAAAAAAAAAAATATCTCTAACTGAAGGACAAGAAATACTTTTAAAAAATGAGACAGGACATAAATTAGAAAACAAATACACAGGCAAATATAAAATACAGAGCATAGGTCCTTACAATAATATTGTAATAACTGATGATGAAAACAAAAAGCAAACAGTACATTTAGATAGAATGAAAATAATATAAGTAGGATAAAGGAAAAATATAAATATTTTTCTCTTTGGAAAAAAAGAGGTGTAGTATACTTTTTGGGATAGGATTAGGTCACATACTTTTAGGAATAGATAATAAGTAATTAGAAGCATAATTTAGCTTTAAGTACCGTTAAGGACACTACCTGTAAGACCAATGTAAATGCTCCCCTATAAATACCGGGCTTGCGGCCCCAATAAATTATCAATCAATACACATACATACATGCGTCGGCCCTTTATCTGTTTTGTTCAGTAATAAATTGGCACTCAACTGATTCAGTAGCAAAGAATAATATGGGAAATTTTAACAATTAATTTCAAAGTACAGTCCACTGCTGGGCCAAATCACCATCAACTGTTTATGTTTTTCTACAACTTTGTTTTGATTCTCTTTTTTCTTATCAGGCAAAGGATTCCTTGACAGAAAATCTACATGGGACATACGTTTGCGTCCACTATATTGAATGTCAAATCGAATGCTTGAATACTTTTACCATAGGTAAAAGTAGACCATAAATTGGGTAAAGGTGTTCATTTGTTAGTAATTATTTATACAAATTTTATCTATCAATGTATAAAGATTTGTTCTTTTTATATATGTATGGATGTATCATCATCACAAAAAAAATATATAAAAAGAATAACGGTTCACTTAAATATATATAAGTGTCGTGTATACAACAACTCACATCATACGTTGCTGCACATATACACAGTCAAACCATCCAAATTGAAATCTCCAGCGCACCAGCTGTGCGGAAAACATTTCGCTGATAATTTCAAAATTTTACGGTCGGGTCGTTTTCAGTCGAACCCCAATGTACTTGGGCTCTCATTTGAAGTTGCTAAACGGCGGTTTGTGTCGCTCGAAAGAAGATTGTCGATAGATGTGCAATTAAGAAACATGTACCTAGAATTTATGGAGGAATATCTTTCATTGGGACATATGTCAGAAACCGACAATAAATTTCCCATTCATCCACACTTTTTCATTCCACATTAAATCGTTTAATACTCCAAAGCACGTCGACGAAACTTTGTTGTATTTGATGCATCATGCCAAACTTCGTCTCAAGTATCGTTGAATTACATCTTGATGGTCTATCTCACCATTCAAGTGGAGCTGTAATCGACTTTGCTTCGATTTCGTTTGCATAAGTATGCCTTGACAGCTGACGTCAATAAAATGTACCGTTAAGTAATGGTACATGAAGCAGATCGAGATTTCCAGCTTATATAATGGAGAAAAAACCCAGATGATTCTTTAAAAGTGTTCAGGTCAAACACTGTTACGTATGGTACGGCACCAGCTTCGTTTATGGCTATACGGAGTTATACCTGCCCCTCTCAGAGCGACAAAACGGAACATTCTCTCGGGGAAATCTCGTTTATTTGAGAGGAGAAATCTTAATGCAAGAGCTGTTGCTCAAGAGACTTGAGTGGGACGAATCAATTCCAGTAAATTTGGAGACAGCATGAAATGAATTAAAGGCATCTATAGTAAATACAAAGAATATAAAAATTCACTATTTGTCCATACGGAAGCTCAATCCCCGATAGAGATCCATGGATTTGCTGAAGCCTCAATGAGAGCATATGAATGTTGTATCTAAGTGGGAGTCAAAATTGCGGCAGGTTTCAGCACTTCATTGCTAACGTTGAAATCTAAAGTAGCGCCTCTCAATCCAAAAACATTGCCTAGACTTGAGCTGTGTGCCACTCACCTTCTTGCAGATCTGTCACCAAATCTGTAATATCATCAAGGTATGAATTAAGCGTGCATTTCTTTGGTCGGATTAGGAAATAACTCTACATTGGATACGGTGCACCCATCGACATTGGCTACGTTCGTTTCGACCAGGGTGGCTGAAATTCAAAAGTGGTCAGAGAACGTAGTTTGATGTTATGTGCCAACAAAAAAAAATGAAGTAAGTAAGTCGTCTCGCCGACTTGGGTATACCATACACCAGTAAAACAAATATTTCAAATTTGTAATAACTAATGCATTTGCCTATTTTCCACAATTCTGTTCACATGCTTGTTACAAGCATATCTCAGTATCTCGAGCACCCTAGCGCCCCCACCCGCCAACGGCCATCAAAGGCCTTATGCAAAAACGTTTATATGCATAACTCATCTATTTTTTGTCCGATTTTCATCAAATTTGGTATTTTGCTCGGTATTAGTATCAAATTTAAGCGTGCCAAATTTGATTGCACAAGGTAAAAAATTACGGGAGATAATCGAGTTTTTCAAATTTCGGGGGGCGGAAAGGGGCGTGGCAAAAACTTTATACATACAAAATGTGCGCATTTACTATGCAAATATACATACCAAATTTGGTGTCTCTAGCTGCAATAGTTTTTGAGATAAACGTTTTTTTTTGAATTGCGTGGGCGGAAAGGGGCGTGGCAAAAATTTGAAACAAACTTGATCACTCTACATACTACACGAGCCTACATTCCAAATTTGGTGGCTCTAGCTTTTATAGTCTCCGAGATCTAGGTGTTCATACGGACAGACGGACAGACGGACGGACGGACAGACGGACGGACAGACGGACATGGCTAGATCGACTCGGCTGTTGATACTGATCAAGAATATATATACTTTATGGGGTCGGAGAAGCTTCCTTCTGCCTGTTACATACATTTTGGCGACTTTAATATACCATTTCACCCTATGGGTGTATGGTATAAAAAAACCCCATCTGACATCACAAGGTTGTGACGTTGATGAATTAGTCGACTAGATTTTGTTAAAAGGTCCAGAGTTTCTTAGTAAAACTCATTGTGAGTGGCCTAACAACCAGCATGTACAACATGTACTCTCGAACACAGAGCGCAGTTTGGAGGTGAAAAAATCAGCTGTCATGCTGACTCTCAGGGTTGACGAGAACCCTCTAGTTGAGATTATCGGATTTTCAATAGATATTGAATGGGTTCGTTAGAGCGCCAAAATGGGTCAGAAAGTTCTAGGGTTCGTAAGAGTGATAAAAATTATTCGTTAACCACAATCGTTTCCATTATCCCCGACGGAACTACCTTTCAGTATTGCTTCATCGGGGGGAAAAGCCACCTACGTCGGGATTCGAACTCGAGAGCAACAGAATTGTATATTTAGGGTTCGTAAGAGTGAGATGTTTTGTATCTGTTTTAAATACAAGCCCCGTCTTATGACGCAAATAATGGGAAATTTGCCGGCAGACAAAGTTAAAGAGCTCCGCCCGTGCACCATTTGCGGCGTCGATTTTTGTGGTC
The DNA here is from genome assembly GCA_018150345.1 of Drosophila equinoxialis. NCBI lineage: Eukaryota > Metazoa > Arthropoda > Insecta > Diptera > Drosophilidae > Drosophila > Drosophila equinoxialis. The sequence continues at coordinate 484,588 of JAECWI010000729.1, forward strand.
CAGTACACATAACATTAAGAATTCGAGGAACGTCTCCATACAAAGCTTATATTGTACTTTTTGATTGCTTTTTTTCTAAAGCGGTTCATTTTGAATTAGTGTCTGATTTAAGTGCTAACACACTTCTTATGGCTATCCAAAGGTTTATCGGCCGGAGAGTGGTACACCGAGTGGTCCACTGCGACAACGCAACGAATTTTGTCGGAGCGAGCTTGGTGCTACTGGATCTTCGCGGCAAGATCGAAGGCGAGGTTTACGCAGTTCGAGAATTCGCATTATGAAGAGGATCCGAATTTGCGTTCCGCATAAGTAAAGTCTAGTCGAGCTATAATCGCATCGACTTTTTTAGCAGCTTTATACAATGCTGGAGTGGAACTAGCGGTACTCTTTTCTTTATTCTTAATTGTGCCTACTGCTTGGTATTGGGCGGAGCTGCCCATATAAGGTCAAAATAGCACGTATGCGAAAGACGCTGCGGAGCGCCTTGATATATACTTGATTGCCATCGAAATCTGGCAAGGATCTAAAGACTGCAGACTGCAGCCGGATGTTCAAGCGCAGTCTGCACTGCCACTTTTACTATTTTCATCAGCTCCTCTGATGTTGGCATTTCGTTATTTTCTTTCTGTTGCTCACTGTTGTCTCTCTTATATTAGAACCTTTAATAATTTCTAGTCACTACTATCGCTATTTTTGTTATTATCCCTTCACATGAAGAGACGGGAACAAAGATTTCGTTTAATAATGCAAATTTTTGTAATGATTCGTGCGGAAAAATAATTATTTCTAATAGAGAATTTCTATCTCGAGGTTTTGTTAAACTAACACCTTTGCCGCTGCCGTCCAGTGACGTGACTTTATAGTTATTTTTAATTAAATTTTTCAAAAAATTTTTTTAGTATACATATTCTTTTTTTTGTTACTTACTAGTTTAAGAACTTTGGGTTTTTTTTTCTTTTCCTTTATTTTTAATTTTTGTTTATGCCCAGCAGGCAAGGTAGACAAGGGTTAAGGGCTGATGGAGGCGAGCTTCCACCTCTCACCGCTCTTTCGAAGATGTTAACCGCTCGCTCCACAGAAATAACACCCCATTACTTTCAAGCGGGGCTTAATTTTCGCTCTTAGAATTAAGCTAGTTAAGTTCCCCACTGAAATGAAATAAAACAACAACTAAAACTAAATTTTGTGCGTGTCCTAATTTTTCGTGGAATATTAAGACCAAAGGAAATTCATTTAGCAAGAAAGAAGTTCTGCCCCCCTACTAAACATTTGATCCTTCGAGCCGGAAAACAAGATTCTCTCGAACCATTAGCATCGGTGTAGTTCCATATTTTTCAAGCTAAATAATTTTTTTTTAAATTATAGGTTTATGAGTACACGTACATGCCTCCAGCATCCGTTCCCATACTCACATACATTTAATGTGCTTCCATTGATCTTCCTAATAGAGGAATAACTTCCGCGCATAGTTCCTGCATTTATTTGTTTTTTTCCTCTTCAAAATAGAGAAATTTTGTTCCAACTATTTCTACATATTTATGTGTCTAATATATAAGGCGCCATATTGGCCATATTTTTTCCTAGCAATTTCCGAAATTTTAAACATACAAGTATTAAAAACGCCTGGACCAGTATTTCATTAACGTACTTTGAACAATTTATTTATTAACGTCAACTAAATCAGCAGTCAACGAAAAAGCTTAAGCTAAAATACAGATAATAATAAATTCACGAAGGTAGCTTAGCTTTAGGCACAACTAAACATCCCAGACCCGGTGGAGGTGTTTTATTTGCAACAAGGTGCCAGCTATGCCCCGATTCACAGCCAATGTGTTCAGCGATGAATTGCAGCCAATCCAATATCCAGTCCATAATACTTTCAGTGGTTACGCTGTAGATAATTAAAAAGTATAGCGCAAAGAGAAGTGACAGATAGATGAGGAGAAATAAGGTGAGAAAGGTTGTTAAAAGATTGGCAAAGAACACGAAGAGGTTCGTGAAGAGAGTAGTTAGTCAGACATCTACTAAGGTGAAGAGGAAAAAAGTTTCTGGTCCGACGTGAGGGAACACAAAACTTTAGCGTATCTAGTAAATTGGTATAAATGACTTCGCCGTTGACTACTTTATGTAGAAAAAGAATGCCAAATACGAGCCTACGGTTGTAAAGTGAAGGAAGATTAATAAGAAGAAGTCTGTCAGAATAAGAAGGTAGGGGAAGATTCGGGTCCCAATTAAGACCGCGTAACGCAAACTTAAGGAATTGCTTCATATTGAGGGTTCCACAATGGTGAACAATATTCTAGAGTAGGGAGAACTAACGAAGTGTATAAAACCTTTGTCAAATATGGATCATCAAATTCTTTGGCCCAACGTTTAATGAAGCCAAGAAGACTGTATGCTCTATTGACAATTGAAGATATATGAACATTAAAAGAAAGTTTTGGCTCAAACATAACGCCTAAGTCTTTAAATGATGGTACACAATTTAACAGAACAGACTTAATAGAGTAATGAGCTAGGAACGGCGACAAACGACTGAAAGTCATAAAAGAGCACTTAGAAGCATTAAGGTGTAATTTATTAACGTGACACCAAACACAGAACGCATCGATATCTGATTGCAAGTACTGTTGGAAGGAAGGATCATTATATGAATAACAAATCTTGACGTCATCCGCAAACATGAGCACGCGTGAATGAGCCAAGGCCAAAGGCAAATCGTTTATAAACAAGGTAAATAACAGTGGGCCCAGATGACTGCCTTGGGGGACACCTGACGTAACTCGAACAGTTTTAGATATCGAGGAACGAAAAGACACTTTTTGGGTTCTACCAATAAGATACGACTTTAACCAAGCCAATAGTTTCGGGGAAAAACACATATGTTAAGTTTCGTGAGAATGATCAACCGTATCGAGAGCTTTACTAAAGTCAGTATAAATAACATCAGTTTGACACTTTTTACGGAAGCCATGGTGTTCAAGGGTAGTCAATTCTAAAAGGTTGGTAAACGACGAACGACCTTTCATGAAGCCATGCTGACAAGCCGAAATAGTGGATCTGGATAGGTGTTGAAGGGAAGACGTAATAATTTTCTCAAACAGCTTAGGTATTGCCGAAAGTTTGGCAATGCCACGGTAGTTAGAAATATCCGATTTGTTACCCTTTTTAAAAAGCGGAATAATAAAAGACTGCTTTCAAATATCAGATAAGCTTCAAGTCTCACTCTATATAAAGAATAACCGAGATAAAGGCTGAGATAGGGAAATCGAACACATTTTAAGGATGCTACTAGGTATATTATCAGGCCCGGGTACGAAGGATGACGTCATAGATGACAAGCTAAAGATAATACAGTCTTCAGTAATACTAGGAAAAAACATACAATTTAAATGTGGAATTGAGAAGGGATAAGGTGTGGGATCCGAAGCAGTAGTAAAATAAGTCGACTGAAAGAATTTAGCAAACAGATCTGCAATATCTGAATCATTATTAGCAGTCTGGTTATTAAGTCTGAAGGTGGAAGGTAGTAAATTAGAGTGTCTTTTGGAATTAACAAAGTTATAAAATCTTTTGGGGTTCTTATAAAATTCAACCTTACCGCGAACGATATAATTATTGTAGCATTGAGTATTTAAAAGACAAAATTGAGATATGGCTACACAATAATTTGCATAGTCAAGTCGCGAACCAGTTTTTTCAAATCTCTTAAAAAATCTCGATTTAATGTTACGGAGATTAGAGAGCCTACGTGTGAACCAGACTGGCGCACTGGAGACTGTAGAGACATTCACATAAGGAACGCATTTATCAATTAGTGAATGGTGTAGGCGAAAGTAAAATGGGAGAAGATGTAATGGAGAGTGCGGGGGACTGCTTATGAGGCAACTCAAGGGTACATTTCTTGGGCAATTCATTAGAAGGTGGACCAAATTTGAATTGCGACAATAAATGTATTCTAGAGTCACACTCATTAGACAGCTGTTTGGCCATTTTATTTAAAGAAAGAAACTTTAAACGAAGATCCCTGTACATTTGGCTAAAATCAAGCTGCTGGCTGGCACAAGATGGGAAGTCCAGCGCATTAAGCCAAGCTCAGGCTTAGACACAGACAATCCAGAAAATTTGTCGTAATCACGGCCGTTGAGGCCAGCACATTTTAAGTGAATAAGATTATCGCAAAGCCAACATGATATTGCTCTATACTGATCGTCAAAACGATCAGAATGCTTGCAAGTAGGTAGACAACAAGCCATTGAAAAGAAATGATTACGCGGGAGAGAAGCTGAGCACAAGCACAAAGCAGAGATAACATCAAAACCACTAGCACTGATGGTATGATGGGGGCGATGAGGGGAGCAACTGCAGAAGCAATGACGAGAGAGAACAATAAAAAAAAAAATAAAAACAATTTAAATGCACCAAACACTAATCATGAAAAAAAAAAAAAACTGTTTAATTTGGCGAATTATGCAAATAAAACACAAGGGTTTCAAGCAAACGACACCAGCGAAAGCGAAAACAAACTTAGCACAATTGAAAATTGAGAGAAAACAATATATATTAATAAAAACTCTGGAGCTAAGCAATAACACGACCGTCACGTCAGAGAGCAGAAGCTTACGTTTTTTGCGTATGATTCTTTACCCAAAAAGATGCACGAGGTCATACTTAACCGTGATGCCACAACACATTATTAATTTTTTTTATTAATAAATTAAAACAGATTGAAGTAACAATAAAAAATTTTGTGATACGGTTCAAAGCCCATTTTTCTACATATTTACACATTTTCAGTGTCTCTGCTAATCGGTTGGCGCAAAAATATAAGTCGATTTGTTATATTCATTAAGATAATATTCATTTGAAAATTAAATCAAACCATCGAGGTCAATCTTTCAAAAGAAGACTATTTCAAAGGCAACACAAAAAGGTGAGCAGGTTGCCTGTATAGCTATTTCAAGAACCACTAAGTTCAATTATCAGCAGACTTTGCTAAAGCACTCCGGAATTGCAATAGCCATACCATTTCTTCAACGTTAGAATTAGTTGGGAATTGCAGCAACTAAATGAAGCGACAAAAGTTGGTAAAGCCTACAACACCGAAGACCACCTTTTTGTGCATACCCTTAGGCGCTGAATGAACTTGGTTGTTCTTGAAATTACTGTACAGACTACCTGTACACCTCAACTTTTGTGCTGCCCATGATTTAAAATCTTATAGACTAGTACGATTTACTGACCTCAAGCCGGCTGACACCCAGTTTTGATTAACTTCAAAAAAGGCGAAATCTAGACAAACACTAAAAACGGAATACGCCGTATTACACATGTGGTTTTTACAAATGCTGTAAATCCTCTTTTTGAAATATAGTACAATATACTATAACAAAAATATTTAGGCGCGACGGTTAGTTGGTTAAGGCCAAACCCTTTACGCTAATTCTGATGGCGCCCAAGGGTATGCACATAAAAAAGGTGGAATCTGCAGTTGCAAGCTTTAACTTTTTTTCGATTCATCTAGTTTGACTTCCCAGCTAGTTTTAGCTTTGAAGATATGGTATGGCCATTACAACTGTGGATTGTTTAGCGAAGTCTGCTGATTATAGAACTTGTTGCTCACCTTTTGTGGGTGTGCTGTATACCTTGGGTTGGCAGGCACTTTGTGGGCTATATATGCTGAAAGGTCACGTTGAGAAAAAGGCGTAAAAAATTAAACTGTTGCAAATTTGGGTTCCGCGTCATTTTGTACCACACCCCAACAATGTAGCCGATCATTTAGTTTGTCATTAGATTTCTTGGATTCGTAATAATTTCATAAAAAAGGAAACTTTTTTATCCTTACGCGTATTTCAGTTTCTAATTCTTTTTGGAATTCTTGTCCCAATCGGTTAGCTTTTGAAACCAGAAACTTTTTGAAACCTTCATTGTAATTCAATTGTTTAAAAAAATTGTTCATGTTTGTGGATTTTATTTAAATTCCTAGTCTTTTGGAAACGCTTTAAGTTTTCCCAAACGCTTCATTTTGCGCTTTGTGGCTTTTTCTAAGTTCCAATTCGTGCCAAACCAGTCCACTACCATCAAAACCGCAATTCCGTGAGGTTATGAGCACGAGCCTTCAAAAGGGCGATAAAAGGGCTAAGATCACTGCTTCCACGCGCACATCTTCGATTTTTTCTCAAAGTCCGCAGAGGAGTACCAGCCCTTTAGACCCTTTCTAGTCCTTTAGCTCTCAATTCCGCGCCCTTTAGCACAACCTCGCAGCAGGCCACGTCTCAGCCACGTCGAGCAAGCCAAAAAAAAATGTCAAGCCACTAGTACCATTTAACCGGTCCAAGAGTTATTCGGTCCGAATCCGAAAGGACTCTAGTTGCTTGCACCATATCCGTCGTGACCGAGTTTGAATGTTGTGGAAGGAGGTCGACTAGGAACATGAGAAACGCGAGGCACTACCAGACAATAAAGACTGCAGCTCTGAAAATTTATCCATCCAAGCTAATTATAATAAGTGCTACCAAGTATACGAGCGATGCACGGTACGATTAAGCTAGCTTATGAACGCACTCACGCAGCGATTCTAAAATAAGCGACTTATGGTCAACAGCCAATTCAGAGCACTTCTTGACCTGTCTCATATATCTCATCTCAGTACGGAAAGCCCTTACAGGATCATCAAAATGCCCTGCAGGCATCCATTCATGCTTTTGAGCACTGTAGCCTGCCAGTCACCACTTGTTCGGTCGAAGCGGATGAAAATACAACTTCAATGGCTATTTCAGTTCCCAAATCTAAACGTTCTCGAAACCACTTGGGGTGGCATGTTCGGTCGAAGCGGATGAAAATACAACTTCAATGGCTATTTCAGTTCCCAAATCTAAACGTTCTCGAAACCCACTTCTAATTTTTTTCATTTTGGTCCAGTGGAGTCATCTCCTAAATAAATATACATCTATTCACATAAGCAAAATACATATTTCCAAGGCCTGAAAAATGAAATTTCCCAAGTTCTACGCGACTCAGACGGGGTCAAGGTTCTCACGCGCAAGCTAAACACGCGAATATTGACGCATCGTCGTGTACGGTGAAGAGTATGCGACCGGGATATAAGCGTAATAGTCAGGTGGCGATCATCACAGCCCCGGTTGTTGAAATGCAAAAAATACTGCAGCTGAAAAAACTGGAAGTAGGATAGAAGCCCTGCAGAATCAAGGAACTGGAAGAGCTACCAACTGAATGCTATCGATGCCTGGGCTTTGGCCATGTAGCAGCTAAATGCAGCATCCAAGCCCTTAGGTCAAACTGCTGCCTTAAATGTGGACAGTCAGACCATAAGTCTGCAAAGTGAGATGGTTTGGAAACTGGCTCTCTTTGTGTTGAAGCAGGCGTTGACAGGGTCAAAATAGGCCACAGAGCTGGTAAACGACTATACCGTCAGATGAGGCGAACCGGAAGAAATTAAGATGACACCCATACTAAAAGTGATACAACTGAACTTGAAACATTGCATTCCGGCTAAAGATCATTTACAATTGTTGCTCTTTTCTCCACACATCGATATTTCGTTTCATATATAATGTATTGATCATATGTATAATATATTGATTTTCGTTCAACTTGTTTAACTAATTCAAGTCCAAATTAGTTAACTTCGTTCTTTAACGTCATTAATATCTATTCGCCTCACATACAGGGCTTCCTCAAGACTCAGTTCCCCTCTTCTCCGGCTTGCACATACCCCCCATTGCTCATCGAACTCGATCGACGATATTTCGTATGATTTGGTATGCACACCGCCCCACTACCCCCCGTTCGGCATGCATTGCCATCACTTTCGCTCTCCAGTTAATTGCTTGCTTCTAGCCTCTCACGAGACTCGCTCTGCCATCCAGCATCATAGAGCGAAGTCGCATCATCCACCAGTACCCGCGCTCACTCTTCACACGTGTAGCGTACGTGTGATGCGCTTGTATTGCTTGATATTCCATACAGTCATACATAGCTTACTCTTAATCCCTCCATGACTCGCTCTTCCATTCCGCGTATAGGCCCATGCCTTATTCCGATTGGAGCATAGTAGCCCTCTCGCTTGCGTATACTTTCCAGCCGTTTTAGTTCTCTCGCTCTCTGCATCCCACGCATCTTCACGCTGTGACGAAATCCGATGGTGGTCGTATGCGGTTCGATCGAGCATGTTGTATCGTATCGAAATGGTGCGTGTTTTAATTGTAGCAACATGTTGCCAAATACCATTTTCCGCAACATGTTGCTTTGGCCGTGAATTCTTGTCTTTTCGTATGTTTTCTGTGTGTTGCTTCTTGTTAATTACTTGTTTGTTGTGTGGGACATTATTGTCATAATTATGTTCCTCACAAACTCAAAGTGATCTCCTACATAAGTATATGCAAGCAGAGTGAGTGAATGTGACATAATATAATTTACAAAAATTTATCCAGTGCTAAATCAACAAAAAATAAATAAAGTAAGTCTCGCCGACTTAGGTATACCATATACCAGTAAAAAAATATTTAAAATAAAAAATGCATTTAGGTTTTTTTTTAATTTCTGATCACATGCTTTTTTATGCTTGTAAAAAGCATGTGATCAGAAATTAAAAAAAAAACCTAAATCACATGCTTTTTATGCTTGTAAAAAGCATGTGATCAGAAATTAAAAAAAAAATACCTAAATGCATTTTTTATGTGAAATATCAGTATCTCGCTCACGCAAGCTTACGCGCGCCCTAGAAAAACGTTTATATGCATAACTACTATTTTTTGTCCGATTTTAATCAGATCACAAGGTAGCAAATTATGTGAGATGATCGAGTTTTTGCAAATTACGGATGCGGAAAGGGGCGTGGCAAAATCTTTACGTATACATAATATGCGCATTTATTAAGCTTACTAAAGGATTAATCATATCAAATTTAATGTCTATAGCTATTATAGCCTTTAAAAAAATCAAATTTTTTAAAATTTCGTGGTCGTAGGAAATACACTAGTCTATGTACCAAGTTTAGCTATTATAGTCTCTACGTGTTCATACGGACAGACGGACGGACATGTCTAGATCGACTCGGCTGTTGATCCTGATCAAGAATATATATACTTTATAGGGTCGGAAAAGCTTCCTTCTGCCTGTTACATACATTTTGGCGACTTTAATATACGATTTCACCCTATGCGTGTATGGTATAAAAAAGGGGTGTTTGCAAATACAATCCACGCCTGGTGTTCACAAAATTGTGAACCACTCTTTCACATCGATAGAAAATTATATTCATCCAATCCATTCACACCTATGCATATTTCCATTTCATATTCAATATTCAAATAAAAAAAAAACAGAAGGCCGGGGCTTCGACCGCGTCAAAGTTTGTATACCCTTGCAACTTTTTGGGTTACTCTTTCTATAGCCATCAAAGTGAAATAAGTTTTATCTAAAAAGGCTAATGTTTGCGAAAGAATGGCCTACAATCTTAGCATACGAAATAATGATCAAAATCACTGTTTTTCATCGATCGTTCCTATGGGAGCTATATGATATAGTCATCCGATCTTTATCAAATTCAGCACTGTCATTAACAAATTTATTAAACTAACAAATGTTTCATTTAAAAGCAATCGCGTCAAAAGTAACGAAGTTATTGACAAAAGTCACTGTTTTCGACCGATCGTTCCTGTGGGAGCTATATGATATAGTCACCCGATCTAAAACAAAATTTGGCATAGTTTTTTATATGTGTAATAAACTTATCAACATTAAATTTCACGATAATAGCTGAGAAAATAACAAAGTTATTGAGAAAAGTCACTGTTCGTGGTTCGATCCGGCTGAATCCGAGATATACAACCCCTGCAATATATACAAGCCTACATGCCAAATTTCAGCTCTGTAGGAGGAGTTCGCGTTGATCCAGACGGACGGACAGACGGTCAGACGGACAGACGGACGGACGGACGGAAATGGCTATTTGAACTCGTCTCGTCGTGCTGATCAGGAATATATGTATATACTTTATATGGTCGGAGATGCTTCGTTCTATGGGTTGCACACTTCTGACCAAAATTAATATACCCTTTAGCAAGGGTATAAAAAGATATATATATATATATATAATTTTTTTACATATCCATACAAACATATATATATATTCCATACTAGCTGACCCGGCATCACGAAGATCTTTCAACGTTCTGTCCAGTGCCTCCAGTGACCTCTTATGGGCCATTGTGCATTCATCCCAAACAATCAATTTGCATACCTGTAGGATCTTTGTGTTCCGCGTATTTTTTTTTGTTTCCGAGTATTAGAGATTCCTTTCCAATTCCGTTTGGGTTCAAAGGGCAAAGCTTTTTTCTATGCTTCGGGAAAATTAATTTTTTAGAATTTTGCTAAATTTTTTTTACAATCGTTCATAATATCGCTACCCAATGGAAATTTGGATTGTACATCGTTTGCGAGTTGTTGAAGTACTCGGATGGCTAAGAACGGAGCACAGTTAATGCCAAACGTGACGGTATTAAGCTCGTAATCACCAAGATGTCCTATTTGTTTCGGAACAGGATTCTCTCCACTTGAGAATCTGAGAAGTGAGATCAGACTGAAGTACCGGACCAGGGTAAAGTATGTCATTGAGACTTACTCCGTTTGTGGACTTGCTAGAGGCGTTATTGACTACCCGCACCTCTGTTGTGGTACTGTCGGGCTTAAAAACCGCATGGTATTGCAAATAAAAGTTGTTATTACTGTAAATACTCTTGATTGACGGCGTCATACTCAGTTTTTGGCGGAATATTTTTTACGAGACGGCTTTTGTTTTTTAGGAACTGAGCCATTGCCCCTGGTCTGGAGTGACCGAGGTTGATGGTTGGATCTCGAAACGAAAGTGAGACCGTATATCTCCCCGACACATCTTTTCTTGTGGTCTTTTGGAAATTGACCTCTCCAGTGTGGCTTGGGCTATCGAACATGAAGGCAAATCATTAGCAACTTGGAACAGGACAAAAGCTTCTATATCTATCTGGACTGGAGGTCTATGCGATGACCGAATGCTTACGTGACAGACCTTCAAACTTGTATTGACCTTTCAATTAATGCCTGTCACCTCGGCCCTGACAGTTTGGAATGGTAACTTCATGAGCCGAGTGTTGACTCGGGCAATCTTTTACTTGATGTTTTCTTGCGAAACAGTTCAGACAAACGTTTTCTTTATGTATGCCACCCTCTCGGGCACCGGCATCTGAAGGAAGCGGTGACATCGACGCACGTACGAACATGCCACCCCACGTGGTGACTGGCAGGCCACAGTGCTCAAAAGCACGAATGGACGGTGATCTTTTAATGCCTTTTGCCTTTTGGAATTGGCTGATTAGGATAAGTCGCTTATTTTCGAAACGCTGTTTGAGTGCGTTCCATGCCGTTTTAGAACAATAATTTATAAGCGGGAATTTCGCTAAAATGAGTTTGACTTCACCCCTTGTTTTCGCTAGGACATGGTACAGCTTTTCAAAGGGGGAAATTCGCACATCGCTTATGTAAATGGCCGTAAATAAATCATGAAACGTGGGCGATTTTAGGTAATGTCACGTAAGGACTTTTGTGTCAATGGGTGGCAGTGGACAGCCTCGTTCTAGTGGTGCAAAAGGTAGACCCATGACGGTTCGGAGGAGTAGGAGGAGACGCTTCTTGGATATTCAAGCCGTGCATCGCTCGTAAACTTGATAGTATTTGTCATTTTTAGCTTGGATGGCTAAATTTTCAGAGCTACCGTCTTAATTATCTGGGGGTGCTTCGCATTTCTCATATTCCTGCTCGACCCTCTCCAACAACGCTCGAACTCGATCACGACGGACTTGGAGCGTAAAATCGCTGACCGCGGACAATGAAGTGACTTGGGTGTCCATTTCAATTTGAATCAGTTTATCGCCGATCGAAATAAGCTTTTGCAAAGCCATGGTACAAGCAACTAAAGTCCTTTTGGATTCTGACTGAGTGGCTCTTGGGACGGTTACCAAAATCTGTGGAGGTGGCTTGACCTTTTTTTTGGCTTGATCGACGTGGCTCTGAAATGGCTTGAGAAGCATTAAGCACGACTTCTCATCGTGTGTTAATGGACTGGCAAATGGCGGTTTTAATAGTAGTTTGTTAGCTTGGAACGCCTTGAAAAACCACCCAAGGAACAGTTTTGAAACGCCGTGAAATTGTTTGAAAAGTTGAAAAGTTTGGGATTGAAAAGTTTGGGATAACTTGGAGTGCTACCAAAAACCCTAGGGACGCCTTGGAACGCCTTGAAATTAAAGTATAAAACCCAAAGATGTGACTTGTAACGCTCGGAACACTTGAATATCAAATATAAAACCAAAGATCCGACTTGGATTGCTTGGAACACTTTGGAATTCATATGTACTCCAAAGTGTTCCAATCGTTCCACCAAAGATACGACTTGGAATGCTTGGAAGACCTTGGAATTCAAATGTCGATGATGGCAGGGGCTCACAATCACTGCAACGCAATGGTCAATGAACTTCAAGACGCTCTGGATTTAGCTGGCTTTCCTTTGCGCAAGTGGACATCGAATGTGTGCGTGCTCAGTTGCATTCCAAAATGTCATTTGCTGAATGCTGATTTCCTCGATATCGAAGAGGCTAGCACAGCACAAACACTTGGAATCCGATGGAAAGCGACTACGGATGAGTTTTATTTTGTCATCTCACCCCAAGATGTCAAGTCAGCTTATACTAAGCGAGAAGTCCATATCGCCAAGTTATTCGATCCCGCTGGCTGGCTGGCTCCCTTTGTGATTCAAGCCAAGGTGTTTATGCAAAAGCTTTAGCTACAAGAGCTCGGGTGGGAAGATCACTTGCCCAGTGAGCTCCATCACAGGTGGCAGGAATTTACAAAGAGCTACTCCTTTCTTCACAAGATTCGAATTCTACGGTGGGTCCAAATCCGATCCATGATCCGAGTTTCGAAATCCATTTCCGTTGCTGTGATGAGTCATAGCGGGTCTATGGTGCCGCAATTTACATGCGCGTTAGCAATGATCAAGGCGTTAAATGGCATTTTATTGGTCTAATTCCACCGTCGTTCTGTCGTGGTTAAGTAAGCCACCATGCACATGGACAACGTTTCGCTAATCGGGTACCTTAAATTATTACGGCAACCAATAGCGCCCCATGGAATCAGAAAACAATCCAGCAGATCTCCGTAGCCGCGGCCTGAGTGCGCAGGAACTTGTTCACAAGGATTTGTGGTGGCACGTCCCACCATGGCTACGGGAATCACAAGAGCCCTGGAGGCGAGCGACACCACTCCCACTAGACACTACCTTTGGGAAGCGGGTAGTAAAGGTCCATGTTGCAATCGCTAAGCCAGCCAACGAGATACTGTTTCGTCACTTCCGGGGAAGTGACCTCTAATGAGATCAATCAAGAACTCCAAGCGTTGATCCAAGTCACTCAGCGTGAATACTGTATCGATCCTTTTTCGTCCTTCGGGATATTTACAATATCTCTTGGGCTAGGTTCGGCACAACAAATTTGTGCCCCGGTGAAATTAAAAACACGATTGACTTCAGTTGCTAATGCTTATTCGTATGTTTATTCAAAATCATTAGTGGGCTCGGTTGTGTATGACGGTTTCTCTACGGTAGTTCTGGACTTGGACAGCGTTGGTGAGTTGCCTCGAATCCCTCGTCCTTTCTTGTCTTCCCTTTGCTGCGTACGGTGCTTGTTATCCTTATTTAAGGACTTGTTGCTATCGGATGAACTGTACAGGTTACTCGTAAGGCCTGTATAGTTCCTAGTTTCTCTGCTGCTCCTTGCGTTTCCTTGGTAAGTTCTTAAGGTTACTCGTAAGGCCTTAATTACTTGTTACTTGATCACGCCTTGATGACTTGATGATTACTCTGATTTGTGCCGCCTTTATATAGGCAGCTCCTCTGGCCTCAGGCACTGGCTGGTGTAATACCGCTATATAGCTGGTAATTTTCCATCGGCCGTCCACTTTCACCCACGCATCCACTTGTTGCCATGCGTGGTGAAAGTCCCGTATTCTTGACGCATATGTGTCCACTTTTTTTGTGGCTGCGCGCCCATTTATTTCCTTGTCCTTGTCTAGCTCCCTTGCATCTATGTGCTTCCATCACTTTCACCCCTTGGCGTCGCTTTTCTATTGGCCGCCCATCGTATCCCGTTGACTTTCATACAGTCGACATTATGCATTATGCCTCCCACGCATCTTCCCGCTTGTACGAAATCGCCAGCGGTCGCCTGTAGTTCGATCGAGCCATGCTTGATGTACGTCATGGGTTCGAGTTGGTTCGATCGAGCCATGTTTGATCGTAAGTCATGGGTTCGAGTTGGTTCGATCGAGCCATGTTGGACTTGGTTGCCCATCGCATGTGTGTACATATCGGTTTTTGCATTACGCTTCCCACGGATCTTCCCGCTTGTACGAAATCCCCAGCGGTTGCGTGTGGTTCGACTGGCCAAGTTTGATCTCTGCCTACGTCACGCTCATGAGAACGAAAGCAGTTAGATTGCGAGCAGCCAAAAATCTTGTGAGCGAAAGAGAATAAAAGTGAGGGCCAAGCAAGCCCGTGAGACGGGTGCGGGGCATGCATGCATTATATGAAACGATAGTGGTTTGTGGATTGGATAGGGGAATATGCGAACCGAAGGGGGAGGGATGAACAATGGGGAAGCCCTCTATCTAATAGATACGATATGCGTATGAAAGTGCATTGCATGGGAAATTAAACGATGTTGTATATTAAATTAATCAGGCTGATTATTATTAAACAATAGTTTAAATTAATACAATTAGTATATATGTATATAAATATAATATGAAGAGAATATGGGCGAAATTGGGTATGACGAGTGGATCAAAGGGAGCGACGGGCGACGGCAGCGCTGACAGAGAAAGAAAGCAGAGAAAGTCAACGGGATACGATGGGCGGCCAATAGGAAGGCGACGCCAACATGAGAAAGTGATGCAAGTCAATATGTACAAGCAAGAAAGACAAGGACAAGGAATAAATGGGCGCGCAGCCACAGAGGAAGTGGACATATGCGCCAAGGATTTACGGGACTTTCACCACGCATAGCAACAAGTGGATGCGTGGGTGAAAGCAGAGGGCCGATGGAAATGTAGCAGCTGTATAGCGGTACTACACCAATCTATTCCTGAGGTCGTGGGAGCTGCCTATATAAATCAAAAATCATCAAGTCATCAAGTCGTGATCAAGTAACAAGTAATTAAGGCCTTAGGAGTAACCTTAAGAACTTATCAAGGAAACACAAGGAGCAGCAGAAAAACTAGGAACTATACAGGCCTTACGAGTAACCTGTACAGTTCATCCGATAGCAACAAGTCCCTAAATAAGGATAACAAACACCGTACCCAAGCTAGAGTAAATTGGAGAGAAGCCAAGCATTTCCAGGAGTATCCAAAGTCAGTGGTAGGCACTAGGATATATCCTACTGCCGAAATTCCAGGATCTATATATCCTGACGAGTACCAATTGCTGAGGAACATCCTGCTTCGTGATAATAGCTACGGGATTCGTCCCATAGCCATAAAGCAAAAGCCATCTCAACAAGCATAGCGAAGGGGGTGCAGAGGTGTGGAGCACAAATCAAGCACACGATTCAGGCTGAGACAACAACCAGCAACGGCTACAGGAGCAAAGGGAAGGCAAGAAGGGACGACGAGGGATTCGAAGTGACTCACCAAGGCTGTCCAGGTCCAGAACTACCGTGGAGAAACTTGTCATATCCAACCAAGCCCATAAACAATCGTAAATAAACATACCACCAAAACAAATCAATAAACAAACCTGTTCTAATTTCACCAGGGCACAAAATAAATTTTGTTGTGCCGAACCTAGCCTAAGAGATAGCATAGATATCCCAAGGGACGAGAAATGATCGTTACAACTGGCGCCCAACGTGCTATACTGGTGAAATTTAGAAATAAAAACTACAGTTTATAAATCATAAAAAGATCAAAATGGGAAAAGGATGGATTTAACACATGAAGAAGGAGGATTTGGTACAGACAGGGCAAAGGATCGGGATCGAGATAACCGGCACAGTGGAGGAAATGAGGAAACAGCTAGGCGAGTGGGTAGAAAGGAATGAAACGGACCCAGACTGGAAGGAGGAAATAAATAGATTGGAAACAAAGTACTCGAAAAATCTAAAAATGAAAACAATAGCAAGCGCATCAAAAACATTCGAAAATGGCATAGACAAGGAGGCTGAGGAATTCCAGAAAATAAACATCGCCACACTAGCAATTCCTCCATATTTACCACCAAGATGGGGAAGCGAAGGAGCCCTAGATAGCGCAGAGACAAAGAGGGACATAAGGAGACAAACGATAGACCCCAAGAAAACGGCACCACATACAACAAACAGGACCACCGAATACGCCAAGGTGGCAAAACAGGTAAGGGAGTGGACATTCAGATTCGATGGCAATTCCAGACCACTAGAGTTCATAGAACAGATCGAGTGGTCAGCAGACATGTATGATCCCGAGCGCAATGCCAGAACTACTGAAAGACAGAGCACTCAATTGGTACGTCGCAAACAATAAGCAGTGGCGAACATGGAAGGAATTTGTTGAGGGCTTCAAGAAATATTTCTTGCCGAGGGGATTCTTCAACAAATTGGCTGATCAAGTGAAAAATCGCAAACAAAACAGAAATGAGTACTTCAAGGACTATATGGTGGACATGCAAACATTGATGAGACCCTTAAAATACCAGAGTACGAACAATTGGAGGTCATATTGGAAAATTGCACTCCAGATTTAAAAATATTCGTTCGGCCGCACAGGGTCAGAAACCTAGATGAGCTGATGCAGTTGGCAGAAGAACACGAGATGCTCGAACAGGAGCGATTCGATTTCCATCGCGAAAACAATGCTCAAAGAACACATAACAACCAATCAAACCACAGAGGAGGAAATAATCACTGACCACCAGTCACACAGTGCCGAAGATGCCAGGACAACAGCATGGAGAGACCAAACCAAGAAAAGAAGAACATCCAAGACGGAAAAGTCTTGAACCCGAATCAGGCGTGCCGCAAATGCGGGGGAGCCGGACACTGGGCCAGGGAATGCAACAATCAGAGACTTAATTTCTGCTGGCAGTGTGGAAAGATTGGGAAAAGGACAAAAGAATGTTGCTGGAGTTTGGGAAACGAAAGGCGGTTCCAGCCTATCCGGGGCGAGCAGGGACCCAGCCAACAAGCTCCTCACCACTAATAGGTCAACTAGTAGAGGAAGAGGATCAATTGTCAGCGATTATCGAAGTAGCTGGAATCCAGATGAAAGCGACAATTGACTCCGGAGCAACGAGTAGCTTCATCAGCAAGCAGATGTTGGAAACAGTGAGGAATAAGGGAAAATGGGAGAACACACACAAACAGGTATACATGACAGACGGAAAGGTGCGAGACATTATAGAAAATAGCCAGGTATACAGGAACATTCCGCACAGAGCAGGCCAAAAAGAAATGGTATCATGGAAACTATGTGTGTCAAAAACCCTACGTAATCAAGTAATGGCCGAAAACCACACTGCAACAACAGCAGGTCATACAGGGAGCAGGCGAACTACTGCCAGGACCGCAGCGAGATATTACAGGCCAGGAATGCAATGAGATATCAGGACACTTGTAGGAAAGTGTACGATATGCCAACAATACAAACCCAGCCAACAGCAGGCAGCGGGAAAGATGCTAACACAAAAACCGGAAGAACCATGGGCCACAGTATGCGGAATTCGATGCTACTAGTAATCATTGACAGGTTTTCGAAATGGACAGAACTGTTACCGATGCGGAAGGCAACTGCAGCGGCCAGCGGGGAGTGTGAGGAACATTATAATTAACTATAATATCCCACACAACAAGCCAGCAGCAACACAATCAAACGGTGCAAAGGATGCACCAGATACAAGATACAGCCGAGACACAAACCAAACATACGATATGCGACCGAACTTGCTGCTGATGGATCGAACCGATTCAATATAAGTGGTCTACGATCAAACTTGGCCAGTCGAACCACACGCAACCGCTGGGGATTTCGTACAAGCGGGAAGATGCGTGGGAAGCATAATGCAAAAACCGATATGCACACACATGCGATGGGCAACCAAGTCCAACATGGCTCGATCGAACCAACTCGAACCCATGACTTGCGATCAAGCATGGCTCGATCGAACCACAGGCGACCGCTAGCAATTTCGTACAAGCGGGAAGATGCGTGGGAGGCATAATGCATAATATCGACTGTATAAGAGTAAATGAAACCAGGCTTTAGGGCATAATTGCATGCAAAAAAGGGGGCATTGGCCTCATTAGGTAAATCAAGAGCACAGAGAGGCAACTATAGATGCATGCATTAGCATACTGGGCTTATGAGTATACGCTGAATAAGCATACACGCACGTCACACGTACACTATGCGTGAGTGACAGCAAGGGAGAATACCGGTGGCCAATAGGGTGCTCTCTGCCTACGTCACGCTCATGAGAACGAAAGCAGTTAGATTGCGAGCAGCCAAAAATCTTGTGAGCGAAAGAGAATAAAAGTGAGGGGCCAAGCAAGCCCGTGAGACGGGTGCGGGGCATGCATGCATTATATGAAACGATAGTGGTTTGTGGATTGGATAGGGGAATATGCGAACCGAAGGGGGAGGGATGAACAATGGGGAAGCCCTCTATCTAATAGATACGATATGCGTATGAAAGTGCATTGCATGGGAAATTAAACGATGTTGTATATTAAATTAATCAGGCTGATTATTATTAAACAATAGTTTAAATTAATACAATTAGTATATATGTATATAAATATAATATGAAGAGAATATGGGCGAAATTGGGTATGACGAGTGGATCAAAGGGAGCGACGGGCGACGGCAGCGCTGACAGAGAAAGAAAGCAGAGAAAGTCAACGGGATACGACGGGCGGCCAATAGGAAGGCGACGCCAACATGAGAAAGTGATGCAAGTCAATATGTACAAGCAAGAAAGACAATTACAAGAAAAAAATGGGCGCGCAGCCACAGAGGAAGTGGACATATGCGCCAAGGATTTACGGGACTTTCACCACGCATAGCAACAAGTGGATGCGTGGGTGAAAGCAGAGGGCCGATGGAAATGTACCAGCTGTATAGCGGTACTACACCAATCTATTCCTGAGGCCGTGAGAGCTGCCTATATAAAGGCAACGCCCATCAATCAAAAATCATCAAGTCATCAAGTCGTGATCAAGTAACAAGTAATTAAGGCCTTACGACTTAAGAACTTATCAAGGAAACACAAGGAGCAGCAGAAAAACTAGGAACTATACAGGCCTTACGAGTAACCTGTACAGTTCATCCGATAGCAACAAGTCCCTAAATAAGGATAACAAACACCGTACCCAAGCTAGAGTAAATTGGAGAGAAGCCAAGCATTTCCAGGAGTATCCAAAGTCAGTGGTAGGCACGAGGATATATTCTACTGCCGAAATTCCATGATCTATATATCCTGACGAGTACCAATTGCTGAGGAACATCCTGCTTCGTGATAATAGCTA
Source organism: Drosophila equinoxialis (assembly GCA_018150345.1). Lineage (NCBI taxonomy): Eukaryota > Metazoa > Arthropoda > Insecta > Diptera > Drosophilidae > Drosophila > Drosophila equinoxialis. Next base: position 504,195 of record JAECWI010000729.1, read on the forward strand.
CGGGATTCGTCCCATAGCCATAAAGCAAAAGCCATCTCAACAAGCATAGCGAAGGGGGGTGCAGAGGTGTGGAGCACAAATCAAGCACACGATACAGGCTGAGACAACAACCAGCAACGGCTACAGGAGCAAAGGGAAGGCAAGAAGGGACGACGAGGAATTCGAAGTGACTCACCAAGGCTGTCCAGGTCCAGAACTACCGTGGAGAAACTTGTCATATCCAACCAAGCCCATAAACAACCGTAAATAAACATACCACCAAAACAAATCAATAAACAAACCTGTTCTAATTTCACCAGGGCACAAAATAAATTTTGTTGTGCCGAACCTAGCCCAAGAGATAGCATAGATATCCCAAGGGACGAGAAAGGATCGTTACAGTGTATACAAACCAATGCAAAAGTTAACTACAATATGCAAATTAGAAAGGAGTATAGTGTTTATTAAAAATTGGTAAAGGCAATGAATTTAAATTGAATATTATAAATTAACTTCACGAAAGAACGAAAGACAGTAATTAAGCGAGAGCGCAAAAAAAAACACGACTGACTTCGATGAGTGACAATATGTATGATTGCAGATGGTATTATAAAATTGGTCAAATGTTTGTAACGCACAGAAGGAGACTTTTCCGACCCCATAAAGTATATATATTCTTGATCAGCACGAGAAGCTGAGTCGATATAGCCATGTCCGTCGGTGCGTATGCGTTTAACTCATCCATCTTAAGAGCTATCGGGTTGAAATTTTTTTGGGGCTTTTTATTACCCGGCTGAGATAAAGTATGAAAATTGTCAGCATCGGGCTACTATGTCATATAGCTCTGTAACAAACATTTTTGCAAAAATTGGAGTATATCCATGAAATTTACCAATACCAATTTAATATAAAATCTCAGATCCTAAAATTTGAATCTGATCGGATAAATAGAACACAAGTTACAGTTAATACAAATCGGTTGAAACGCTGCCGGCAGCGCTGCTTGCTGCCTACTACGTCATCATCAAATCAAACAAAGCACATGCATACACACACACAGACGCAGCGCTGCACGAACTGTATGTGTATGGGTGTTGTGCTTTGCTTTGGGAATGATGGAAGAAGAAGAAAAATTTGTAGTAAAACGAGAAATAATTTAAATGTTTTGTTTGTGTGTTGAGTTGCAGGGAAAGAAATTTCAAAATGTAAAAAAAATATTGCCAAGGACTGCAAGGTCATTGCCAAAGTTAGCTTTTGTGACATTTTTTAAATTAATTTTGATGATTTTTAGTCCATCCTTACTGTTTATTTCTTATTTTTATCGATTCTAATTTTCATGTTGATATTTTTAGCTATTTCTATAACCTCGTGTTTAAGATTAAAAGTCATGTTCTGACGTGGCTTCACCAAGTAAGATGCACCAAAGAAATGTACAATTCGAAACAAAAACATAAAACAAAACAACAAAAACAATTAACATAAAACAAAAATAAATAAAGATTCACATGACAATTATTCCTTAAAACTTAACAAAACATGCATCTACACTCTGTGGAATACACTCAAGATTATAACAATGGCGCGGTATCAAGTAACCAATACTGATCATAAAATATAAACAATTTTCATCCCCGAAAAACGTGAGCCATTAGAATAAGTATTTTTTAAGAACAATTGCCGCCTCCTAGAGTTTAGGAGTTCATTTATGTACACAACACTTTGTTGAATAAAATCAGTTGATATTTTGAATTCAACGAATGACGATCGGGTCTTTTAGGTTTGGTTCTTAGTTCCCTATTCATTTTGGTCCTTTTGTAAAATGAAACTCTGAAGTTTTTTCCCAACAGAGACTCAGAGAGTGAATCAGCTCCTTATCAGCTAAGGGTAGCAAAATAAAAACAAAACTATTGTTTTCCAAAACCAGTGGTAAGAGAGAGAGCATACTATTAAATCAAAATATTGCGTAATAAATCAAAAATGCGTGCGTGCGAATTTAAAAACAGTTTGGCTAAGTAGAGCAACTATGGTATTTTCGGCGGCGGTAGTTTTTTGGTGTGTAGCGTATTTGAAGCACTAATATCGAAAACTAGTTTATATATACAGCAGCAGAGCAACAAGATAGTTGCAAAAGAAGAGATAGTTGGAGAACGTACACTGCCAATGTAAGAAAATCTGTTGCGATGACCGTCATCGGTACTGCCTGAGTCTATAAGCCTTGGATATCAGCAGCCGAGACAAGTGTGAAAGGCAGGCCGCCTTTTACGCTTTTGAGGCAGCATCAGCGAGCCAACCGGCTAAGACCAGCGGATGCTAAAAAACCAAGTTGCACAGTTTAAGTAATACATAATACGATACATACATATAATATTAAAATACAAAAATTGTAAAATTGAGCGAAACCTTCTCTGCGCAATAGAAGTTTGGCCCGTAACATATCAACTTTCACTCGTTGCAGATAAAAATTTTTTTTATCTCGCAATTAAAAACTTTCCTGTAACTTTTATTATCGGTTTAATTCAAATTTTAACATCCGAATTGTATTTCCATTTCGGTGCATAGTTGCCACTAATGCGGTTGACTCCCATGATTATATTCTTTGTTGGCTGTATGACAATGCGGTTCACGTTAAGTATGGTTAGGTTTAGGTATGGTATAGGTTTAACAGGCAGAATCAAGGAGTCTATTGCTAAGGGTGGTGGTCTATTGCTAATGGTGGTGGCTTAAAATATGGATGTGATGCTTGCCGGGTCGAGAATGAGATGCGCTCATTCGTGAGACGGACTAGAGATCGTTTTGACACTTTAAGGGCAGCTTTTAACAAACTCCAAGCTTAATTTACTGCAGTGGAGACTCAGTTTAGAAGCTTATCGCTTATGAATGAGTCTTTGAAACGTAAAAGGACCAGTCCTTAATGTAATTCTGTATCTGTAGATCCGCCGTCGTCTCTTATCGTCTCCGACCGGTATCATGCATCGTCCACCACGAATTTACAGCAATTGATATCGTTTAAGAGCCCGGTGGTGATAGGTAAGGAATTACCGGTATCACCTGGGAATGATCTATTAAAAACGCAGCCAAATGAAGTGTCCGAAGTGTCCGGGTATTACCCACTCAAATGGAAATTTCCGATAGTTCTTTAGACCCTAAAAATTGTATAATTTTATTAATTCTAAACGTAAGACCTCTGTTTTTACAAAACAACTTATTCCTGGACGGAATATCGAGCAAGTTTTTGTCCTTATCTTTTAAAAAAAGACTAATTGCGTTTTTAATCCAGTGATTGATGAAAGTTCTCTTCTTAGTGAACTTAAACTAGTTAAACCTGTTTATTCTCCGGGGCCAGATGGTGTACCTGGATGTGTACTCAGGTTCTGTGCAAACGCATTATGTAAATCCATTTTTCTTTTTTTTTTTTTTTTTTTTTGCAACGTTTAATTCATTTGTTGAATTTACTCTTTGTTAGTCTAGTACTTAAGCTAATTCCAGGGGATACTGCAGGCGGCCCGAGTTCTGCTGGTTCGAGTAAGAAAATTGGCAAGGGCATTTGGATGTACATCCAGATTTGCACAATACTTAAGTTGCTGGGTATTTTTAGATCATTTTGAATGTTGTCGTTCCGTATGTACCACGGAGCCCCAGTGACTGTTTTTAAAATCTTCAACTGCGCCCTTTGTATGATGTCGACATTGCTGGTACTTGCATTACCCCATAGTACGGCGCCGTAAGTCCAAATGGGCTTCAGTACCGAGTTGTACAGGAGGACTTTATAATCACGACGTAGAGGAGAGCATTGATGATCCAATATAAGCTACTCGCTTCCAGTTTTAACTGTAATTTTTTTTGCTTCGATGTGCTTGCGCCAAGTTAGTCTTCTGTCTAGGTGTTCCATTTGTGCTCGTTTACTCGGATTCGCTAGGTTGCTAGCCATTCCTATACCACCTTTAGGTGTTCCTCTAATATTCCAGAGACTTGTATTGAGCATTTGAATCTGCTGCGGATTGCCGTATCATCGGCAAAAGTGGACTTTATAAGTCCTAAACCTGTTAATAAGTCTGCAGTGTACCCATGTAAACCCATTTAACACTTGCTTTTATTGTCTGTCGAATCATCCTCTTTTCCATCTATTTGGAAAGAGTCGTATATCATTCCTCTGCATAAAATTGGCAAAAAGTGCGAAGCCTCTAACTATAGGGGCATTTCAAAATTGTCCGCTATTCCGAAAGCTTTTGAGAAAATTATAACTTCGCAATTGCAACATTTTTGCAGCTCTATTATTTCGCCATCCCAACATGGGTTTGTGAAACGTACATCTACAACCACGAACCTTTTAGAATTTACCTCTATAATCATTAAGGGGTTCAAAAATGCTAAACAAATTGATGTCATATACACCGACTTCAGTAAAGCCTTTGATTCTGTTAATCATACCCTATTACTTTCTTAACTGAACGACATTGGATTCCCACCCCTTTTCCTTTCTTGGGTTCGAGAATATTTAACAAACAGAAAAGTACCTTCTACTTTTCAAGTCTTATTTTTCCTATTCTATTCCTGTGACATCTGGTATACCTGAAGGTCCATCAGTCATTATTCAATCTGCAGTGCCCAGTTTCTGCCGTTAGTTTTATTTTAAAATTTTAAGGTGTTAGTTACAAATCGGTAAGTGGTGGGTAATTGTGTCGATGGAAGTGATCAACTGAGCTTAGAAGTTCGATAATTATGCTAGTGCAACCCTAGCGAGGAGGCATTGTGCGCGATCGCATGCATTGGTCACACTATTTTCTGACGAACTTCCGCCCTAGCTAGACGCCTAAACCACGCTGCTCCTCCAGAAAAATATAAAAATTTAAGTCTGAAATTTTCTCGGGCATCCAGTCGAATTATTAATTAAATATTAATCTGGAGCATATAGGACAGCCATTATTGTGGAGTTTTGTGAATCTGATTATCGTAAGTTATTTTTTTGTGGATACTTGGATATTTGGAAGTGTTTAATAAGTTCTTTTGAAAACTTAGCCGTAATTAAATTGGATGTCGAAAATCTGAACGGGGAATAGTCAGAGATATTTTTGAGACACCGAGGGCTCAATTTCGCACACCGTGAAAGGCACAGAGACATTTCGACAAAGGCAAGTCCTAAGTTCTTGACAAAAAAATCATGTTCGTTCTGGCATGTCCCTGTTTTGTTTGGCAAAAAGATAACAAGTTCTGCGTCAAATAAGCCGCAAATAAGAAAAAGTTCTCTCTCAGTTTGGTAACATCAAAAGAAAATTTTTAAAGTTCAAGTAAATCGTCTTTGACTGTGTGAGCGGGTCTTTAATTTAGAATTTAAATAATTTAAGTTGGAGACTTCCCAATTTCATTTAACCTTTTTATTTTGATTACTGATAAGATTATATATATCCACCTTACAATTAAGATTCACCAAAACATTACAATATTATTCCTAATTTGTGCTTTTGGATGCCTGAAATGATCCAATTATTTAATTTGATTACCGTTTATTATAAGAACCTTCATTTTAGTTTGTATAACTCGGATTATGTTTCCGACTTATTGAAGTATTTTGGTATTCCGTAACCCTCGTGAATAAATATCATTTATAATGTTTGAGTAAAAGTGGTGTGATCTTCCTTGTGCCAAAATGTGAGCGGTGAGCTGAATTATATTGGGATTTTCCAGAATTTTGCGACAGGAAAATCATTGGTTGGGAGGGTTTAGACGCGAAGCTATAATATCATTCTCATAGCTTCCCTATTCGTGTGACACTAATATAAACTCTTTCTCTATCCTTCTAGTTAATTTCTTTTATTATGTAATTGTGTACTATTCGTGCTCTAGGGACTTTGTTTTATTTTATGTAGTACGGGTGTATTGAGCAAGGCTGGTCCAAAGAACCCCCGCAAAGACTGTTTGCTAGCCGACAGCCAGAAGTCCCACCCCTGGCTTTGGCCTGATTTGTGGTGCTCTTGCCCATCATAACATCTGATAAATCGGGACTGCGAGAGTTACCACACACATATATATAGGCCAAATCTGACCTCCTCTTGGATCAAATAACATCCTTTGACAAAGAGGGGATGTGCATGATTTGGATTGATTCCAGATTGTGCACATTACAAATCGCGTGTGCTGTATGCTGACGACGTCAAGCTTTGTCTTACTTATAAAGATACAGATTCATTTAGTCGGCTACAAGCTGATTTTAAAAACTTTCAATCCTGGTGCCAGTTTAATCTATTAAATCTTAACACTACCAAATGTAAGGTAATGACTTTTGTTCACAAGTCTCCGCAACTGGTCACTTATTTTCTAAACAATAGTCCTTTAGAACGTCTAAATAATATCAATGATTTTGGGCGTACTTATAGACCATAAGTTAAATTTTAATACCCATATATCAACCACGGTCGCAAAGGCCATTAGTGTTCTGGGTTTCATAAAAAGATGGTGAAAAGAATTTGACGACCCCTATGAAACTAAACTTATTTTAACTTCGCTTGTCCGTCCTATTTTAGAGTATGGATCTTGCATTTGCTCACCTCAAAATGAGTCGCACCAGATTAGACTTGAATCCATTCAAAAGCAGTTCTTGCTATTTGCTCTTCGTGGCTTAAGCTGGGATCGCAGTGTCAATTTGCCTTCGTATTCTAGTAGACTTCTTTTGTTTAACCTTCCTTCCTTAATTAACCGTAGAATTATGCTTGGTGTTATTTTTATGCACAAGCTATCACCAATATCACCAATATTGATTCGCCTGAGTTATTGGCTCAGGTGAATCTGTCGGTACCATGTAGACGGAGTAGACATCCTATTATACCTTTAACCCTTAGTCGTTGTTCTTCCACGCGATTCGAGCTGTGCGTTATACGGGTACACCCCTCGGTCGGTCGGGTGGGAGTTAGGCAATTATCTGCTTTGAACAGGCTTAGACCTGGTGTCGTAGGGCCACTTAAACGTACTGCGCATGGTATCGTCAACGTCCGCTAAAAAGCCATACGACCAATAGACAGAAGATCACTGCGTTGATCGAATAGGAAAATCAGGAATGGAAATAATAATAATAAAAAAAAAAATTGTAAGTAAATATATAATATGTAAACATATTGAAAAAAAAATCAATTTATTGTATTTATATCAATATACAATCAAATGTTGGGCGAGTAAAAACAAAAATTAAAAACGCAGTTTGTTCTTATTTTCGTTCCGATATATTTCGACCACTCATCGGTGGTCGTCTTCAGGGCAACTATAAATAACATTGAATTGTGATTGACATAATATTTACTTAACAACAAGAAAACACATACTTAGTTTTACACGTCCGCACACTGTGACGTGGAGCTACACACTGATTTGTCCCTAATAAATGCCTGTATAAATGCGCGCAGTTGTCTGTATCTACCTTATAATTAAGTCTTATATTTGTCGGGGTATTTATTATGTGCAGCATCTCCAAAGTATAACGTTTGTTGTAATGTTGTTCTTGGTCTATTATGTTTACTTTGTCAAAATTTGGGGAATGTCCACTGGCGGCACAGTGGGCCATAAGTGCCGTTTTTGGTGCATTGGAGTGTTGACGAAGTTTATAGTCAGATCTATGTTGCGATAGTCTTGTTTTTAGCCTCGATTTTGTTGTCCCTATATATATTTTATCACAGTTTTCTTCATTAGTCCCATTGCACGGTATTTTATATACTACGTTGCTTTTGTCCATTGTATCAATCCTACTTTTTGTTCTGTTAAAAATACTCCATAGTGTGTTATTGGGTTTATGTGCTATCTGTATTTGTTCGATGTCATAGCAATCTGAGTTTGCTAATCTTTCCGATAGTTGTGGGACATATGTGACGGACATAAAGCGTTTTGTCGGAACATCTTTGATGGTTTTCTTATTGCGAGATTTTAGTAAAGTCCTTATGGTGTGGTTTGGAAAGTCATTATCCTTTAAAATTCGTCGTATTTCTTCCTTCGTTTCTTCATGAAAAATTGGGTCCGATATATTGAGCATCCGTTGTATACAACCTCTTGCTGTATTCATTACCATCGACTTCGGATGTTTGGAGTTAAAGTTAATTATTCGTCCTGATGCTGTTGGTTTTTTGTACCATTTTAATTTTAGTTCATTTCCTCGTCTGTGTATTGATGCGTCTAGATATGTTAGTTTGTTGTCATTTTCTAATTCTATTGTAAACTTTATGTTCCTGTCAAATGAATTTAGGTTGTCAAGTGTGTTTTGGATCTCGTCTTCTTTAATTATGGCAAAAAGGTCATCTACATATTTCGTCATAACTCTAGGTGGTCGCTGTAGTGTTTTCATCATTTTGTCTAAGAGTTCTTTTATAATTATGTCGTCTATTATTGGTGACGCTGGTGAGCCCATAGGCATTCCTTTTAGGTGTGTGTATATGTTGTCCTTATACTTAAAATATCTGTTCTGTTGTATACAAAAACGTAATATTTCCATGAATGATAATTTTGGAATGTTAGTGTGTATGTTCGTGATGTCTCTTCAAAGTTGTTGATAATTTTTCCAAATTCATCCAAACATGAGAGACTACGAAAACAACGGAACAGCGCTCTATTAAACAAGAACAACAACAACACAAACAATTGGTTTGTAAATAAGACGAATATCGAATTTCCGACCGACGTAAAAGCGTTTCTGGCGAAAGGCCCCAAGTTCGCAATCCCAGTGGAGAAGGAAAAAATTCCCTTTTTTTAAATATTTAGCAGACGGAGAGGAGCTAGTACAGACTCTTAAAGACAAAGAAAAACAAGAGGAAGCACGCACAAAATTCTCTTTATTAATAAAAGACCACAAAACATCTAACAAAGAAGACGCAGCTGATCGTGCAATACTTGACACAGTGGAACAAACAAGGAAATTTCTTAGACAGAATGATGACATATTAATTTTGACTTCAGATAAAGGAAATAAGACAGTTGCAATGGATAAGACTGAGTATGACAAAAAAATGGATAGTATACTTAACGACTTGAATACATATAGAACCTTAAGAAAGGACCCAACCACTAGACTACAGACCAAAAACAACGAATTGGTGGAAAAACTATACAAAAATGAACTTATTTCACGGACCGAACGAAATAAGCTTATAACAACCACATCAATTTCACCAAGAATATATGGAGTACCTAAAATTCACAAAGAAGGTACGCCATTGAGACCAATCTGTTCATCAATTGGTTCTCCATCGTACGGACTATGCAAATATATAGTCAACATATTAAAAAATATAACGGCAGACTCAACATATAACGTAAAGAACGCCTCAGAATTTAAGACAAGGATTAATGACACATACATTTGCGACGATGAAAGATTAATTTCATTTGACGTAGTCTCACTTTTTCCAAGTATTCCAATAGAATTGGCACTTGACACCATTAGAGAAAAGTGGATAAAAATAAAAGCGCACACTAACATTCCAAAATTAACATTTATGGAAATAGTACGTTTTTGTATACAACAGAAAAGATATTTTAAGTATAAGGACAACATATACACACACCTAAAAGGAATGCCTATGGGCTCACCAGCGTCACCAATAATAGACGACATAATTATAAAAGAACTCTTAGACAAAATGATGAAAACACTACAGCGACCACCTAGAGTTATGACGAAATATGTAGATGACCTTTTTGCCATAATTAAAGAAGACGAGATCCAAAACACACTTGACAACCTAAATTCATTTGACAGGAACATAAAGTTTACAATAGAATTAGAAAATGACAACAAACTAACATATCTAGACGCATCAATACACAGACGAGGAAATGAACTAAAATTAAAATGGTACAAAAAACCAACAGCATCAGGACGAATAATTAACTTTAACTCCAAACATCCGAAGTCGATGGTAATGAATACAGCAAGAGGTTGTATACAACGGATGCTCAATATATCGGACCCAATTTTTCATGAAGAAACGAAGGAAGAAATACGACGAATTTTAAAGGATAATGACTTTCCAAACCACACCATAAGGACTTTACTAAAATCTCGCAATAAGAAAACCAATAAAGATGTTCCGACAAAACGCTTTATGTCCGTCACATATGTCCCACAACTATCGGAAAGATTAGCAAACTCAGATTGCTATGACATCGAACAAATTCAGATAGCACATAAACCCAATAACACACTACGGAGTATTTTTAACAGAACAAAAAGTAGGATTGATACAATGGACAAAAGCAACGTAGTATATAAAATACCGTGCAATGGGACTAATGAAGAAAACTGTGATAAAATATATATAGGGACAACAAAATCGAGGCTAAAAACAAGACTATCGCAACATAGATCTGACTATAAACTTCGTCAACACTCCAATGCACCAAAAACGGCACTTATGGCCCACTGTGCCGCCAGTGGACATTCCCCAAATTTTGACAAAGTAAACATAATAGACCAAGAACAACATTACAACAAACGTTATACTTTGGAGATGCTGCACATAATAAATACCCCGACAAATATAAGACTTAATTATAAGGTAGATACAGACAACTGGCATTTATTAGGGATAAATCAGTGTGTAGCTCCACGTCACAGTGTGCGGACGTGTAAAACTAAGTATGTGTTTTCTTGTTGTTAAATAAATATTATGTCAATCACAATTCAATGTTATTTATAGTTGCCCTGAAGACGACCACCGATGAGTGGTCGAAATATATCGGAACGAAAATAAGAACAAACTGCGTTTTTAATTTTTGTTTTTACTCGCCCAACATTTGACCTCGAGCCGGCAAAACATTCAACTCTAAACAACACAAAGGTTGCAAAAATCAACATATCAATATACCATGCTGATGGTCGATCTATTTTTAGTCGTCTTAAAGATCGTGATTTTCTTATAGTTTTGGGCGATTTTAACTTGCCTAATGTTTCTTGGCTTGTTGATGATAATCTATCTTTCATAATTCCTTCATCTCAAGCCTACTTGAATGTCCGCTATATCAGTTGATTTCTTTCCTTAACTCTTCTAAAAGAATCCTCGATCTTGTTTTTGTCTCAGATCCCACTGTTGGTGCTGTATCACAAACACAGCCCCTAGTGAAGCCTGAAGATCCTTATCACCTTACCATTGAAGTTACTATTTCTTACAATTCCGTTAATAATTCATTTAATAACATCTCAAATTCTCGTCGTAGATGTTTTCGTAAAACAAATTTCAATCTGCTTATTAGCCTTATTTTCTCTTTTGATTCGTCATTTCTATTTGAGTGCTGTGATATAGAATGTGCAGTGAATTTTTTTTACTCTGCTCTTAATTCTCTAATTGATAAATGCGTTCCTTATGTGAATGTCTCTACCATCTCCAGTGCGCCAGTCTGGTTCACACGTAGGCTCTCTAATCTCCGTAACATCAAAAAGAAGATATTTTAAAAGATTTAAAAAAACTGGTTCGCGACTTAACTATGCAAATTATTGTACAGCCAAATCTCAATTTTGTCTTTTAAATACTCAATGCTACAATAATTATATCGTTCGCTGTAATGTTGAATTTTATAAGAACCCCAAAAGATTTTACAACTTTGTTAGTTCTAAAAGACGCTCTAATTTACTACCTTCCACCTTCAGACTTAATGACCAGACAGCTAATAACGATTCAGATATTGCAGATCTGTTTGCTAAATTCTTTCAGTCGACCTATTCTACTACTGCTTCGGATCCCACACCTTATTTCTTCTCAATTCCACATTTAAATTGTATGTTTTTTTCTAGTATTACTGAAGACTGCAATATCTCTAGCTTGTCATCTATGACGTCTATCTTCGTACCTGGGCCTGATAATATACCTAGTTGCATCCTTAAAATGTGTTCGATTTCCCTATCTCGAATAGCCTTAATCTTGGTTATTCTTTATATCGAGTGAGACTTGTAGCTTTCCTGATATTTGGAAGGAGTCTTTTATTATTCCGCTTTTTAAAAAATGGTAGCAAATCGGATATTTCAAACTACCGTTGCATTACAACACATTCGGCAATACCTAAGCTGCTTGAGTAAATTATTACGTCTTCACTTCAACACCTATCCAGATCCAGTATTTCTCGTTGTCAGCATGGCTTCACGAAAGGTCGTTCGTCGCTTACCAACCTTTTAGAATTAACTACCCTTGTACACCAAGGCTTCCGTAAAAACTGTCAAACTGATGTTATTTATACTGACTTTAGTAAAGCTCTCGATACGGTTGATCATTCTCACGAAACTTAACATCATGGGTTTTCCCCGAAACTATTAGCTTGGTTAAATTCGTATCTTATTGGCAGAACCCAAAAAGTGTCATTTCGTTCCTCGATATCTAAAACTGTTCGAGTTACGTCAGGTGTCCCCCAAGGCAGTCATCTGGTCCCACTGTTATTTACCTTGTTTATAAATGATTTGCCTTTGGCTTTGTCCCATTCACGCGTGCTCATGTTTGCGGATGACGTCAAGATTGGTTATTCATATAATGATCCTTCTTTCCAACAGTACTTGCAATCACATCTCGATGCGTTCTGTGATTGGTGTCATGTTAATAAATGTTTGTTTGTCGCCGTTCCTAGCTCATTACTCTATTAAGTCTGTTCTGTAAGATTGTGTACCATCATTCAAAGACTTTGGCGATATGTTTTACCCAAAACTTTCTTTTAATGTTCATATATCTTCAATTGTCAATAGAGCATGCAGTCTTCTTGGCTTCATTAAACGTTGATGAAATTAAATATTAAACATTAAATATTGCTCGCCAGTGTGGAACCCTCAATATGATGTTCACCAACGTAGTATTGAGTCAGTACAAAAGCAATTCCTTAAGTTTGCGTTACGCGGTCTTAATTGGGACCCGAATCTTCGCCTACCTTCTTATTCTGACAGACTTCTTCTTATTAATCTTCCTTCACTTCACAACCGTAGGCTCTTATTTGGCATTCTCTTTCTCCATAAACTAGTCAACGGCGAAGTCTTTTCTACCAATTTACTAGATACGCTTTATTTTTGTGTTCCCTTACGTCGGACCAGAAACTTTTTTTCCTTTTCACCTTAGTAGATGTCTGACTAACTCCTCTCTTCACGAACCTCTTCGTATTCTTTGCCAATCTTTTAACGACCTTTCGCACCTCAATTCTCCTCATCTATCTGTCACTTCTCTTCGCGCTATACTTTTTAATTATCTACAGCGAAACCACTTAAAATATTCTGGACTGTATATTGGATTGGCTGCAACTCATCCCTGACCACATTGGCTGTGAATCGGGGCATATCTGGCACCTTGTTGCAAATAAAACACCACCACCGGGTCGGGGATGTTTAGTTGTGTATTAAGCTAAGCTACCTTCGTGAATTAATTATGATCTGTATTTCAGCTTATTCTTTTTCACCGACTGCTGAATCAGTTGACGTAAATAAATAATTAAATAAAAAAATACGTACACCATATAAAAATTTCCCAACTATTATATTATTATTTATTATTTATATTTATATATTTTTATATTATTTATTTTATTAACAATGAATCCGCAAAAAGTGTAAAGGGAGTGATTGACATAGTTAATGACTCAGTGCACCTAATGAAAATTAAAACAAATTTGTCCAAAGAAGTTTACATAATATTTGCACAACTTATACTTTGGAAATTTGAAAGAGAGGCTCTACAATTGTATGAGAGTCAGATTAGAAAAACGAGGCAAATTCAAATGCTATCTGATGTCATGGAATACTCGGAGCAAAGATATTGCTTGCTGAGTGCCATGAGCAAAGAAGAGAAAAACCGCTACAAACTGTTTTAAATTATGCGGAAGTCGAAGATAAAAGTCCGATTTGCAAAATTGCACAAAGCGTATAAGTGCTATATGTTTAAAGGTTTGACACCTACTGAAAGATATGAGACAGCTAAAAAAGTGCAGTTTCGCATAAGATGTTGAACCATTCAAGCAGTAAAGTGTGCACTAATGAAATGGTCTGTTCATTGTGCAGTTACAATACCTGTATAACGGCACAACCAACGCTGTTGGCCACAGCTGTAATATAAGTAAAAAATGTAAATGGAGGATATAAGACTTTAAGAGCCCTTATTGATTGTGGTTCACAGAGCACCATTTCGTGTGAAGAGGCCGCTCAAATATTAAAACTACCTAAAATTAAACAATATACAGAAATAAGTGCCATGTCCTCAATAAAATCGAGTAAATAAAAAAATTTAATGTAAAAATAGATGCAAAGATGCGAAATCCCTGGAAACGACGAGGTTGAGGCAATTGTATTGCCAAAGTTAATGAAAGCTCTACAATTAAAAATAGCAAACGTGGCAAACTTACGTTCTAGCTGATCCTGCCTATAGTAAACCTGATAATGTTGATATAATAGTGGGGGTAAACGTATATACCCAAATCTTACAAAGATTGATGGCCTGCTAGGCCAAAATACTCAATTTGGTTGGATCGTCTCGGGATGCACCAAATCAAATCAAAATAAATCTGAAGTGGCAATAACAATAGATGTCACAGGTTAAGAACAACGTTGGGAGAAAAAGAAAGGTAAATTTCAAAATAAAAACAACACAATTCCAAACTCAAGAAATAAATTTATGGCCCCCGGCAGGACCTCAAATTGGAGGTAAAGTGAAAATTGGGGAAGAAAAAGTATATGTCCCAGAGCCAGTACAAAATGAGAATATTCAAAATGCAATCGTTTCTGAACCCTTGGGTCAATAAGATAATGATTATCTAACAAATAATATCAAAAAAATTCCGGTAACAAATTGTCCGAAACTATAGTACCAAAAAGGCAGATAGCGGACGTTGACGATACTATGCGCAGTACGTTCAAGTGGCCCCTACGACACCAGGACAAAGCCTGTTACGCGCGAGCCCAAGCAGATAACTGCCCACCTCCCACCCGACCGACCGAGGGGTGCAGCCGTATAACGCACGGCACGAATCGCGTGGACAAATACACAATAGAATAAACAGACAAACAATAACTAAAAAATACTATAGCTATCTATTAACTAAATGGGATAGGATAGAAGTTTTAATCATATTAATAGAAATCTCTGAGCCAATTACAGGGAATAGAAGGTTGTAATCAGAGCAGAGGACCCTAAAAGGTTCATGCAGGGCATAGTTAAAAGAACAACGACTAAGGGATAAAGCGATCAAAGGATATCTACTCCGTCTACATGGTACCGACAGATTTACCTGAGCTAATAACTCAGGCGAGTCGATATCACCAATTAGGAGCTTGTGCATAAAAATAACACCAAGCATAATTCTACGGTTAGTTAGGGAAGGAAGGTTAATCAAGAGAAGTCTACTAGAATACGAAGGCAAATTGACATTGCGATCCCAGCTTAAGCCACGAAGAGCAAATAGCAAGAACTGCTTTTGAACGGATTCAAGTCTAATCTGGTGCGACTCATATTGAGGTGACCAACTGCAAGATCCATACTCTAAAATAGGACGGACAAGCGAAGTAAAAAGAACTTTAGTTGTATAGGGGTCATCAAATTCTTTTGACCATCTTTTAATGAAACCCAGTACACTCATGGCCTTTGCGACCGTGGTGGAAATATGGGTGTTAAAATTTAACTTATGGTCCATAAGTACGCCCAAATCATTCATATTATTTAGACGTTCTAAAGGACTATTGTTTAGAAAATAAGTGACCAGTTGAGGAGAGTCATTACCTTACATTTGGTAGTGTTAAGATTTAGTAGATTAAACTGGCACCAGGATTGAAAGTTATTAAGATCAGCTTGTAGCCGACTAAATGAATCTGTATCTTTATAAGTAAGACAAAGCTTGACATCGTCAGTATACATAAGCACATGCGAATGAACAATGACTGATGGAAGATCGTTAATGAATAGTGTAAAAAGCAGAGGGCCAAGATGACTACCTTGAGGTACACCAGAAGTCACAGGAATGGAATCGGAAAAAGAAGACTTAAAAAGTACCTTCTGTTTTCTATTTGTTAAATATTCTCGAACCCAAGAGAGGAAAAGGTGTGGAAACCCAATGTCGCTCAGCTTAGAAAGTAATAGGGTATGATTAACGGAATCAAAGGCTTTGCTGTTTGTTTACTATTTTTGAACCCCTTAATAATTATTGATGTAAATTCTAAAAGGTTAGTGGTTGTAGATCTACGTTTCACAAACCCATGTTGGGATGGCGAAATAATAGAACTGCAAAAATGTTGCAATTGAGAAGTTATAATTTTCTCAAAAGCTTTCGGAATAGCGGACAATTTTGAGATACCTCTATAGTTAGAGGCTTCGGACTTTTTGCCATTTTTATGCAGAGGTATGATATACGACTCCTTCCAAATAGATGGAAAAGAGGAAGATTCGACAGACAATAGAAACAATTTTAAAATGGGTTTGCATAATGCGTTTGCACAGAACCTGAGTACACATCCAGGAAGACCATCTGGCCCCGGAGAATAAACAGGTTTAACTGATTTAAGTTCGCTAAGAATAGAACTTTCATCAAAGACTGGATTGAAAATGCAATTAGCCTTTTTTAAATGATAAGGATACGGACTTGCTCGGTATTCCGTTGAGGAATAAGTTGTTTTGAAAAAACTC
Organism: Drosophila equinoxialis; assembly: GCA_018150345.1. Classification (NCBI taxonomy): domain Eukaryota; kingdom Metazoa; phylum Arthropoda; class Insecta; order Diptera; family Drosophilidae; genus Drosophila; species Drosophila equinoxialis. Next base: position 520,778 of record JAECWI010000729.1, read on the forward strand.
GCAAACATATCGGCAATTGCCTGATCAGTGCTCGCTTTTTTTGCACGGAGGTCTTACGTTTAGAATTGACAAAATTATAAAATTGTTTAGGGTCAGAAGAAAACTGAAGCTTACACCGCTGAAGATAATCCTTATAGCATTGTGTATTAAGCATCATGAATTTTGAACGAGCGACTGTATACAGAGCATAATCTGATGAAAGACGTGTTTTTTGAAACTTCTTATAATATCGTGTCTTCACAATTTTCAAATTGGATAACTCACGAGAGAACCAGGGAGGTTTGTTAAGCCGCTCCTCCCTACCAAGAGGCACACAAATATCAAAGAGTGAATTCAGAGTATCATAGAAAAAACGAACAGCTGAGTTCATATCTCTACAATTGTACAGATAAGACCAATCGGTATTAGTAATGTTTTCGTTAAGGGTGACAAAGTCAGTCTTACGAAAGCACCTAGTTAGAGGTAACTCATTTGAATGAAGTATTGATGATAGTAAGGGCAGATCAATTTTCAAATATAATGGATAATGAAATTTGTCTTCGGGGAGAACAAAAGGTTCGATCCTAGGAACATCACAATAAGAATAATCCAATACAAAAATAAGATCTAACGATTTTCCATTAAAATTTAAGACAGGATTGACTTGGGATAAAGATAAGCCTAGAAGGCCGTCAATAAAGTCATGTGACAAAGAGGGCAGCAACATGGTAGATTCATCTGTTAGTGACCATACTAAAGCGGGTAAATTAAAATCACCTACAACTATGAGCATGTCTTGACTGGAAACTAAAGAGGAGACAAACTGAATTGCCTCTAAATGATTAAAATATACCACCATGTCTGACAATGATGGAATATAGGAACAAGTAATAAAAGCATTAAAAGATTTAAAATTTACTTTAACACCGACAAACTCAATCTCCTGGGTACTAGAAAATTGAATCATTTCAGATGATAAAGCAGCATCAACAGCTATTAGAACGCCACCGCCTACGCGAGAAATCCGGTCACGTCTGAATATAGAAAAGTTTGTGGAAAACACCGATGCATCAGCAATGTCAGGTTTTAGCCACGTCTCTGTAAAAGCTAGAATGTTATGCTCAAAAGAAAGACTATCTACATAGAGATTAGGAAGTTTGGATTTCAGTCCTCTAACGTTCTGGTAACCCAGGTTAAGGGACGAAGCTAGTTTTTTGACACACCAGCAGATGCTGATGTGGCAGGAATAGTATTAGTTGTTGTTGTTGGCAAGCGAATCGGTTGCCGATTTTTCTTTTTACAGTATATTCCTTAACTATTATATGTTTCGGCCAAAAATCTTCTCGACATATAGTGTCGAAAATATTGGGAGAAACACTAATTTTAAAGGACGAAATGTCCCGAGAATAAGAAAATTTAAACTTCTCCACCGCAATATTCGAGACGTTAACTTTCTTCCGAATATAGGCTATTACATCATCAGATGTGACAACAGGGTCTAGCCTAGAAACAAATATATGTTTCTTTGGTGGTATGCCAACGAGAGGCCGCGGTCCCGAAGCATCAGCCGTAGCAGTAACGTTGGACAAGTCACCCACTGCGGCAGTCAACTTGTTTACGGGGCCCTCAATACTTTTGGAACTATCGGCAATTTCCATTGGAATGGGTAATTGCCCAGACACATCGGACACTACAATAGGCATCGTTTTTAAGAGATCATTCCCAGGTGATACCGGTAATTCCTTACTAATAGCATTCACAACCGGGCTCTTAAACGATATCAACTGCTGTACATTAGGAGTGGACGGTGCATGAGACCGGTCGGGGACGATAAGAGACGCTGGCGGATCTACAGATACTGAAACACCCCAAGGACTGGTCCTTTTACGTTTCGGAGACTCATTCATAAGCGATAAACTCCTGAACTGAGTCTCCACCGCATTAAACTCCGCTTGAAGTTTATTAAAACCTGCCCTTAAAGTGTCAAAACTATCTCTAGTCCGCCTCATGAAAGAGCGCATCTCATTCTCGACCCCACGGCAAGCATCACATCCATATTTTAAGCCACCACCTTTAGCAATAGACTCCTTGATTCTGCCTGTGTAACCTGCACACTTAACGTGAACCGCATTGTCACACAGCCAACAAAGAATATAATCATGGGAGTCAACCGGAGGAGTGGCCACTATACAATTATTTTTTGAGCAGACAACCATTTTATCAAAATTTAATTAATTTAATTAAAAAAGGAAAATACAAAAAAATAAAAATTCTAAATGTTTAAAAATCTGTGTATAAGAATATACTGACCAGTTCTGACACAAGGGTTAATGTGCAGAGTAAGCCTTCACAACTAAAGAAAAGAAATTACAAAAATACACAAAAACAAAAAACACGTATCACAGAGTCGCGGGTAGGCAAAAGACGAGAGCGCAAATCAAACAAGAATAGGAAAGAGCGGGAGAGCGCGTCAAATTGAACACATGCAATAACAATTTGTACGCAAGAGCGCGAGAGTTAGTTAAAACGGTAACGACACAAAAGCAAAAAGAGATAAACAAAACAACAACACCGCTAACGCAAGTATTGCTGTAAGTTTTGATTTTATTTAAATTTAAACAAATGCACAAAAGCGACAGCAAGAATTCGCGAAATGAAAATAAAATTCGGATGCTGGAAATATTAGCCGGTAATGAATTTATTAATAAGTTATAGAAAAGAAGTTAATCGCGAGAAAAAATAAAAGTTGATAAGCGCAAAAAAAACACGTCCGTTCTCTGCAACGAGTGAAAGTTTTTTTTTGACAGATATGGCAAAATAATTTTAAAACGACAACATTTAATGGTAACCAGAATAGCCACTCAAGTTTAAGCAATCAGCGATATTTTAAAAATAGTGGAGCAAAGATCACATTGGAACAAGTCAAAAAGTTAAGATAGTTGTTTTGTAAATTCTCCACCTTATAAAAAGGCTAGAAGTCAGCACAGTAATGCACATCAGGAGTGGGTAGGTATGGTCGAAAAATCATTAAGATAAGAAAGATTTTTCTTAAAGACAATTTTTTAATCTTCTGGGATCAAATCATTCCAGTGAATGCCTGATCGCCAGACATCCTGAACGAATTTTATTCCATGAATCGTCAAATCAACTAACACCCCTAATGGATCGTAGATAGACATGACCAAGCTAAGTAGCTACATCTTTGTTGGAAAGTTTTCTGCCATAAGTTTGCTTTGGTCTACGCGAAAGTTAAAGTTTAAAAAGATTTGTAGAGAAGAAATAGAAAACCAGAAAAAAGCGGAGTCGTACAATGAAACATGCTGCAACAAATCTAATATAATGCCAACACAATGGAGGAAAGAAGATTTTGTGATGGTAAAGAATTTTGATAGTACAGCTCGACTGTCGAAGAAAAAAATCTTTAAGATATGATAGATTTTTGTTTAAGACGTCGACTATTTCTAAGTTTCACGCAAACCCTTTCAAGGTGTTTGGAATGCGCAGAACATGAGACACTGGGAAAAAAGAGCCAAGTAGTAGAAAATAAGAATTATTGTATTGCATTAAATTTTCTTTAATGTATAAGATTCAACAGTATCATGTCAACTGTATATAGATAAATAGTTCAACTTTCACAAATGTTATACTGTAAGTAGCAAATTAGGATCCGGAGATCCAACTGTAGTAGTATAACTAGCTTAAACTTTAGCGACCAGAGGCAGAGCAGTGTGCACGTTGATTAACATTGAACGAAGAGAGGAGAGACAGACGAACGGAGAGAGAGATTTATTCGATAGGGTTCGAGCATAGATGACAGACTGGGGGGTCTATTAAGTGTTAGGGCTCCGTCTCGGCTGATGCCGGCTGGCTCCGAAATCAAAGCTAGTGTACCGCAAGGCACTGTACTCGGCCTATTGCTCTACTTGCTTTACACTGCAGACTTACCAATTAGTTTAGGACTTACCACGCCCCCTTTCGTAGATGACACTGCAATCTTTAGGACATCCATGTGCCCAATATTTAAAAAAAAATGTACTTGCGATGCAGCCTTGATCATCATTGTTGTTCATTTCTCGTGATCTTCTTTAAAAATATGTTTTTATACGCGTTGTCTTTTTTACGTCTTAACTTCTTTACGACTTGGCTTCTTCTCACTCAAACAAACACATGTATGAATGATGCCTTCTGACTGTGCATGTAGTTGTGAATCGAATCGTCTCGTCTCGATCTCGTATTTCTTGTATTAGCAGCCACAATCTAAATGAGTCGTAGTCCGATCTCTGCTCCAAATCCATGCAAGTTCAATGTTTTTCCTGCTTTCGACTTTTATTGTCTTGGTTTGTCCCTCTCTAAACAAATTTGTTGTCATTTTAACGTTTTTCGTCTTTTATATTTTTATACCCTTGCAGAGGGTATTATAGAATGGGTCAGATGTTTGTAAATCACAGAAGGAGACGTTTCCGACCCCATAAAGTATACATATTCTTGATCAGCATGAAAAGCTGAGTCGATTTAGCCATGTCCCGCTGTCCGTCCGCCCGTCCGTCCGTCCGTTAGTCCGTCTATAGGGATAAAATTTTTTAAGTCTTTTTTTTATCCGGGTAAGATAATATAGTTCTAAAAGAAACATTTTTGCAGAAATTGGAGTGCCCCCATGAAATTGATCAATATGATAGTATTGGATATGAAACCTCAGATCCCAAAATTTGAATCTGATCGGATAAATAGAACACAAGCTCCAGTCAATATAAATCAGCTCAAGCACTGCCTACTACGTCATCATCAAATTAACAAAGCACACACACAGACGCAACGCTACATGAACTGTATGTGCTTCCTCATTTGATACTCTCTGAACAAATTTGCCGTCTTTTAGACGTTTCTCGTCTTTACATCTCTTCATAAAGTCCGTCCGTCTGGATCAACGCAAACTCCTACTAGACCGAAAGAGCTCTGTAGCTCGGGTTGTATTCAGCTGGCAAAGTCACGAACAGTGACTTTCTAAATATCTTCCTTGTTTTTTAAACTAAAATCATAAAAATAAATAATACTTGGCAGTTTTGTATTTATTTTAAGAACTGTACCAAGTTTGATAAAAATTGGATAACTGTATCATTGGGCACCTGTTGGCCTAGATGAGCGCTATGTATATTGTTCGTGTCATCGCTTAATGTTTGATGTTGGAGATGGATGCGAGCCGAGAGCGTGGGAGTTGCATAGAGCGAATTCGCCCACTCCGCCTCGTCTGTGCCAAATTTTATCAAGATTGGATAACTATATTATATCGTATTATAAAAACAAACGAACAAATAAATTGTGTTAATGTCAAGAATGTCTCGACAACGCTTTACTTTAATGCCCGAAATCAACTTTCAGCCCTGATCAATTTTCACTCGTTGCAGAGGACGGACGTGTTTTTTTTGCGCTTTTCAAATTTTTTTTCTCGAGACTAACATCTATAACTGAATTTCATTTTCGCGATTGTTTTCGCTCGCCTTGTGTTTTTTGATCACTTGGATGGTCTTAGAAAATGAAGACTTAGAAAGATATTGAAGAATCCAATCTAGCAAAAGGCTGGGGATGCCAAGTGCGTTTAACTTTTATAAAAGCAGAGTATGATTAATAGAGCCTTGCTGAAGTCTGTTTAAATGACGTCAGTTTGTACGGCAGTCTTGAACCCTTTGATTGAGTGAGCTGTAAATTTTAATAGGTTAGTAGTTGTCGATCTACGTTGTTTAACGTTGTTGGGATGACGAAATTATTCAGCTACAAAAATGCTGCAAATGAGATTTTATTATTTTCTCAAATGCTTTGGGTATGGCAGACAATTTAGAAATACCCCTACAATTGGAGGCTTCGGACTTCTTCCCCTTTTTATGAAGAGGAATAATATATGATTCCCATTATAGACGGGAAGGCGGAAGGCTAAAATGCAATCAGACGATTGCAAGTGATGAGAATAAAAAGGATTTGCTTGATAAATCGAAGAGGAATAGGTTGTTTTGAAAAAATCAGCAAACATATCGGCAATTGCCTGATCATTGTCAGCTTCATTGTTTTCGAAAGAAAAGTAAGACGGGTGCACTGATGTCTTACGTTTTCCATTGACGAATTTATAAAATTGCTTGTAAATTCAGCACCATAAAATTTGATCGAGCAACTACGTATAGGAAAAAATCCGAAGCTTTACCGGATTTTTTAAATCTTTTATAGCATCTCGATTTTACGTTTTTCAAGTTACACAACTCACGTGAGAACCAAGCAGGTCTATCCATCATTGAGTCACATGCGTGACACAAACATCAAATAAAGACTCAAGAGTTTTATAAAAGAGTAATTTTCCGTGTAAGTATACAGATATGTCCAATCATAAGTTAACAAGAGTTTCTTAAGTTTAGTAAAGTTCGTCTTGCGAAAAGTTTGTCTCTTCAAAGTAGCTTGCCCTCTAGAAGGGCGTACCCTTACTGCTGGTAACATTCCCATTTTCTGACCAGCACATTGAGGCTTCATCTTAAAACACGTCATACATTTATAAATTCCAAACCGAACTCCAATGCGTCCATTAACAATACAGAATAATAGGGAAGAATCTTTTTAAAATTCAGCGGTAATGAGGTGACTTTAAGATATGACCAGATCTGTGAAAGGATGCTTATACGGTAATATATAAGTTAAACACGTTCGATCGAATCAAAGTACAGATTGATACAGTAGTATACTGAAGCAGCTGAGAGTGAGAGGCTTCTACGCGAGAGAGAGACGTCATCGAGAACGGGCAATAATAAAAAGAAGTTACGAGAGCGTTCGGCAGTTGTGAAATTAATTATTACTTTGAAGAAATATATGTACTTCACCTCAATTTTAAACATTTAGGTTAATATTATGTACAATAAACTATTATAAATATAATGTTAACCCCACATTTGGGTGCTCGCCGGTTTTGTGTGTGTTAGTGCATGTGTAATGTGTAGAAAGTTCTTAGAAAAGTGTAGATGTGGTCGTGCTGGAAATTTTAAAAAGCAGTTAAGTTGTAAAGTTGCAGTTGGTTGATTTTGTAAAAGTTGGTACAAAACATCCAAATATCAAAAGTTGTACAGTTGTGAAAATTCCAGTAGTGCGAGGTAGCTTTTCTAAGAAATCGTTCTCGAACAGTCGGTCAGTCGGCGACACGACGTCGCGAATTACCGAAATGTCGCCACCATTGCGCACACCAGCAAACTCGAAAAACGAAAAGAAGAACGAAAAGAAGATCGTTGATAATAAGACCTTGAACGAAACGTTCGGTCTAGTGGAAGAAGAAGAATCGATAAAAAATAATATGGAAGTGAAAGAAGTTTGTGACGTAGAAAAAAGTGATCCCAGGGATCTAGATATAAAGATGCAACAGTTAATACAAATGTTTTCTCTTAAAATCGAAGCGGATGAGAGGAAGTCTGCAGAAGTCTAAATAAACCCTTAGCATTTCTAAAAAGTTGTATGTGTGTTCGACGGTTACAATGTACGGGTAAAGAAATGGTTTGAGAACTTTGAACAGAATGCTGAAGCTTACAAGCTCACAGACAAGCAGATGTATGTGCAAGCGAGAAATGAAATGAGTGGTGCGGCACGGTTATATCTCGAGTCAGAAACAGTGAGTGATTTTCAGAGTTTGAGACAAATGTTATGTTGTAAGTTCGAGTCGAATTTGAGTAGCGCTGACCTACATCAACAGTTACGCGATCGTAAAATGCACAGTGGTGCATCGTTTCACGAATATATGCTAAATATGAGAAAAATTGCTAGTGCTGGAAAAATCGAAGACGCGGCGGTTATACGGTACATAGTTGATGGCCTTAACATTAAAATTGGGTTCAAGTTCTCAATGTACAACTGTAAATCGCTAAAAGAATTAAAAGAGCAATATGGTGTATTTGAACATGTAAAAAAATTTGATAATATTGAGAAAAACAATCGTAAAATCACGTCGATTGCAAAAGTGGAAAACATTAAAAAGAAAGAATATTGTTTTAATTGCGGTTCCAGTGAGCACAAGCGTAAAGATTGTAATAGTGCGTATAGAAAATGTTTTAGTTGTAATGAAAGTGGACATATTTCAACTAATTGCCCCACGAAGTTATCAGCTGTTCGTAAAATAAATATACAAAAAAGGGTCAAGTCGGTGTCGCTGAATGGCGTAAACGTTGACGGTTTGATCGATACGGGCTCAGTTGTCACTATTGTAAAAAAATCTTTTCTAAAACACTTGGGTAAGATTGATTTAAAAGAAAGTTGCGTAATGCTCTGCGGCCTAGGCAAAAGCCAAACAAAAGCAAAAAGCTTTTTTGAGACAGAGGTCATCGTAGATAACCTAAAGACGTAGCAAAAATTCTTCGTAGTGGAGAGCAACACTATGGACTGTTACATTATTTTGGGATACGACTTCGTGGAGAAGTTTAGAGTATCGATCGATGAGCGTGGATATACATTTATGAGCCTGGTTGAAGACACCAAATCGCAAGAAAAATATGCTGACAATTGATACAATGTTTTTGACATATCATGTGGTTATTCGGCTCCTCCGCAAAATCAAAAGCAAGTCGAAGCGTTGATACAGGATAGCTATCAGCCGAATGATACAGAGAAGGTACATTGCCCTATTGAGTTAAAAATTTTACCAGATGGCGCAATAATCCCATTTAGGCAGTCACCTAGTCGTTTGTCATCACCAGAAGCGGAAGCGGTTAAAAATCAAGTTGATGAGTGGGAAGAAAACGGAATAATGCGCAAATCAACTTCGAGTGTTGCTAGCAGAGTTGTAGTTGTAAAGAGAAAAACACAATACTTTGCGGATTTGTGTAGACTACAGGAAGCTAAAGATCATGGTCTTTGAAGACTGCTTTCCAGTTCCTTTAATGGATGAAGTGCTTGAGAGATTACAGGCAGCAAGCTTTTTTTACGATTATGGATTTAGAAAATGGATTCTTGCATGTGCCCATAGAGGAATCTAGCAAATCATATACAGCGTTTTATTACTATAGAAATATTATATGAGTTTAATAGAGCGCCATTTGGATTTCGTAATTCTCCTGCTTCAATCATTCGTTTCGTTAACCACATATTTCAGGATCTGATTAACCACGATATAATGCAATTATATATGGATGATATTATAGTATATGCAAAGTCAGCAAACGATTGTCTAAACAAAACCAAATTGGTATTAGAAACTGCAGCAAAGTATGATTTGAAAATAAAATGGGGAATATGTAGTTTTTTGCTAAAACGCATAAGCTTTCTAGGTCACGAAATTGAAGATGGAAAGATTTGGCCCGGTAAAGATAAGACGATGGCGATCAGTCGTTTTGGAATACCCACAAATGTCAAATCGATTCAGGCATTTCTTAGTTTAACCGGATTCTTTAGAAAGTTTATTCCTCAGTATGCGCAGATACTACACCTCTATTCGCGGGAGGCACCAACCGAGCTGCACACGGATGCTTCAAAAGACGGTTTTGGAGCGGTCCCACTTCAGCTATTTTACAAATATTTGCATCCGATCTATTTTTGGAGTAAGAAAGCATCTGAATCGGATTCGAAAAGGCATAGCTACAGTCTTGAAGTCAAGGCAGCATATATGGAGTTAAAAAAATTTAGACAATATTTGCTAGGGATCCCGGTGAAATTGGTGACAGACTGCATTGCATTTAAGCAAACTACGACAAAGCTGGATATCCCAAGGGAAGTTGCGCAATGGATACTGTACCTACAAGATTTAAATTTGAACGTGGAGCACCGATCAGCAGTTAAGATGCAGCACGTGGACTGTCTAAGCCGTTACCCACAGTCGTGCTTAGTAGTAAAAGATGAAATAACAGCGCGTTTAAAGAAGGCACAGCAGACAGACAGATGATCATATTATCGCAATTATAGAGGTACTAAAGCAGCAACAATATAAGAACTTTAACGTGAAAGGTGGTTTGCTATTCAAAGAAGTTGAAGGTAATGAGTTGTTGGTAGTCCCAAAGCTAATGGAACGCGAGATAATACAACGATCGCACGAGGTTGGACATTTTTCGACGCGCAAGACAATGCACGCTATAAAACAACAGTACTGCATACCGCATTTGGAAAGTAAAGTATCAAGATTGATTGCAAACTGCATAAAATGTATAGTTCATAATAAACAGCTGGGTAAAAAAGAAGGATATTTGCATTGTATAACCAAAGGAGACACACTTTACATTTGGATCATTTAGGACCCATGGACAGCACCTCCAAGCAGTACAAATTCATTTTGGCAATGGTAGATGGTTTTTCGAAATTTGTATGATTGTTTCCAACAAAGTCCACGGGTCAAGAAGAAGTAATTAAAAGGCTCAAAGAATGGACAGACATTTTTGGATTTTCCGAGAGGATCATAGGTGACAGAGGGGTGGCCTTCACATCAAACGCTTTTAAATTATTCCTTCGATCAAATGATGTAGAGCACGTACTGTCAACCACAGGAGTAGCAAGGGGCAACGGCCAAGTCGAACGAGTTAACCGTTGTATCCTGTCTATTATCGGAAAAATATCAGCAGATGAACCCACGAAATGATATAAGGGAGTTTCGCGAGTACAGAAGGCGACTAACACAACGATGCATTCCTCAACGAAAATGTCACCGTTTGAAGTCCTGTTTAGAACGCGAATACGTAACAACATAGATGACCGTTTGCTGGATATATTACAGGAGGAACAAGTAGATTAGTTGAATGACGAGCGGCAAAACCAGCGACAAGAGGCTAAGATTAATATAGAGAGAATATAAGAACAGAAAAGACAAAGCTATTTACCAAGTAGGCGATATGGTAGCTATAAAGAGAACGAAATTTGTAGCGGGCCGTAAACTAGCAAGTCAGTTTTTGGGACCCTATGAAGTAATCAAAGTTAAGCGTAACGGTCGGAATGATGTAAAGAAAGCGACCAATGGTGACAACTACGAGCGTGGACTATATGAGACTTTGGCGATATGTGCCTGAGAACGAAGAGTTGCTGTCTTCTGAATCAGAAGACGATAATCAGGAGGGCCGAGTGAAGGAGAGACGTCGTCGAGAACGGGCAATAATAAAAAGAAGTTGTGAAATTAAATATTACTTTGAAAAAAATATATGTATGTAAAGTTTATTATATTGATTATGTTTATTGATTATATTATAGACGTTTCTGAGTGGTTAGGTTAAAGTACATGGGTTACATAAAAAACAACTGAGAACAACTTTGATTGAGCTTCTTGACGACTTTCGACTGACTACTGACGACCACGACTTTCGACTTTCAACTCTCAACTGCTACTGACGCTCTCTCAATTACCAGGGACGGGCATAACCATTCTGATGCGACATAACCTCTTCACATTCGGCCCTCCTGATCATCATCATCTGTCCCAGATGATTCCGGATCGTCATTGTCATATTATCGGAGCTTGTGCCCGTCTGATTTGGTCCTTCCACTTGGGCTGCTTTGCGTACATCATAGCGGCCGTTCCTCTTTATCTTAGTTATCTCATAAGGGCCAAGAAAACAACTGGCCAACTTCCGGCCTGCGACAAATTGGGTTCGCTTGATTGCGACGAGATCACCCACAAGGTACCCGTGATCCTGCTTGCGTCCCTTGTCAAAGTTGCGTTTGTAAGTCATCTGTGCTTCTATGATATTCTTCTTGGCTTCGTCACGCAAACTCTCTCGCTCAGCATTAAAGTTATTGATGAATTCTTCGTTAATTAGACATAATACTCGATCTCCTGCTTGTGCACACATTTTCGTTCCAAACATCAGCTCGAATGGCGAAAATTTTGTAGATGCGTGGACCTGTGAGTTAAGAGCCTTTTGAACCTGTGGGACATATTTGTACCATTTGCTTGACTCTTCTGCAGACAGCTTCGATATGACGGCCAGTATGGATCGATTCACGCGTTCTATTTGCCCGTTGCCTCGAGCAACTTCAGTGGTTGTAAAGATGTGTTCGACTTTATTCTCGGCGACTAATTCTGCAAATGCGTTCGACAAAAAGGCAGAACCTCGGTCACTTATAATACGTTTCGGGAAACCAAATATGTGAGACCAATCTGTCCGCTTTTTTTATGACTTCATCGTGGCCTGTTGACTTCGTGGTAAAGAGACACACAAATTTCGCAAATCCGTCTACCATGGCAAGGATATATTTGTACGACTTAGACGTGGCATCCATCGGCCCCAAATGGTCGATATGCAGAGTATGCAACGGGGTGTCACCTTTGTCAATAAAATGCACCTGACCTTCTTGCTTGCCAAGTTTTTTGCTGTGAATTATACAACGGATACAATTATCAATAAAATTAGACACCTTACGCTCTAAATGGGGGATCCAATACTGCTGACAAATCGCATGCATTGTCTTGCGGGTAGCAAAATGACCAATTTCGTGCGCTTCTCGAATTATTTCATTCTCCATCTGTTTTGGCACCACGATTAAATCATTTCCATCTATTGCTTTGTACAGTACACCGCCTTTGATCTTGTAATTCTCGTACGACTGTTGATTGAGAATAGTTACCACAGCTTTAATGTGGTTATCAATACTCTGCGCCTTTTTGATGCGTGCCGATACCTCCGTTGATATATTATAAATTGATTGTGGATAGCGGCTCAGATGATCCACGTGCTGCATACTTTTTCCTGGTTTGTGGATAATATCGCAGGTGAAGTCTTGCAAATACAGCACATACGATGTCACCTCTCTTGGTATGTCTTCCTTCTTTGTCGTCTGCTTGAACGCTGAACAGTCCGTCACTAATTTAAAGTGAATCCCAATCAGGTAGTGCCGGAACTTTCGTAGAGCCAGATACATAGCTTTGGCTTCAAATATGTAGCTGTGACGTTGAGCTTCGGATTCGGTCGTTTTTTTACTCCAATAGTACACCGGGTAGAGTTTATCGTTAAAACTTTGGAGTAGCATCGCTCCAAAACCATCTTTTGATGCATCTGTGTGCAACTCGGTGGGAGCATCTCTCGAGTATATATGCAACAGTGGTTTGCTCGTTAGCAACTCCTTTAACTTCTGCAAAGATTGTAGTTCAGCTGCGCCTATATGAAATTTTACATCCTTTCGAAGTAAATTTGTTAATGGTCTTGCGATTTGGCAGTAGTCTTTAATGAATTTTCGGAAAAATCCGGTAAGTCCAAGAAAAGACTGAACTGCTCTGACATTTTTGGGCGTTCCAAATCGATTGACGGCGTCCGTTTTTTTCCTTGCCTGGCCAAATCTTCCCACCGCAAACGATGTGTCCAAGGAAGTTAATTCTTGACTGTAAGAAACTGCATTTTTTCCATTTGATTTTCAACTTATACTGCGCAGCCAATTGCAGAACCTTCTGTGTCTTCTTTAAGCAGTCATCAACGGAATGGGCATACACGCTTATATCGTCCATGTACAACTGCATTATATTATCGTTGATTAAATTTTGAAAGACATAATTGACAAATCTTATAAATGCGGCTGGTGAATTTTTTAAATCCAAACGGCGTCTTATTGAATTCGAAAAGACCCTCTTTCGTTACAAATGCTGTTAGGTATTTACTGGACTCCTCCACCGGCACGTGGAAAAAACCATTTTCCAAATCCAGAACTGAAAAGAATGTGGCCGCTTGAAGCCTTTCTAGAACTTCCTCTATCAATGGAACCGGAAAGCGGTCAGACAGGGTCATACTGTTGAGTTTTCGATAATCAATGCAAATCCTTGGTGTACCATCTTTCTTTTGAACAACAACTACCCGACTAGCCACACTCGATGTTGATTTTCGTACTATCCCTTGCGTCAGCCATTCGTCTACTTGATTTTTGACTGCTTCTGCCACGCAGGCAGACAATCTTGATGGCGACTGGTGAAATGACTTCATTGTTGTTGCATCCGGAATAATTTGAAGTTTGACTGGGCATTCCATCTGGGTTTGTTTCGGCTGCTCTTCTATGCTTTCTATTAATTCGCGAACTGCTTTTTGATAGATTGTTGGTGCTTCACATACACTGGCGACCTCAAAGACGTTGTATGAGCCTGCAATGCACTCCTTGTTTGAGTCTCCAACGGCATCGTCCTTCGAAAACGTGTATTCCCCCTCGGCGTATGTGACTGTGAACTTTTCAACGAAGTCGAATCCAATTAAGGCATTGCACTCGATTATCTCATCAGGTACAATGATACATTTCTGAGTTGTATGCAGATCGTCAACAACAACATCGGCAACAAAGGCGCCTGTCGGTTTTGTTTCTTTTTGCCTAGACCAGTCAACGTAGATTCGTTCCTATGCACTTCGATGTTTGGCAACTGTTTCGCAGTGCTTTCCGAGAAGATTGACACATCCGATCCTGTGTCTACAAGCAAGTCAAGCAAAACACCATTTACAGACATCTTTTTAGCTCGTCGACCGTTAACTACATTGCGGACTTTAAAATCTCCACGAGTATCCTTTTTATCGTTTCCACCATTAAGAGGGCAATTCCTAGCAAAATGTCCGTTCTCATTGCACTTAAAACATTTTGTTTCGCCCAAGCAATCTTTTATTTTGTGTTCAGCTGATCCGCATTTAAAACAAAACTGCCTTTTGGGAAGCTGCGTCTTTGCTATATCCGTTGTGGTTTTAAAACCACTCCTTGGATCGTTCTTGGCCAGTTTTTCCACGATTTCATAGGCTTCCTTTAGCTCCTTAAAGGTTTTACATGCATATAGGCCAACTTTGAATTCGTTCTTAAGAAACAGATTGTCTACGATGTATCGCAAAACAGCTGACTCTTCTACATCCCCATCAGAGGCGATCTTTCTCATAGTGAGTATATAGTCCTGAATCGACTCCTGTTTATGCTTTTTCCGTTCTCTCAACAGTTGGTGGACTTCAGCGCTATTTAATTCACACTCAAATTCTTCGATTAGACAACTTTTCAAATTGGCATAATTGTAAACACTTACTGATTCCAAAAACAATTTGGCAACACCTTTCATCTTGCCTCTCGCCTGTGCGTACATTTGCTTTTCGTTAAGCTCAAATGCATCTGCATTGTACTCGAAAACTTCAAACCATTTCCTTGGGCCAGTTCCATTAAATTCTCCAACAATGTTTTCAAGGCAATTTGATGCCACATGGACTTGGCTTTCTCGCTGCTCGTCGACTTGTATTTTAAGCGTCAGCAATTGCATCATCTGTTGCAATTGACTTTGTATTTCCACCGCGTTAGGCATCCCTTGTTCCGTTTCCACTGTTTCAATTTTGTTTATTAGGTCAAGCGCTGTTTCGGTCGCTGCTTCTGTGATTTCTTCGCTCACTGTTTCTGTCTGTCTCTCTCTTTCCTCTTTCGGCTGCTGATGCCGAATTTTTGGCGGCACTGCTGATGCTTTGTCTGCTGATATTGGCGCCACAGCCACTGCGTTTTTCGGCGTCTTCTGCGAATTCGACTTTTAGATGGTGTGCGTGACGTCATTCAACACTTATTATGTATACTGCTGGTTCCACTTTTTGTATTAGTTTAGCATTTATCCAACTCGGAACTGTACGAGTCTGAGACCACAACTTTAACTCCAAATCCAACTCAGAACGGGACGAGCCTGAGGCCACAACTTTAATTCCTAATCCAACTCAGAACGGGACGAGCCTGAGGCCACAACTTTAATTCCTAATCCAACTCAGAACGGGACGAGCCTGAGGCCACAACTTTAATTCCTAATCCAACTCAGAACGGGACGAGCCCCCAAATGTAAAGTTTATTATATTGATTATGTTTATTGATTATATTATAGACGTTTCTTAGTGGTTAGGCTAAAGTACATGGGTTACATAAAGAACAACTGAGAACTTTGATTGAGCTTCTTGACGACTTTCAACTGACTACTGACGACCACGACTTTCGACTTTTAACTCTCAACTGCTACTGACGCTCTCTCAATTACCAGGGACGGGCATAACCATTCTGATGCGGACATAACCTCTTCACATGTACTACCCCTCAATTTTAAACATTTAGGTTAATATTATGTCAATAAACTATTATAAATATAATGTTAACCCCACATACATTTGGGCTGCTTCAAGCGCAGCACATAACTGCCGTAGGTATGGTTAGTTGTTGTTTAGTTGGCGATACTCTCCCCTTTGATACTTATCCTCTCTAATTGGGAAGCGCAAGTAAGCCGAAGCTCCATATGCTCGTGACGAGGCATCGCAAAACAGGTGCAATTCAGCCACACCACCCGGTAGCCCCCATGTAACATGCCGTGGTATTCGAGTATTCACGAATTTCTCCCATTCTCTCTTAATAGTGTCCGGTAGTGTCCTATCCCAGCCAATTTTTTCCTTCCATAGTTGCTGCATGAGAATTTTGGCAGTAATAATTATCGGACTAAGCCATCCCATGGGATCAAACTGTCGTGCAACTGCTGATAGTATTTTCCTCTTTGTAGGCGAGCTCGTTGGTGGAACGACATTCAAAGCAAAACGGAACTCATCTTCCTTAGGACTCCAGTAGAGACCTAAAGTGCGAATAGTATCATTACCTTCTACGTGTAACAATCCGCTTGATTCTCGATGCTCAACTGGTATGTTCTCTAAGAGCTTTGGGCAATTACTCGCCCACTTCCTTAGTTCAAATGTACCACTACGAAGCATTCCAATCACTTGGTTCTTGACATCCTCCGTCTCTGTAATGCTTTCGCCACCAGACAGTATCTACATACATTTGATGATACCTCTCGCTTTCATCCATAGCTAATTGTCATGGCTAAATAAGGTGCGGAGCTCGTCCCAAATATTACAGTTCTGCCACATGATCACTAGTGTCCGGATTCCATAGAATACGTTGTCGGGTGGAACATTAACACATCTGTACATTTTATCAACATCCGCCATAAATACCCATTTTAGCCCTCGCCAATTGAAAATGATTCCTTGAAGATGTACGTACAATTTTGGACCAATTGCTAGAATCTCATTAAGTGATTTCCCATTACTCGTCTTGTCCGATCCATCGAAGACAACTCCTACCTTCGTAGTTGATGACGATTCCTTTATGACTGGGTGATGCGGTAGGTAACAATGCTCGACTCCCTCCAATGCAGGAATGACCGTCTTACTAGTCCGTGACGGCTCCACGTCCCATTTGACCCAGCTCCAGATACCCATTTATCGTGCCAACATTAGCGTTCTTCAAACTCGCATCGCTTTGCAACCGTCTGTCCCGAGAAAGTAAACGTTTTTAACCACCCCTTGTCTGATTCTCCAATTACCATTAATTTGTCCAGTAAGTAAGAGAAAGAACAACATATGTATTTCCCAGACGGCATTTTAACGGCTATGTGTCTTATACGAAGAAATCTTCGCACCAGTTGTCCTCAACTGAAAGCCCTAAGAAGCAGTCCTAACATCAGCTCATCGTAGATGTCATTTTCCAGCAAAATATCAATTCCTTGTGAACTGAAGAACTTAAGGTCGGTCAACGGTAAGCCCTTAAGATGAGTCCACTTTTCAAATGGCAGCCGTTTGATTAGCATGCGCTTACTCACTACAGGTAACTGACGCGAGCAGCTTGTATCTCGCATGTGGGTTGTAGATTGATCCTATAACTAGCTCCACCTCTGCTGCCGTATCTGTAATTTTAGTATCTGCTAATCCAGTAATCGTGATGTGAGCCTGTTTGCGCCGTTTATAGAACGAAACTTGAGAGCCTTGATCCAAAAACGCTCTAAACTGTAAGCGAAAGCTTCTATCGACTTTACCCACACCATTGCTGTTGGTAATAAAACCTCGTCTTTATGCCTTACCGCAGTTTCTGCTGTACTCTTTCCATTTAAAGCATTCGCAGATGCTGCTGGGATAACTCCCTTCTTTAGTGTGCCAAGCGACCTCTCGCATCCTGACTTGTCTACATGAAGTAGTGTATGATGCCGTCCTTGACGTTTTTCACAATTTACAGCACTGTCACATGCATTCATTCGGTGATTTGGTCTAAGGCATCTAAAACACAGTCGATGCCTCACTACACATGCCTTTCGTTCCGATAGCCTCATCTCCTGGAATATCCTACATACTCCGATAAGGTGTGCATCCCCTTGACACACAATGCTTAGGTCTGTCTCTCGTGTAAGAAATGAAGCCTTTGTGTAGTTCTGGTTAACTCGTGACCCATGTACACCTAGCCTTGCATTCCGATGTCTATCCCGTGATAGAGTTCCCCCGATATTACCTGATGTCACCGTTATCATTGTTCTGTACTGTGTTTCAAGATACTGACTCAGCTTCTCAATTTCGGCAGATTCTGCGTTGAAGATATTGACCACTCACAATCCACTCTTAATTGATTCGGTAATTTTTTTATCATGTAGTACACTAAAATTTCAGACTGTTGTCGCACATACACACCAGTCTTCTCCAATGAATTTACACATGAGCGGAAAGTTTGCACAAATCTTCTAAAACTTTCCGCATCTCCATATTTAATTGGTTATTGCTGATCGAACACATTCATGTAATGTATCATAGTAATTCATTAACATTATCCAAGCCACTTCATAGTTCGCCGATATTAGCGTTAGATGTTCAATATCCTTAGCTGCGTCTCCAACCAATGAATTCTTCAAATAATGAAAACGACGTCAGTTTCACAGTGGTGTACTCCTGTTAAAAACACCTTCTAAAACGCCAGCCACTCAATAAATTTCCCGCTGAAGGTAGGCAGTTTAACTGTTGGGAGTTTCCCTTCCTCTAAACTTGGTCCCATTTGTTCACACTCCAAATTCAATCGCCGAGATCATTCCTCCCGGGTTTCGGCATCAAAAATATTTATTTATTTATTTATTTACGTCAACTAAATCAGCAGTCGACGAAAAAGCTTAAGCTAAAATACAGATAATAATTAATTTACGAAGGTAGCTTAGCTTTATGCACAACTAAACATCCCCGACCCGGTGGAGGTGTTTTATTTGCAACAAGGTGCCAGCTATGCCCCGATTCACAGCCAATGTGGTCAGGGGATGAGTTGCAGCCAATCCAATTCCAGTCCAGAATACTTTCAGTGGTTACGCTGTAGATAATTAAAAAGTATAGCGCGAAGAGAAGTGACAGATAGATGAGGAGAAATAAGGTGAGAAAGGTTGTTAAAAGATTGGCAAAGAACACGAAGAGGTTAGTGAAGAGAGTAGTTAGTCAGACATCTACTAAGGTGAAGAGGAAAAAAGTTTCTGGTCCGACGTGAGGGAACACAAAAATATAGTGTATCTAGTAAATTGGTAGAAATGACTTCGCCGTTGACTACTTTATGTAGAAAGAGAATGCCAAACACGAGCCTACGGTTGTAAAGTGAAGGAAGATTAATAAGAAGAAGTCTGTCAGAATAAGAAGGTAGGCGAAGATTCGGGTCCCAATTAAGACCGCGTAACGAAAACTTAAGGAATTGCTTCTGTACCGATTCAATACTACGCTGGTGAACATCATATTGAGGGTTCCACACTGGTGAACAATATTCTAGAGTAGGGCGAACTAACGAAGTGTATAAAACCTTTGTCACATATGGATCATCAAATTCTTTGGTCCAACATTTAATGAAGCCAAGAAGACTGCATGCTCTATTGACAATTGAAGATATATAAACATTAAAAGAAAGTTTTGGGTCAAACATAACGCCTAAGTCTTTAAATGATGGTACACAATCTTACAGAACAGACTTAATAGAGTAATGAGCTAGGAACGGCGACAAACGACTGAAAGTCATAAAAGAGCATTTAGAGGCATTAAGGTGTAATTTATTAACGTGACACCAAACACAGAACGCATCGAGATCTGTTTGCAAGTACTGTTGGAAAAAAGGATCATTATATGAATAACCAATCTTGACGTCATCCGCAAACATGAGCACGCGTGAATGAGCCAAGGCCAAAGGCAAATCGTTTATAAACAAGGTAAATAACAGTGGGCCCAGATGACTTCCTTGGGGGACACCTGACGTAACTCGAACAGTTTTAGATATCGAGGAACAAAAAGACACCTTTTGGGTTCTACCAATAAGATACGACTTTAACCAAGCCAATAGTTTCGGGGAAAACCCCATGATGTTAAGTTTCATGAGAAGCATAGAATGATCAACCGTATGGAAAGCCTTACTAAAGTCAGTATAAATAACATCAGTTTGACACTTTTTACGGAAGCCATGGTATACAAGGGTAGTCAATTCTAAAAGGTTGGTAAGCGACGAACGACCTTTCATGAAGCCATGCTGACAAGGAGAAATACTGGATCTGGATAGGTGCTGAAGTGAAGACGTAATAATTTTCTCAAACAGCTTAGGTTTTGCCGAAAGTTTGGCAATGCCCCGGTAGTTAAAAATATCCGATTTGTTACCCTTTTTAAAAAGCGGAATAATAAAAGACTCCTTCCAAATATCAGGGAAGCTACAAGTCTCACTCGACATAAAGAATAACCGAGATAAAGGCTTAAATAGGGAAATCGAACACATTTTAAGGATGCAACTAGTTATATTATCAGGCCCGGGTACGAAGAATGGCGTCATAGATGACAAGCTAGAGATATTGCAGTCTTCAGTAATACTAGGAAAAAATATACAATTTAAATGTGGAATTGAGAAGGGATAAGGTGTGGGATCCGAAGCAGTAGTAAAATAAGTCGACTGAAAGAATTTAGCAAACAGATCTGCAATATCTGAATAATTATTAGCTGTCTGGTCATTAAGTCTGAAGGTGGAAGGTAGGAAACTAATGCGTCTTTTGGAACTAACAAAGTTGTAAAATCTTTTGGGGTTCTTATAAAATTCAACATTACAGCGAACGATGTAATTATTGTAGCATTGAGTATTTAAAAGACAAAATTGAGATTTGGCTACACAATAATTTGCATAGTCAAGTCGCGAACCAGTTTTTTTAAATCTTTTAAAATATCTTGATTTAATTTTACGGAGATTAGAGAGCCTACGTGTGAACCAGACTGGCGCACTGGAGACGGTAGAGACATTCACATAAGGAACGCATTTATCAATTTGAGAATTAAGAGCAGAGTAGAAAAAATTTACTGCACAATCTATATCACAGCACTCAAATAGAAATGACCAATCAAAAGAGAAAATAAGGCTGTTAAGAAGATTGAAATTTGTTTTACGAAAACATCTACGACGAGAATTTGAGATGTTATTGAATGAATTATTAACGGAATTGTTAGAAATAGTAATTTCAATGGTAGGGTGATAAGTATCTTCAGGCTTCACTAGGGGCTGTGTTTGTGATACAGCACTAACAGTGGGATCAGAGACAAAAACAAGATCGAGGATTCTTTTAGAAGAGTTAAGAAAAGAATTCAACTGATATAGCGGACATTCAAGTAGGCTATCAAAAAAAGACATGTTGAGATGAGGGAATTAAGAAAGATAGATTATCATCAGCAAGCCAAGAAACATTAGGCAAGTTAAAATCACCTAAAGCTATAAAAAAATCACGATCTTTAAGACGACTAAAAATAGTTCGCAAAGCATCAGCATGGTGCATGTAGATCATGATATCAGAAGTTGGAGGAATATATGAACAAGAGATATATAAGCTAAAGTTAAAACATGTAACTTCGACGCAAATAAACTCAACACCTAAGGGGAGATCAATCGGTACAACACTTGAACACAGATTCGAGTTGACAGCAATGAGTACTCCACCGCCACGTCGACCAACACGATCAAGCCTATAAGAAATAAAGTTATTAGAAAGAATTTCATTAGTTTTTTGAAGCAGAAGATACATTAGGAAGGTGGACAGGCAAAAGGGCGGGAGCGCTTATTGGGCGCAAATTCGTGTACAACTAGGCCCTCTGGCCAAAAGTTAGGGTCAACCATAGCTGAGAAATACTCATTTGGTACAGTAATTTTAAAAGAGGAGATTTCGCGGGGCCTAGAAAACTTAAACTTTTGAATTGAAACCTTAGCAGGGCATATATTACCAATGTAAGCTGCCACAGACGATTCAGAAGTATCTGGAGCAAGCCTAGAGATAAATAATTGTTTACGATGAGGCACTACAGTTAGTGGAGGCGGAGGAGCATTGGGATCCGCAAGTGATTGAAAGCCAGCATGATCCAGTAATTGATCAGAGTTTCCGTGAGGGATAGATTGAGGTACATTAGAGTTTGTAGTGGGTACTTGAATCTGAAAAGAAGAGCATAAAGAGGGACAAGAAGATGGTGTAGGCGAAAGTAAAATGTAATAGAGAAGATGTAATAGAGAGTGCGGGCGATTGCTTATGAGGAACTCAAGGGTACATTTCTTGGGCAATTCCTTAGAAGGTGGACCAAACTTGAATTGCGACAATAAATGTATTCTAGAGTCACACTCATTAGACAGCTGTTTGCCCATTTTATTTGGGGAAAGAAACTTTAAACGAAGATTCCTGTACATTCGGCTAAAATCAAGCTGCTGGCTAGCACAAGATGGGCAAGTCCAGCGCATCAAGCCAAGCTCAGGCTTAGACACAGACAAACCAGAAAATTTGTCGTAATCACGGCCGTTGAGGCCAGAACATTTTAAGTGAATAAGATTATCGCAAAGCCAACACGATATTGCTCTATACTGATCGTCAAAACGATCAGAATGCTTGCAATTGGGTAGACAACAAGCCATTGAAAAGCCAAAAGAAACACAAGGCAAAAAAAAAAAAAAATACATATAGAAAAATTTAAATAAACAATTAATAATTATCGATAAAAAATCAATAATTACAAATAAAACAATGAGACAGCTAGAGTACACAGCACAAGAGAGAGTGGAATATTAGTTATAAGACGACCTTTGAGAGGCGGCTTTACAAAAGTGATTACGCGGGAGAGAAGCTGAGCACAAGCACAAAGCAGAGATAACAACAAAACCACTAGCACTGATGGTATGATGGGGGCGATGAGGGGAGCAACTGCAGAAGTAATGACGAGAGAGAACAATAAAAAAAAAAAAATAAAAACAATTTAAATGCACCAAACACTAATCATGAAAAAAAAAAAAAAACTGTTTAATTTGGCGAATTATGCAAATAAAACACGAGTGTTTCAAGCAAACGACACCAGCGAAACCGAAAACAAACTAGGCACAATTAAAAATTGAGAGAAAACAATATATAGTAATAAAACTCAGGAGCTAAGCAAAAACACGACTGTCACGTCAGAGAGCAGAAGCTAACATCTGCGTCCTTGCGGAGTCCCAAACTGCTCGCTCTATATGATGCGGCCTTCGGATGATTTTCACCGAGGCGGCTTTGAGGCACTTGCCATTTGGGAGGAATGAGATGACCAGGGTGGCTTCAATCCAGTTGCTTTATTTCTTAACCTAAAGTGAAGTACAATTGTCGACCAGCACAGAAGGTGCAACTGTATCGAAAGAGATTAATTTCAAGAGTAAAAATTCAAGTACAGCAAACCACGCTGTCTTTTACAAAATTCAATGTTCTGGAAATTTCCATAGATGAAACGAATTAAAGTAACGGAACTCGAAATTTGTCTCTTCAAAGTAACTAGCGCTGTTCTTGGTCTCTCTCTCTCTCTCTCTCTCTCTCTTCGGTCGTTTTCTCTTTTCAGCAAAGAGAGTCTTGTTTCAGTTGCAGCCCAAACAGTCCTGGAAACATCGCAGCTGGAAGAATCCAACACAAATACCAGATCAAGTGATCTGTTATGACTATTTCGGAAAAGATTTATTTGAGTTACAGACAACTCAAGCAGACCATCTATTAAACAATGTAACGAGGAGGGAAACAGTAATAAAGAGTCATATGAGAGGGTCCAGGCAATTTCAGGGAAATTAAAATCTCGCAGAACATCGAGCAATTCTTTGTCAGAGAGATATGTGGAAACAAGTTGAATAGCTTCCAAATGGTGAATGTATACTGCCAAGTCGGACTGTGTTGGAATTTACGAAGAAGTAATATAGGTAAAAAAGAAAAGAAATTTGAACACAAACAAAATCAATCTCGTGAGTGGAAGACTTGACAATTTCAGACGAGAACGCCGATTCAGCAGCGATCAAATCACCACCACCATTACGGATAGTCCGATCAAGTTCATATATTAAATATTTTAAGGGAAATATTGATGCATCTGCAATATAATGACTCAGCCAAGTTTCAGTAAAGGCAAGAATATGAAAGTCAAAAGCTAAACTATCTACATAAATTTTTTGAGGGAAAAATTGAAGCATTGGCAATATCAGGACTCAGCCAAGTTTCAGTAAAGCCAAGAATGTGAAAGTCAAAAGCTAAACTATCTACATAAAGTCTAATGATTTCAGACTTTAAACTTAAACTTTAAACTTATTTATTAGAAACTGAGTATAGATTATGATGTAGTGTAGTATATTCATACCAAACATCATTCAACACAAAGAGCTCAACTTGTAACATTTTTTGCAAGTATAAACAATTAAATATGTACGCAATAGAATATAAGTGTGCACCTAAATATGTTTACGTGTATACATTGACATATGCACATAAACATATTCACATAAATACACAGCTAAGCATGTTCATATATGTATGTACATTTATATGTGGACATTCATATTTTCACATAAGCAACAATGCACACGCGTAACATGAGCTAGGGCCAAGCCAGCGGGTGAACGCTGAGCAAGCACTTCGATGCAAGCGCCCCAAATAATTTGAATGTATGTACTGAAACTCCCTTTCTCTCTCTTTTGTAGCTGTCGCCTAAGTCGCAGCATAAGAATATCTATGTAACAATAGGTTAAGAAAAAAGAATATTTTTGGGAATATTCATCAATCTGAATATTACCACCAAACGGAACTGACGTGTTTATTTCCCCAAACTCTAAACCAAGTGCAACCCGGGCATTACATGGCGACCGTGACAGGACCCTCAAGGACCTACAACATTAGTAAATAAATAATATAAAAGGACACAATCAAGCTCCTAACTAAAATATAAAAAAAAAAAAAAAAAATACATGGAAATCCTGATCCTGAAGAATATATTGGAAAAGCGATACAACCACAAATAAGCCGAGTCGAAATGACGAAAGCCACTCGACTGCTGAAATAAAACACAATACAAATGAATCTGTGGATGAAACTGAAAGTGCAGTAGTCACGTCAGCAATTGCATCCCAGCCAGCTAAGTTAGCCTCCAGGACAATGTCGACCGCATCTAGCCAGAAAAAGAAAGGTCCAGGAATGCCACTACCACCGATGTTTGGGATTCGCCCAATAATAATCGGCCGCCAGTGCGACCTCCGCCCTGACGAGGACCGACAGCACTGCACAGTTCAACTTCGCCAAAGAGCGAGGACACGCAATGAGTAAAAAATTCTCTTGCCTCTAATTATAATTGAAATTGTATATAAATATTAAGCACAAATAAGTACGAGTTTGCACTTGTACAGTACAGTTTGCACACAGTACAACCATTGATAGGCTAATACTAAAAACATGCATAGGCATTGATTTAACTATCTTTCCACGTCTCTGGGTCACAGTGCAAGACACAGTTGAAATAAATTTTCTTTTTCAAAAAAAAAAAAAAAAATTTTTTTTGAGTTACATAAAAATAAACCAGACGGCCGGGGTTAACTTCGACCGCGTCGAAGTTTGTATACCCTTGCAACTGTTTTGGTAATTCTTTCCTTACCCATAGATATCAAAATGTAAAAACGTTTTATCCAAAAAGTGTAATATGTTGATTTTTTGCGACCTTTTTGTTGTTTAGAGTTGAATGTTTTGCCGGCTCGAGGTCAAAAGTTGGGCGAATAAAAACAAAAATGAAACACATAGTTTGTCCTTATTTTCGTTCCGATATATTTCGACCACTCATCGGTGGTCGTCTTCAGGGCAACTATAAATAACATTAAATTGTGATTTACATAATATTAATTTAACAACAAGAAAACACCTACTTAGTTTTACATTGTGATTTACATACAGTGTGCGGACGTGTAAATCACAATTTAATGTTATTTATAGTTGCCCTGAAGACGACCACCGATGAGTGGTCGAAATATATCGGAACGAAAATAAGGACAAACTATGTGTTTCATTTTTGTTTTTATTCGCCCAACTTTTTGACCTCGAGCCGGCAAAACATACAACTCCAAAAAGTGTAATGTTTGCGAAAGAACGGCCTTCAATCTTAGCATAGGATATACCGACCTTTTTGACAAAAGTCACTGTTTTCGACCGATCGTTCTTATGGGAGGTCTAAGATATAGTCACCCGATCTTGACCAAATTTGGCACAGTCGTCTATAACTACAATAAACTAAGTTGTATTAAATTTCACGACAATAGCTATAAAATTAATGAAGTTATTGAGAAAGTCACTGTTCGTGACTTTGGCGTTTGTATGGGAGCTATATGATATAGTCACCTGATCTTGATCAAATTTGGCACAATTATTAATAAGAACACAAAACTGAGAAATACCAACTTTTATGACAATAGCTATAAAATTAATGAAGTTATTGAGAAAGTCACTGTTCGTGACTTTGCCGTTTGTATGGGAGCTATATGATATAGTCACCTGATCTTGATCAAATTTGGCACAATTATTAATAAGAACACAAAACTGAGAAATACCAACATTTTATGAGAATAGCTATAAAATTAATAAAGTTATTGAAAAAGTCACTGTTCGTGACTTTGACGTTTGTATGGGAGCTATATGATATAATCGTCCGATCCGGCTGAATCCGAGATATACGACGCCTGCAGTATATACAAGCCTACGTGCAAAATTTCAGCTCTGTAGCTCTTACGGTATCGGAGGAGTTCGCGTTGATCCAGACGGACGGACGGACGGACGGACATGGCTATTTGAACTCGTCTCGTCGTGCTGATCAAGAATATATATACTTTATATGGTCTGAGATGCTTCGTTCTATGCGTTGCCACTTCTGACCAAAATTAATATACCCTTTTTGCAAGGGTATACAAATAACAAATGAATCCATAAAAATTTTTTTCAAACATTTTCTCAATAATCAATGAAGCATGTAAGTCGTCTCTCCGAATAAGGTATACCATACACCAGAATAACAAATATTTTAAATTTATAATAACACATGCATTTACGTGTTTTTGTAAAATTCTGTTCACATGCTTTTTACAAGCATGTCTTAGTATCTCGCTCACTCAAGCATTCGAGCACCCTAGCACCCCCACCAGCCAACGGGCAACTCCGGCCTTATGGAAAAACGTTTTTATACATAACTTGGCTATTTTTTGTCCGATTTCAATCAATTTGGTAATTTGCTGGATATTAATCTCAATTTTAAGTGTGCCAACTTTGATTGCGCAAGGTAGAAAATTACGGGAGATAATCGAGTTTTTTCAAATTACGGTGGCGAGAGGGGGCGTAGCCAAATCTTTACACAATAAAATGTGCGCGTTTACTGAGCAAATTTACATACATACCAAATTTGGTGTCTCTAGTTAGTATAGTGTTTGAGAAAATCGGTTTTGTATAATTTGCGGGGGCGGTAAGGGGCGTGGCAAAGTTTTTGCATATACAAAGTCTGCGCATTTACTAAGCAAATATACATACCAAATTTGGTGTCTCTAGGTAGAATAGTTTTTGAGATAAACGTATTTTTTTTTAATTTGAAACAAACTCGATCACTCTACATACTATACGAGCATACATACCAAATTTGATGGCAGACGGACATGTCTAGATCGACTCGGCTGTTGATACTGATCAAGAATATATATATTTTATGTGGTCGGAAAAGCTTCGTTCTGCCTGTTACATACATTTTGGCGACTTCAATATACTATTTCACCCTATGGGTGTATGGTATAAAAAGAGGTATAAGATGGGTTCCCAAGAATCCAAAATAGATCATACAACGGCTAAAGTCGTTAACAGCGTAAAAATAATAGATCATAGGGAAAATTTAGAAGAAATAGGGATGATGAAGATGAAGATGGCCTCAAACCTTATTCCAGAGTTTGATGGCAGAACTGAAAATCTTCAGAGGTTCATGGATGCTTTGAGTTTGTTAAATACTCTAAAAGGCAACCATGAAGAAACAGCAGTGTGCGTACGAAAGACAAAACTTAAAGGCTACACTAGAAATTTAATAACCTCTGAACAGACAATAGAAGCAATAATTAATCACATTGCCACTAATGTATAAACAGAATCAGTAGCGTCAAGAGCAGCAAAACTAAAAAATCTAACCCAGAGAAACAAAACAGCAAGCCAGTACGCCCAGTACGTACTAAAAGCAGGCATATTCCGGGACATGAGCGAACTAACAACAAAGTTCGTGGACAGTTGTACGGCAGAAACAGGAGAGACAAACTCAGTCCTGTATTACCGGCAATACAATAGAAATACACAAAATAATTACCGAGGTAGAGTTAATTTTCAAAATAACGGTTATAGGATTAATAATAATACACGTGGATATCTTGGTAGCTCACAATACAATAACGGAGGAAGAAATAATTCCAACCGAAACAACTACAACCGAGGTTTCCAACCGAGGTAATTCCAATAACGGAGATGGTAGTGTACGAGTTATCCCAAGTAATTCGAAAAACCAATAAATCCCTACAGATATTCAGAAGAAACTGTAAATGAATACACATTCAATCTTAGCCTTAATATTTTCATCAAGGGCAAAAATGAAAATACATACAACACATACACTTTCTTGTTAGATACAGGTGCAGACATATCAATAATAAAAGAAAAAACAGATACCTTTAAACATATAAATACTTTAAACACGATTGAAATATAAGGAATTGGGTGAAGGTTCAATTATTTCCAAAGGTCTAAAGGTCTAAAGGTCTAACCCTTATAAAACTACTACAAAACAAATTTATAATTCCACATAACTTCCACGTAGTAAATGAAAATTTTCCTATACCATTGGATTGAATTTTAGGACTACATTTTTTCAAAACTTTTATTTGCCAATTAGACTTTAGTGAACCAAAAGATTCACTAATATTAAGACCGAATAACTTAGATTTTCCGATAAACATACCAATATTACACACCTGTGACACCTCCCAGCAAGATCTGAAGTATTACGAAAAATAAATATTCCAAACGAAAATACCGTCATCTTAAATCAAGAAGTCGAAAAAGGAATATTTATTGGAAATTCGATCTCAAGTCTGAATAAAACATTTGTGCGAATTTTAAAAACAACAAAAAGAGTTAAAATTTTAAATTTAAAAAACATATAATATGAATCATTAAAGAATTATGAAATAGTAAAGGAAACTGAAGACCAAAGAAGTCAATCAGTAATACAAAAACTGAACTGAACTTCCCACCTATGTTCAAAAACGTACTAGAAGAGCTCTTCACCAAGTATACAGATATATTTAGTTTAGAACTTTTACAAACAAGAACTAAGATTGAATGACAACCAGTCAGTATGCACAAAAAATTACAGAATACCACACACGCATAAAGAAGAAATAACGATATAAAATAGTTGAACCATCAGTGTCCGTGTATAATAGTCCGTTACTATGGCGATTGGTGATAGAGTATCGTCAAATAAACAAAAAACTGTTGTCCGATATTTATCGGAATAGACGACATTATTGATCAACTAGGCAGGGCCAAATATTTTTCATGTCTAGATTTAAGGTCCGGTTTTCAACAAATAGAACTAGAAGACAAATCGCGAAGCATTACGTCATTTTCCACTAGCAATGGATCTTATCAGTTTACTAGACTACCGTATGGTGTGAAAAAAACACCAAATGCCTTTCAAAGAATTATGACAATTGCTTTCTCTGGATTAAACCCGTCACAAGCATTCCTTTACATGGAAGACTTAATAGTCATCGGTTGTCCCGAGAAACTCATGATCAAAAAACCTAATGGATATTTTCGACATATGCAGAAAACACAAACTAAAACTACATCCAACAAAGTGTTCATTCTTCTTGCACGAAGTGACATTACAAATGTACTGACAAAGGAATATTGCCAGATGACATCAAATATCATTGAAAGATACCCAGTAATAACAGATGCTGATAGTGATTTTTGCAACTACTACACACGTTTTATTAAAAACTACGCAGAACATTCATGTTCGATAACACACCTGTGTAAGAAAAACTTGGATTTTGTTTGGTCTGAAGAATGCCAAGAAGGATTTGAATATCTGAAAAAAGCCTTAACCCTCTACTGCATGACCAAAGAAAGAATAAAGAAAGCAAAATTTTTTATATAAATTTGTGTTTATTTAGGTAAAGATAATAAATATTTGGAAAGTTGGTAAAACAGTTTCTTTTCTCATTAGAGCATAGAAATACATTACATTTCTCACAAAAAGTGTATGAGCGGAAAGAACAATTGTTTTGGCAGAGTTGCCTATGCTTTTTCCATGTTGGAAAATGCGCAATGTTGTCCACCCGAACAGAATTCAAGGGGGAGTACCTTCCCTGCTTGTAGCCGGGGATGAAGTTGGAGTCATCGCAGGACGACCGCGCTTCTTTATTTTCCCTGCCTTCACCAGGTGCTCAGCTATTAAAAGCTTGAAGTCAGTGCTATGTATTGATCTGACTTACGACGCCATAAAATCCATGAATTAACCACGCACATATCAATCATATGAAAAAATTTTTTTTTATACCACTTTCTTGAACGCAGTTGTATTCTATAAAGTCCTAGTAAAGAATCCAGAAAGTCAACGCCACCCATATCATAATTGTACACATCAACTAACTGCCTTAGGAGAGTCGATGTCGATATACTTTTTGTCTTTTTTATTGAATCGGTTTTTCGATGAAGTAAGTAGAAAGAATGTTGACTACCTTATTTTCAAACCAAGAGACAAGGCCAAGCTGAACTCCATCGATATTAGTAACTTTTTCGACCATGCTTCCACGTCCTTGCTTTTTTAATTCTTTTTTCAGTTGGCATCTCTGAATTAGGTACTCGATTAATCCTTACCGTACCCAAAGCCAATATGCCATTTTTTATAAGGTAGACTTGAAGTTTGGGACTAGTGAACCAAATATAAACGTCTTTCTCTAGGAATTTTTTATTTTCAACAACTTCGTCTTCGTCTATGGTCAATCCAAGTTCAAAATTAACAAGAATGAGACTTGATCTAGAAGAAGATGAGTTCACAGTAGAATATCTGAAGGGAAAAGGTAATTTTGTTGCGGATGCATTATACCGCATTACGATACAGGATCTAAAAAATACAAAAGCAACTGTCCTGAATGTCACTACTAGGCAGCAAAGTAGACAAAATAATCTCAGGCCAGAGAATAAACATGAAAATACACTTAGACACGTACCTAATAATGCTTCTAAGCCCAAAACACATGAAGTACTCTGCAATGATGAAGTACGAAAAGTAGTGACCTTGCGCATAACACATAATTTATGTTTCCTCAAACATGGGAAAAAAGTTTTAGCAAGAATTGAGATTAAAGATCTGTACACCAATGGAAATCAAGACTTAGGTCAGTTTTTTTCAAAGGCTTGAAAAACCAGCCCGTATACTCGACATCAAACAACTCAAATTCGCATCGAGTGAAGAGATCTTTGAAACATTTTCAGAAGAATCTTTTAAGGAAATGGACAATAAAATATTGAAAACATTAAGAGTAGCGCTACTCCAAACATTGAGCATTATAGCAAAAGATAAAGACAAAGAAGTAATATTGCCTACATACCATGATGATCCTATACAGGGTGGCCATAAAGGCATTACAAAAACTTTGGCCAAAGTAAAAAGTCATTATTATTAAAAAAACATGACAACTCTTATAAAAGACTACATTATTAAATCTGAAAAATGCCTAAAGTCTAAAACGACGAAGCACATAAAAACACCCTCAGTTATTACAGAAACCACCCTTAGAGGCTTTTGATAGGGTAATAGTAGACACCATTGGTCCACTACCAAAATTTCAAAATGGTAATAAATCACTCTAATATGTGGCTTGACGAAATACTTAGTAGCAATACCAGTCCCAAATAAACGCGCAGCGACAATCTAAAAAGCTATTTTTGAATCCTTTATTCTGAAGTACAGTCCAATGATAATGTTCATTACGGACATGCGAACAGAATACAAAACTTCAATAATAAATGACTTGTGCAAATATTTAAAAATAGACAACATTACGTCTACTGCACACCACTACCAGACCTTGGGTACCGTTAAAAGAAGTCATAGGACATTCAATGAGTACATTTGATCATATATATCAGTAGATAAAACTGATTGAGACATATGGTTACAATATTTTGTATACTTTTTTAACACAACCCCGTCAGTAACACACAAATACTGTCCCTATGAACTTGTATTTGGTAAACAAAATAAATAGAATAGAACCATTATATAACGTACAGTGGCTCACAGCTTATTTGATACAGAGCAATTTTTTGTCTTTACACCTCTTTAATATCAAAATTAGCAGGTTTATCGATAAATTGAGAATACAGACGATTAGGTATATATTTAAAATACCAGTTCTAAGTAATGGGTTTCCCAGGAATTTCTGTTTTTGGCGAGGAAGACAACAATTACGGGTAAACGTGAAATTTAGTGCTCTCAGCTTATTTGATACAGCCACTTTGATGTAAGTAAAATCACAAAATTGGGTTTTTTTTAATCTAACTAGCATTTTGCCATGTTTGGTCAATATAGAAGACGTTTTTTTTTTGCGATTTGGAAAAAAATCGGTTAAGAGATTTAAAATGGGCCGACGAATAACCATTGGGAAGTGTGAGCTGGTCATCCATCATTTTAAGAAAGGAGAGAGTGTCCGGAAAACTGCAGAGCTGGTGGATTTAAGTGCCTCTACAGTCCAACATATAATAGAGAGCTTTGGTAATTCTTTTCTTAACCATAGCCATCAAAGTGTAAAAACGTTTTATCCAAAAAGTGTAATGTTTGCGAAAGAACGGCCTTCAATCTTAGCATAGGATATAACGAACTTTTTGATGAAAGTCAGTGTTTTCCACCGATTGTTTCTATGGGAGCTATACGATATAGTTACCTGATCTTTACCAAATTAGGCACAGTCATTAACAGGTATATTTAACTATCAAATCTTTAATTTGAAAGCAATCGCCTTAAAAGTAACGAAGTTATTGTCAAAAGTCACTGTTTTCGACCGATCGTTCCTATGGGAGTTGTATGATATAGTCACCCGATATTAATAAAATTGGCACAATTATTAATAAGAACACTGACAGTGAACACAAAACAAGAAACTTTTCTAAAGGTGTCATCTATTGCAACAGCCTTCGTGATATCACTGAAGACGACATTACCAGAGAACTATCATCCCAAAATATCATCGAAACAAAAAAAAATTCTAAAAAAAAGACAAAGACACAAACTTACTAAAAGAAACAGGACTCATTATCCTAACGTTTGCTTCTCCACAATTACCAGAAGATCTCTCAATTGGTTACCTCAAAGTCAAAGTGCGCCCTTTCATACCACAACCAATAATGTGCAGAGATTGCGGAACAAAGCGATGCCGAGGCAACAAACTATGCCTTCATTGCAGCAACCAAGTCCATCCTAAGATTGACGACCCTAACGATAAATGCCATAACCTGATCTGCTGCATTAACTGCAAGGAAGGCGGCTTTAATAACTACCATCACAGCTGTACAGATCGTAAGTGCCAATCATACATCAAGAACAAAGACATCATAACCATCAAAACACTGGAAAAAACAACATTCAAAGATGCCATCAAAATTTACAACGAGAGACACCTAAACACATACTACGCCTCTGTGACGCGAAACTCCAATACTCATCAGGTAAAACCCAGTAATGCCCAACTTACCGAACAAACAAACACAACACGGAATGCTACTGTCGAATACTCCGATATCTGCCCTACTACTTCGAGTACCCAACCAAAAAATACAAGGAAAAACATCATCGACACAATTGAATCCCCTACGGACTCCGAAATGGATATTGATGCCAACATCTTACCTAAACCCAACATTCAAACGACAATATTAAGCGATACTAAAATTAAGATATGTCCAAAATCAGACAACAATCTTAAAACACCACTAAAAGCCAAACACACAGTCAAACCTAAACCAAATACCACAACATAAAATCCTTCCCTTTCGCACCACATATTATAATTAACAAGTAATTGCTTTCTATCTCTGAAATCCCCCCTTATACTGAATCATGCACCTAAAAATTATTCAATGGAATTGCAATGGATACGTAAACAACTACGAGCAATTACAAATTCTAATAAAAAAATACTCTCCAAAAATAATATCCCTACAAGAAACCCATCTCAAACTCCAAACAAACATTCCAACACCTATTAACTACAAAATCTATGCACTAAACTCCTCTCAAGGATCCTCCGGTGGCGTAGCCATTCTAATTCACGATTCAATCGAACATACGATTCTATCTCCAATCCAAACATTCGACACTGTAGGCGTAAAAATAAAATCCAAAATAACTTTCAATATATTCAGTTCATACATCGCTCCCCACAAAAATTTCTCTATCCGCAATCTCAGAGATACATTCGACTCTCTTAATATCCCCACTATTATCACTGGCGACTTTAATAGTTGGCACGCCCTTTGGGGCTCCCCTGTTAACAATCGTCGAGGCAATACTATTTGCAAATTCATTTACCAATTCTAATTCTAATTCTCCTAATTCTCCTCAACGATGGTTCCCCTAGGCATTATTCCACCCACCACACATTCACCCACATTGATCTCACTCTCTCTACCCCTGCTATTGCCATGGAATCCTCTTGGAAAGTTGAATCCGACACCTACGGTAGTGACCACTTCCCTATTTTAACATATCTCTTTGAGCCAACCCCTCCTCCAAAACTTACACCAAAATTTAAATTTGATTCCGCAGATTGGCCCAAATACATGGCCCTAAGTCTTTTTAACCATTCTCTCCGGCCCCCAGCCAAAACTTAAACAAAGAGGCAGCTAACCTCATCAAAATCGTACGCGAAAGCGCCAGTCTTAGTATCCCTCAAACCAACCCTTCTCGTCAAAATAATCGCAATGTTCCTTGGTGGAACCCCAAACTATCCGCCCTAAGAAAGAAAAAAAAATTCTTTGGTCACGCCTTAAAAATAATATATGCTTCGACAACATCGTCGACTACAAAAAAACGAACACCCCTTTTTAAAAGAGAACTAAAACAATCTAAAAGAAAATCGATTGAATCATTTACCGCTGACATATGTCCTAACACCCCTTCATCAAAAATTTGGTCCTCGATACGTAAGTTCTGTGGCCTCAAACAACGTCTCCCAATCCACTGTATCCAAAAATTCACCTCTCCTAATACTACAATCACAAATAGCCAATTAATATCAGAAAAGTTTTGTTCTTTCTGGTCTTCGGAATCTGAAAATTCTAACTTCTCTAACACCTTTTCGAACAACAAACAATTAACATCTGTATCGACTCATTTGTATTCCCCATCTTCCACCGCCCTCCAAATTGAATTGCCCATCTCATCTATCGAACTCTCCATGGCCTTATCCAAACTTTCTGGCGAAACCCCCGGCCAAGATAGAATATCATACCCTATGCTGAAAAACTTACACCCTACAGTCAAAGACCGAGTAACACAACATTTCAACAATATCTTCAATAACCACATTCCTCAAAATTTCAAACTAAGTAAAATTATCCCTATTCATAAACCCAATACTAATAAAACTAACCTAAACTCCTACAGACCAATCTCTCTTAACTCCTGCTTTGCTAAAACCCTCGATAAGATTATTGCCAATCGACTATGCCGACAGAGCGGTTTTAGGAGAGGAAAATCAATATCAGACTCTCTATTATCGATAGATTATCTGATATCTTCCGCCCTCTCCACCAAAAATTATTTATGAATAGTCTCACTCGATTTTGCTAAAGCTTTTGATAAAATTGGCATACACTCCGTCATAGACGAGCTAAAACTATGGAAAATAGGTCCCAAAATCATAAAGTACATTTACAACTTCATGACCAACAGAAAAATCGTTGTGAGTGTCAACGGACACTTATGCTCAGTCCGCCCTCAACACAATGGCATACCCCAAGGCTCTCCTCTCTCAGTTATCGTTTTCCTCATCGCTTATAATAAACTAAACAGAACAATTCTTGCTCATAAACAAGTTGGCTTCTATGCCTATGCAGACGACTATCTTATAGTTAAAAAACTCAACAAACTAAGCAGCTTTTCTCTTGACCCCCTTTTCAACGACATGCTTAAATGGTGTGACTACTCTGGAGCTAAACTCAGCATACCCAAATATACATTTCTGCAAAAAAAAAAAAAGGTGCCAGTCTTCTCTACACACATCCCTCGCTAACATTTCCAATGTACAATCCCTAAAGATTCTCGGAATAGTCTTCAACAACAGATACAAATGGTCCGACCACATATCATACCTAATTTCCTCCCTCTCAAAAAAGCTAAACATTATTAAATGCCTGTCCAATAGCAAATATCGTTGTAGCCCCCTCTCCGTTCTAAATGTCATTAACCTCATAATACTGTCCAAAATCGACTATGGAATATACCTCTACGGTAATGCCCCCCAATCCGACACAAATAAATTAAAATCATTATACCACTCAGCCATTCGAATGGCCCTGGGAGCATTCAGAACAACTCCAACCCATAACCTTTTATTTGAGTCAAACATATCTCTCTTTGAGAACAGAAAAACTTTTAGTGACTTCAAACTTATCAAACCCATCCTTCAATCTCACTCCTCTCATCTTGCCACTCATATCAATAAAATTAATAAATCAAAAAAACCTCCACCAAGGATATGCTCAGCGCTACAAAGGGCTATAATTTTAAACAAATCTCTTAATTTCCCGACTGCACCTCTACAACCTGCACGGGAAAAATTTCCTCCCTGGGCAAATATCGACCAGTTCATAGACTGCTCCCTTCATGCTCTACCCAAATCTTCCACAACTCCCGAAACATACCGTAAATTATTTAAAGAAATCCAACTGAAATATCCCAATTATAGATTCATTTACACTGACGGTTCCAAAAATGACAACTACACATCGTTCAGTGTTGTTAACAACCACTCTACAACACAATACCTTTTACAAAATCATAGCAGTATTTTTTCCGCTGAAATTATAGCAATCTTCTCCGCAACCAACTTAGCCAAAGTCCTGTCACATCAAACTGCCATCTGTACTGATTCACTTTCATCTATCCAAGCTATAACTAACCCTTACAATCTATCTTTCTATCCCTTCCAAATTAGACAGACTCTCTTAAGCCACCCAAATAAACTAAAAATAATCTGGATCCCTGGTCACTGCCAGATTTTGGGAAATGAGAAAGCCGATGAGGCGCCAAAACCGCCAACACTCTCTCCCTTATATTTACAGAAAACTATAATGTCTCAGACTTATTGAAACAAATTAAAAAAGTAAATAATCTCACTAAACTAAAACTATTCTCAAAAACAAACAATTTTTACAAATCCAATAACACAACCAAAACCAATATACCTACAGCCAATTGTCTCGGCGAGATCTCGTTAGAATTACTAGGCTTCGCCTTGGACACACAAACCTCACCCATTCCTACCTCCTCAACCCCACCACCACTGCCTTATGCCAACATTGTAACTCTGTTTCTTCTGTTAAACACATCCTACTAGATTGTCCGAACACCTTAAACCTTAGAAAATCCCTTTTCCCATCCTCCAACCCACTCTCAGCCATATTTAACCCAACCTTTGCAAACCTATCCAAAGTCATTCAATTTTTAAAATCATCTAACATTTACGAACTCATCTAAATAATTAACTATATACATATTACCTCACATTGTAAATATATACATACTTATTTGTAATTTTTCTTTTTTCCTCTATATAAACATGTTATAAGGTCTTTGCAGCCACTAAGCTAAGTTTACTATTAATTTTACATTATAAGTAAACTGTATATAATAATAATAATAATAATATGTATATTCTTTATATGGTCTGAGATGCTTTGTTCTATGCGTTGCAAGGGTATAAAAATGGTGTGTATCAAATAAGCTAGGGCCAAGCCAGCGTGTGAAGCGCCCAAAATAATACGTATGTATGTACTGACACTCTCTCTCTCTCTTTTGTAGCTGTCGCCTAAGTGGCAGCATAAGAATATCTATGTATTAATAGGTTAAACCAAAGAATATTTTTGGCAATAAAACTCAATCTGAATATTACCACTAAACGGAACTGACGTGTTTATCTCCCAAACTCTAAGCCAAGTGGAACCCGGTCATTACAGTGGTTCTTAGATAAAACAAGACCTGAGTCCCATGGCCTCGATCTTCGTTTTTTGATAATGCATCTGTTTAATTTAAACCTCTTTACTATTTCGATTTGCAAGACCCAATTTTTAAAATGAATAAACAATTTTTCTGGGATCAAATCATTCCAGTAAATGCCTGACCGCCAGACATCCTGAATGAATTTTATTCCATGAATCGTCAGATCAGCTAACCTCCCTAATGAAGCGTAGATAGACATGACCAAGCTAAGAAGCTATATCTTTGTTGGAAAGTTTTTAGCCATAAGTATGGTTTGGTCGACGCGATTCATCTATAAGTAAAATGTAAATTGGTATATTTCGTTGTAACACTATATGCCCAATAGCTTATCGATAGCCCTCTTATTCATACTCACTGGCAAATTGTCAGTTTTATTTTCCTCTTCTTTATTTAATTTGTTTTGTACCCACTTCGAGTTGAAAACAAAACCGCGTAGTCCAAAATGAGCTAATTCATGCACCCTTTCTAATTCAGAGCGTTTGTCGTATGCCTTTCAGATACAAAGCTTGCTACAAAATCGTCAACATAAGATTTATTTTGTATTGCATTAATTACTTCCATTGACTTCGTACTGTTTTCCGTATTTATATTTTTCACATATTGAGCACAACACGGAAAACAAGAAAAATTTGGAATAGATTTGTTAAGAAGAAATAGAAAACCAGAAAAAAGCGGAGTCGTATAATGAAACATACTACAAGAAATCTAAGATAATGCCAACACAATGGAGGAAAGGAGATTTTGTGATGGTAAAGAATTTTGATAGTACAGCTGGAGTGTCGAAGAAATTGATAGCTAAACATAAACAACCTTACGTGGTCGAAAAATCTTTAAGATATGATAGATTTTTGCTTAAAGACGTCGACTATTTCCAAGTTTCACGCAAACCCTTTCAAGGTGTTTGGAATGCGCAGAACATGAGACACTGGGAAAAAAGAGCCAAGTAGTAGAAAATAAGAATTATTGTATTGCATTAAATTTTCTTTAATGTATAAGATTCAACTGTATCATGTCAACTGTATATAGATAAATAGTTCAACTTTCACAAATGTTATACTGTAAGTAGCAAATTAGGATCCGGAGATCCAACTGTAGTAGGATAACTAGCTTAAACTTTAGCGACCACCGATAAGTCTGCTTGAATTGTCAACACTGTTGTGGCAGAGCAGTGTGCACGTTGATTAACGTTGAACGAAGAGAGGAGAGACAGACGAACGGAGAGAGAGATTTATTCGATAGGGTTCGAGCATAGATGACAGACTGGGGGGTCTATTAAGTGTTAGGGCTCCGTCTCGGCTAGTGCCGGCTGGCTCCGAAATCAAAGCTAGTGTACCGCAAGGCACTGTACTCGGCCTATTGCTCTACTTGCTTTACACTGCAGACTTACCAATGAGTTTAGGACTTACCACGCCCCCTTTTGTAGATGACACTGCAATCTTTAGGACATCCATGTGCCCAATATTTAAAAAAAAATGTACTTGCGATGCAGCCTTGATCATCATTGTTGTCCATTTCTCGTGATCTTCTTTAAGAATATGTTTTTATACGCGTTGTCTTTTTTTACGTCTTAACTTCTTTACGACTTGGCTTCTTCTCACTCAAACAAACACATGTATGAATGATGCCTTCTGACTGTGCATGTAGTTGTGAATCGAATCGTCTCGTCTCGATGTCGTATTTCTTGTATTAGCAGCCACAATCTAAATGAGTCGTAGTCCGATCTCTGCTCCAAATCCATGCAAGTTCAATGTTTTTCCTGCTTTCGACTTTTATTGTCTTGGTTTGTCCCTCTCTGAACAAATTTGTTGTCATTTTAACGTTTTTCGTCTTTTATATTTTTATACCCTTGCAGAGGGTATTATAGAATGGGTCAGATGTTTGTAAATCACAGAAGGAGACGTTTCCGACCCCATAAAGTATACATATTCTTGATCAGCATGAAAAGCTGAGTCGATTTAGCCATGTCCCTCTGTCCGTCCGCCCGT
This sequence comes from Drosophila equinoxialis, assembly GCA_018150345.1. Classification (NCBI taxonomy): domain Eukaryota; kingdom Metazoa; phylum Arthropoda; class Insecta; order Diptera; family Drosophilidae; genus Drosophila; species Drosophila equinoxialis. The sequence continues at coordinate 561,099 of JAECWI010000729.1, forward strand.
CCGTCCGTCCGTTAGTCCGTCTATAGGGATAAAATTTTTTTAAGTCTTTTTTTTATCCGGGTAAGATAATATAGTTCTAAAAGAAACATTTTTGCAGAAATTGGAGTGCCCCCATGAAATTGATCAATATGATAGTATTGGATATGAAACCTCAGATCCCAAAATTTGAATCTGATCGGATAAATAGACCACAAGCTCCAGTCAATATAAATCAGCTCAAGCACTGCCTACTACGTCATCATCAAATTAACAAAGCACATACACACACGCAACGCTACATGAACTGTATGTGCTTCCTCATTTGATACTCTCTGAACAAATTTGACGTCTTTTAGACGTTTCTCGTCTTTACATCTCTTCATAAAGTCCGTCCGTCTGGATCAACGCTCTGTAGCTCGGGTTGTATTCAGCTGGCAAAGTCACGAACAGTGACTTTCTAAATATCTTCCTTGTTTTTTAAACTAAAATCATAAAAATAAATAATACTTGGCAGTTTTGTATTTATTTTAAGGACTGTACCAAGTTTGATAAAAATTGGATAACTATATCATTAGGCACCTGTTGGCGCAGATGAGCGCTATGTATATTGTTCGTGTCATCGCTTAATGTTTGATGTTGGAGATGGATGCGAGCCGCATGCGTGGGAGTCGCATAGAGCGAACTCGGCCGCTCCGCCTCGTCTGTGCCAAATTTGATCAAGATTGGATATTATATGGTATCATACAGACATAGGACAAATGACGTGTGTCTTGACCACGCCCGAAACTTTTACCGATTCAAAAATAGAACATTTAGCACGAATTGTTTTAAAACTTATTTTTTAAAAACTGAGTATAGATTATGACGGTGGTTCTTAGATATAACAAATTATGAAGTTTATCAGTATATGTATATTAGGCCCTAAGGACTATGGCCTCGAGCATTGTTTTGTGCTAATTATCGGATGTTTTTTTTTTAACGTATCGTTCCTGTGCAAATTCTTTTTTACTGACTCCTCGTCTCAGCAACATTAGAGACTGGTCGTTTCAAAATTCCAGCATTTGTTTTTACTTCGTCCACTTTCATGATGATATTTTTCCAGCTTGCCCTTGATTGGTTTTCGTCAAATATTATGACTAAGTCTCCCATATTGATGGGACGAATCGGCGCCAACCACTTTGTCCGCTTTGTCAGAGTTGGTAGATATTCCCTTATCCATCGTTTTCAAAACGTATTAAATTATTGACAAATCTTCCTTTCCAGGTGTTTTTGTCAAATTGGTTGTGCCAAGCAGCATATGGTTGGGCGTTAGTGGACCTGTATCGTCTCTATGCACTGGAATGTGCGTTAGTGCTCTGCTATTTATGATATTTTCCGCTTCGATAAACAAACTTCTAATTGTAAGTGTTTTAACCTGGGGCGCCTTGTCTTGCAACGTTATTACCAAAACCTTTTTAACTGACTCAACTATGCGTTCCCAAAAGCCTCCTGAAAATGGGTTCGATGGACAATTGAATTTCCATTTGCTATCTCTTCGGCGGTGTACTTCCAGTCAAAAAGTTTTTTTCCTTCCCTTATTGGACGATCAGATCCAACAAAATTTGTTCCCATATCCTATCATATTCTGATTGGTATACCACGTCTGTTTACGAAGTTTCGAATACATAAAATACATGCGTCTGTAGAAAAAACCGCTGCTAATTCCAAATGTATAGCTCTTTGGTGACGCACGTAAATAGAGCTACCTATCTTTTTCCATAATGGCGGCCGATTGTTATAGTAACTGGACCCAAATAGTCAAGTCCTACGTAGGAAAATGGTTTGTGGTAAGGAGTGACATGACAGGTCGGTAGTCAAATAGTCAAGTCCTACGTAGAAAAATGGTCTTTGGCAGGAGTGACGCGATCGGTCGGTAGCTGACCCATCAGAGTCGACTGTGGCTGAATTTTTATATTTTTACAAAACTGCCAATCCGCCCTTTGCCCTTTTTACAGCGGCCTGCAAACAAATAACCTAAAATTTTTTGACGAATCTCAGCGATAATGAGTTTACCGAGTATTAAATCAGTCAATTTGATTTTTTTTTTGGGTAATTTGATAGTTTGTCGAGCACTTTGGGATAATAATGTTGCAAAGTCAAGCCTACCGTTGACCACTAAAATATCATCTGCGTTCATCGTAGGAGTTAAAGAGAAGATGCTACTGTCTTTTGACACGCTTGAATTTATTTGTAGATCAGCTAGCTCCTTATGATAAATTCCCCTTTGCATGATTTTTACTAATTGTTACATCATTATCACATTTATCACGTTTCAATTTTTGTTGTTGGAATCTCAATTTGCATTTCATTGTTCGCTTTAGAAAATCTGTTTAGGTTAATAATATTTTCAACAGAAGATGTTAAATATACCCTTTTTTGTTCAGTCGAACCGTTTACAACGTAGATCTGTTCCTGTACTTGCCAGGTAGTTTCATCCTTCAATAAAAATTTGGGGCCTCTTGTCCAAATATTATCCGGTTCGTACTTAATTTTTACTTTGGTTCTTGTGGCTTTATCGGCAGCATTTAAAGCTGTTGGAACCCATCGCAAATCATTTTCATTTGTTGTTTCCAGTATTTCGTTTATATTTCCAAATTGTGTATATTTCCGATGAAATGATTGAATCCAGGCTATGACGTTCATTGAGTCTGGAGAACAAACAACGTCTTTATTGGTGCGCATCTAGTTTTTCCCGCAACGAAAATGGGTTCGATAAGTCCATCAAGTATTATTCTCCAATAAGCAACGGCAACAAAGGCTTGTTCACTAGCATCTACAAATATATGCAATTCTATGTTAGCTTTATATGACATAAAATTTCGAAAGTAACATCTGTTTAATTTAAACCTTTTTACTATTTTGATTTGTAAGAGTCAATTTTTAAAACGAATAAACAATTTTTCTGGGATCAAATCATTCCAGTGAATACCTGACCGCCAGACATCCGGAATGAATTTTATTCCATGAATCGTCAGATCAGCTAACATCCCTAATGGATCATAGATAGACATGACCAAGCTAAAAAGCTATTCAATTCATCTTTAAGTAAAATGTGAATTGGTCTATGTCGTTGTATCAATACATGCCCAATACCTTATCGATAGCCATCTTATCCATACTCATTGGCAAATTATTTTCCTCTTCTTTATTTAATTTGTTCTGTACCCACTTTAAGTTTGAAACAAAGCCTCGTAGTTAAAAATGAGCTAATTCATGCACCCTTTTTAATTCAGAGCTTATGGCGAAATTGGAATAAAATTTAAGTCAATGGCGGATTTTCATCGGGTCCTTTAAGTAATAATGAGTTCAACGACACTTCTTCGATTGAGGCTGATGCGTCAAATACTAGTCGTAGCTTTCCTGGTGTGTTGACATTAAAAACGGCGAAACATGTTTGATATTATGTCTTAGAACTGGTTATACAAGCCTGAAGTTTTGTCATTTTAACAGCATATCCTTTATTCACAAAGTCCATAATGGCATCATTATGGTGTTTACGCTATTTGATCTAATAATTTTATTCTCTATTAACTGCAGTCTTTTCAAAGCTATACTGTAACTGTTGAGAAGATTTAATGTTACTTTTGACCATAACAATCCTAGTTCATATTCTAATTCTAACTCTACTGTTGTTTTTCGAAGTATTTCTTTAGCTCGAATTATGTCAGCGGACTCTACAGACTTAATAAACGGACGTACTCCAAAATTCTCAGTTGTGAAATGATCAGCTATCAAATCGAGCATTTCGCTGTTTGATAAAAATTGGATAACTATATCATTAGGCACCTGTTGGCGCAGATGAGCGCTACGTATATTGTTCGTGTCATCGCTTAATGTTTGATGTTGGAGATGGATGCGAGCCGCATGCGTGGGAGTCGCATAGAGCGAACTCGGCCGCTCCGCCTCGTCTGTGCCAAATTTGATCAAGATTGGATATTATATGGTATCATACAGACATAGGACAAATGACGTGTGTCTTGACCACGCCCGAAACTTTTACCGATTCAAAAATAGAACATTTAGCACGAATTGTTTTAAAACTTATTTTTTAAAAACTGAGTATAGATTATGACGGTGGTTCTTAGATATAACAAATTATGAAGTTTATCAGTATATGTATATTAGGCCCTAAGGACTATGGCCTCGAGCATTGTTTTGTGCTAATTATCGGATGTTTTTTTTTAACGTATCGTTCCTGTGCAAATTCTTTTTTACTGACTCCTCGTCTCAGCAACATTAGAGACTGGTCGTTTCAAAATTCCAGCATTTGTTTTTACTTCGTCCACTTTCATGATGATATTTTTCCAGCTTGCCCTTGATTGGTTTTCGTCAAATATTATGACTAAGTCTCCCATATTGATGGGACGAATCGGCGCCAACCACTTTGTCCGCTTTGTCAGAGTTGGTAGATATTCCCTTATCCATCGTTTTCAAAACGTATTAAATTATTGACAAATCTTCCTTTCCAGGTGTTTTTGTCAAATTGGTTGCGCCAAGCAGCATATGGTTGGGCGTTAGTGGACCTGTATCGTCTCTATGCACTGGAATGTGCGTTAGTGCTCTGCTATTTATGATATTTTCCGCTTCGATAAACAAACTTCTAATTGTAAGTGTTTTAACCTGGGGCGCCTTGTCTTGCAACGTTATTACCAAAACCTTTTTAACTGACTCAACTATGCGTTCCCAAAAGCCTCCTGAAAATGGGTTCGATGGACAATTGAATTTCCATTTGCTATCTCTTCGGCGGTGTACTTCCAGTCAAAAAGTTTTTTTCCTTCCCTTATTGGACGATCAGATCCAACAAAATTTGTTCCCATATCCTATCATATTCTGATTGGTATACCACGTCTGTTTACGAAGTTTCGAATACATAAAATACATGCGTCTGTAGAAAAAACCGCTGCTAATTCCAAATGTATAGCTCTTTGGTGACGCACGTAAATAGAGCTACCTATCTTTTTCCATAATGGCGGCCGATTGTTATAGTAACTGGACCCAAATAGTCAAGTCCTACGTAGGAAAATGGTTTGTGGTAAGGAGTGACATGACAGGTCGGTAGTCAAATAGTCAAGTCCTACGTAGAAAAATGGTCTTTGGCAGGAGTGACGCGATCGGTCGGTAGCTGACCCATCAGAGTCGACTGTGGCTGAATTTTTATATTTTTACAAAACTGCCAGTCCGCCCTTTGCCCTTTTTACAGCGGCCTGCAAACAAATAACCCAAAATTTTTTGACGAATCTCAGCGATAATGAGTTTACCGAGTATTAAATCAGTCAATTTGATTTTTTTTGGGTAATTTGATAGTTTGTCGAGCACTTTGGGATAATAATGTTGCAAAGTCAAGCCTACCGTTGACCACTAAAATATCATCTGCGTTCATCGTAGGAGTTAAAGAGAATATGCTACTGTCTTTTGACACGCTTGAATTTATTTGTAGATCAGCTAGCTCCTTATGATAAATTCCCCTTTGCATGATTTTTACTAATTGTTACATCATTATCACATTTATCACGTTTCAATTTTTGTTGTTGGAATCTCAATTTGCATTTCATTGTTCGCTTTAGAAAATCTGTTTAGGTTAATAATATTTTCAACAGAAGATGTTAAATATACCCTTTTTTGTTCAGTCGAACCGTTTACAACGTAGATCTGTTCCTGTACTTGCCAGGTAGTTTCATCCTTCAATAAAAATTTGGGGCCTCTTGTCCAAATATTATCCGGTTCGTACTTAATTTTTACTTTGGTTCTTGTGGCTTTATCGGCAGCATTTAAAGCTGTTGGAACCCATCGCAAATCATTTTCATTTGTTGTTTCCAGTATTTCGTTTATATTTCCAAATTGTGTATATTTCCGATGAAGTGATTGAATCCAGGCTATGACGTTCATTGAGTCTGGGGAACAGACAACGTCTTTATTGGTGCGCATCTAGTTTTTCCCGCAACGAAAATGGGTTCGATAAGTTCATCAAGTATTATTCTCCAATAAGCAACGGCAACAAAGGCTTGTTCACTAGCATCTACAAATATATGCAATTCTATGTTAGCTTTATATGACATAAAATTTCGAGAGTAACATCTGTTTAATTTAAACCTTTTTACTATTTTGATTTGTAAGAGTCAATTTTTAAAACGAATAAACAATTTTTCTGGGATCAAATCATTCCAGTGAATACCTGACCGCCAGACATCCGGAATGAATTTTATTCCATGAATCGTCAGATCAGCTAACATCCCTAATGGATCATAGATAGACATGACCAAGCTAAAAAGCTACATCTTTGTTGGAAAGTTTTCAGCCACAAGTATGCTTTGGTCTACGCAATTCATCTTTAAGTAAAATGTGAATTGGTCTATGTCGTTGTATCAATACATGCCCAATACCTTATCGATAGCCATCTTATCCATACTCACTGGCAAATTATTTTCCTCTTCTTTATTTAATTTGTTCTGTACCCACTTTAAGTTTGAAACAAAGCCTCGTAGTTCAAAATGAGCTAATTCATGCACCCTTTTTAATTCAGAGCTTATGGCGAAATTGGAATAAAATTTAAGTCAATGGCGGATTTTCATCGGGTCCTTTAAGTAATAATGAGTTCAACGACACTTCTTCGATTGAGGCTGATGCGTCAAATACTAGTCGTAGCTTTCCTGGTGTGTTGACATTAAAAACGGCGAAACATGGTTAATATTATGTCTTAGAACTGGTTATACAAGCTTGAAGTTTTGTCATTTTAACAGCATATCCTTTATTCACAAAGTCCATAATGGCATCATTATGGTGTTTACGCTATTTGATCTAATAATTTTACTGTAACTGTTGAGAAGATTTAATGTTTCTTTTGACCATAACAATCCTAGTTCATATTCTAATTCTAACTCTACTGTTGTTTTTCGAAGTATTTCTTTAGCTCGAATTATGTCAGCGGACTCTACAGACTTAATAAACGGACGTACTCCAAAATTCTCAGATCAGAAATGATTGGATAACTATATCATTAGGCACCTGTTGGCGCAGATGAGCGCTACGTATATTGTTCGTGTCATCGCTTAATGTTTGATGTTGGAGATGGATGCGAGCCGCATGCGTGGGAGTCGCATAGAGCGAACTCGGCCGCTCCGCCTCGTCTGTGCCAAATTTGATCAAGATTGGATATTATATGGTATCATACAGACATAGGACAAATGACGTGTGTCTTGACCACGCCCGAAACTTTTACCGATTCAAAAATAGAACATTTAGCACGAATTGTTTTAAAACTTATTTTTTAAAAACTGAGTATAGATTATGACGGTGGTTCTTAGATATAACAAATTATGAAGTTTATCAGTATATGTATATTAGGCCCTAAGGACTATGGCCTCGAGCATTGTTTTGTGCTAATTATCGGATGTTTTTTTTAACGTATCGTTCCTGTGCAAATTCTTTTTTACTGACTCCTCGTCTCAGCAACATTAGAGACTGGTCGTTTCAAAATTCCAGCATTTGTTTTTACTTCGTCCACTTTCATGATGATATTTTTCCAGCTTGCCCTTGATTGGTTTTCGTCAAATATTATGACTAAGTCTCCCATATTGATGGGACGAATCGGCGCCAACCACTTTGTCCGCTTTGTCAGAGTTGGTAGATATTCCCTTATCCATCGTTTTCAAAACGTATTAAATTATTGACAAATCTTCCTTTCCAGGTGTTTTTGTCAAATTGGTTGTGCCAAGCAGCATATGGTTGGGCGTTAGTAGACCTGTATCGTCTCTATCCACTGGAATGTGCGTTAGTGCTCTGCTATTTATGATATTTTCCGCTTCGATAAACAAACTTCTAATTGTAAGTGTTTTAACCTGGGGCGCCTTGTCTTGCAACGTTATTACCAAAACCTTTTTAACTGACTCAACTATGCGTTCCCAAAAGCCTCCTGAAAATGGGTTCGATGGACAATTGAATTTCCATTTGCTATCTCTTCGGCGGTGTACTTCCAGTCAAAAAGTTTTTTTCCTTCTCTTATTGGACGATCAGATCCAACAAAATTTGTTCCCATATCCTATCATATTCTGATTGGTATACCACGTCTGTTTACGAAGTTTCGAATACATAAAATACATGCGTCTGTAGAAAAAACCGCTGCTAATTCCAAATGTATAGCTCTTTTGGTGACGCACGTAAATAGAGCTACCTATCTTTTTCCATAATGGCGGCCGATTGTTATAGTAACTGGACCCAAATAGTCAAGTCCTACGTAGGAAAATGGTTTGTGGTAAGGAGTGACATGACAGGTCGGTAGTCAAATAGTCAAGTCCTACGTAGAAAAATGGTCTTTGGCAGGAGTGACGCGATCGGTCGGTAGCTGACCCATCAGAGTCGACTGTGGCTGAATTTTTATATTTTTACAAAACTGCCAATCCGCCCTTTGCCCTTTTTACAGCGGCCTGCAAACAAATAACCCAAAATTTTTTGACGAATCTCAGCGATAATGAGTTTACCGAGTATTAAATCAGTCAATTTGATTTTTTTTGGGTAATTTGATAGTTTGTCGAGCACTTTGGGATAATAATGTTGCAAAGTCAAGCCTACCGTTGACCACTAAAATATCATCTGCGTTCATCGTAGGAGTTAAAGAGAAGATGCTACTGTCTTTTGACACGCTTGAATTTATTTGTAGATCAGCTAGCTCCTTATGATAAATTCCCCTTTGCATGATTTTTACTAATTGTTACATCATTATCACATTTATCACGTTTCAATTTTTGTTGTTGGAATCTCAATTTGCATTTCATTGTTCGCTTTAGAAAATCTGTTTAGGTTAATAATATTTTCAACAGAAGATGTTAAATATACCCTTTTTTGTTCAGTCGAACCGTTTACAACGTAGATCTGTTCCTGTACTTGCCAGGTAGTTTCATCCTTCAATAAAAATTTGGGGCCTCTTGTCCAAATATTATCCGGTTCGTACTTAATTTTTACTTTGGTTCTTGTGGCTTTATCGGCAGCATTTAAAGCTGTTGGAACCCATCGCAAATCATTTTCATTTTTTGTTTCCAGTATTTCGTTTATATTTCCAAATTGTGTATATTTCCGATGAAGTGATTGAATCCAGGCTATGACGTTCATTGAGTCTGGGGAACAGACAACGTCTTTATTGGTGCGCATCTAGTTTTTCCCGCAACGAAAATGGGTTCGATAAGTTCATCAAGTATTATTCTCCAATAAGCAACGGCAACAAAGGCTTGTTCACTAGCATCTACAAATATATGCAATTCTATGTTAGCTTTATATGACATAAAATTTCGAGAGTAACATCTGTTTAATTTAAACCTTTTTACTATTTTGATTTGTAAGAGTCAATTTTTAAAACGAATAAACAATTTTTCTGGGATCAAATCATTCCAGTGAATACCTGACCGCCAGACATCCGGAATGAATTTTATTCCATGAATCGTCAGATCAGCTAACATCCCTAATGGATCATAGATAGACATGACCAAGCTAAAAAGCTACATCTTTGTTGGAAAGTTTTCAGCCACAAGTATGCTTTGGTCTACGCAATTCATCTTTAAGTAAAATGTGAATTGGTCTATGTCGTTGTATCAATACATGCCCAATACCTTATCGATAGCCATCTTATCCATACTCACTGGCAAATTATTTTCCTCTTCTTTATTTAATTTGTTCTGTACCCACTTTAAGTTTGAAACAAAGCCTCGTAGTTCAAAATGAGCTAATTCATGCACCCTTTTTAATTCAGAGCTTATGGCGAAATTGGAATAAAATTTAAGTCAATGGCGGATTTTCATCGGGTCCTTTAAGTAATAATGAGTTCAACGACACTTCTTCGATTGAGGCTGATGCGTCAAATACTAGTCGTAGCTTTCCTGGTGTGTTGACATTAAAAACGGCGAAACATGGTTAATATTATGTCTTAGAACTGGTTATACAAGCTTGAAGTTTTGTCATTTTAACAGCATATCCTTTATTCACAAAGTCCATAATGGCATCATTATGGTGTTTACGCTATTTGATCTAATAATTTTATTCTCTATTAACTGCAGTCTTTTCAAAGCCATACTGTAACTGTTGAGAAGATTTAATGTTTCTTTTGACCATAACAATCCTAGTTCATATTCTAATTCTAACTCTACTGTTGTTTTTCGAAGTATTTCTTTAGCTCGAATTATGTCAGCGGACTCTACAGACTTAATAAACGGACGTACTCCAAAATTCTCAGATCAGAAATGATTGGATAACTATATCATTAGGCACCTGTTGGCGCAGATGAGCGCTACGTATATTGTTCGTGTCATCGCTTAATGTTTGATGTTGGAGATGGATGCGAGCCGCATGCGTGGGAGTCGCATAGAGCGAACTCGGCCGCTCCGCCTCGTCTGTGCCAAATTTGATCAAGATTGGATATTATATGGTATCATACAGACATAGGACAAATGACGTGTGTCTTGACCACGCCCGAAACTTTTACCGATTCAAAAATAGAACATTTAGCACGAATTGTTTTAAAACTTATTTTTTAAAAACTGAGTATAGATTATGACGGTGGTTCTTAGATATAACAAATTATGAAGTTTATCAGTATATGTATATTAGGCCCTAAGGACTATGGCCTCGAGCATTGTTTTGTGCTAATTATCGGATGTTTTTTTTTAACGTATCGTTCCTGTGCAAATTCTTTTTTACTGACTCCTCGTCTCAGCAACATTAGAGACTGGTCGTTTCAAAATTCCAGCATTTGTTTTTACTTCGTCCACTTTCATGATGATATTTTTCCAGCTTGCCCTTGATTGGTTTTCGTCAAATATTATGACTAAGTCTCCCATATTGATGGGACGAATCGGCGCCAACCACTTTGTCCGCTTTGTCAGAGTTGGTAGATATTCCCTTATCCATCGTTTTCAAAACGTATTAAATTATTGACAAATCTTCCTTTCCAGGTGTTTTTGTCAAATTGGTTGTGCCAAGCAGCATATGGTTGGGCGTTAGTAGACCTGTATCGTCTCTATCCACTGGAATGTGCGTTAGTGCTCTGCTATTTATGATATTTTCCGCTTCGATAAACAAACTTCTAATTGTAAGTGTTTTAACCTGGGGCGCCTTGTCTTGCAACGTTATTACCAAAACCTTTTTAACTGACTCAACTATGCGTTCCCAAAAGCCTCCTGAAAATGGGTTCGATGGACAATTGAATTTCCATTTGCTATCTCTTCGGCGGTGTACTTCCAGTCAAAAAGTTTTTTTTCCTTCTCTTATTGGACGATCAGATCCAACAAAATTTGTTCCCATATCCTATCATATTCTGATTGGTATACCACGTCTGTTTACGAAGTTTCGAATACATAAAATACATGCGTCTGTAGAAAAAACCGCTGCTAATTCCAAATGTATAGCTCTTTTGGTGACGCACGTAAATAGAGCTACCTATCTTTTTCCATAATGGCGGCCGATTGTTATAGTAACTGGACCCAAATAGTCAAGTCCTACGTAGGAAAATGGTTTGTGGTAAGGAGTGACATGACAGGTCGGTAGTCAAATAGTCAAGTCCTACGTAGAAAAATGGTCTTTGGCAGGAGTGACGCGATCGGTCGGTAGCTGACCCATCAGAGTCGACTGTGGCTGAATTTTTATATTTTTACAAAACTGCCAATCCGCCCTTTGCCCTTTTTACAGCGGCCTGCAAACAAATAACCCAAAATTTTTTGACGAATCTCAGCGATAATGAGTTTACCGAGTATTAAATCAGTCAATTTGATTTTTTTTTGGGTAATTTGATAGTTTGTCGAGCACTTTGGGATAATAATGTTGCAAAGTCAAGCCTACCGTTGACCACTAAAATATCATCTGCGTTCATCGTAGGAGTTAAAGAGAAGATGCTACTGTCTTTTGACACGCTTGAATTTATTTGTAGATCAGCTAGCTCCTTATGATAAATTCCCCTTTGCATGATTTTTACTAATTGTTACATCATTATCACATTTATCACGTTTCAATTTTTGTTGTTGGAATCTCAATTTGCATTTCATTGTTCGCTTTAGAAAATCTGTTTAGGTTAATAATATTTTCAACAGAAGATGTTAAATATACCCTTTTTTGTTCAGTCGAACCGTTTACAACGTAGATCTGTTCCTGTACTTGCCAGGTAGTTTCATCCTTCAATAAAAATTTGGGGCCTCTTGTCCAAATATTATCCGGTTCGTACTTAATTTTTACTTTGGTTCTTGTGGCTTTATCGGCAGCATTTAAAGCTGTTGGAACCCATCGCAAATCATTTTCATTTGTTGTTTCCAGTATTTCGTTTATATTTCCAAATTGTGTATATTTCCGATGAAATGATTGAATCCAGGCTATGACGTTCATTGAGTCTGGAGAACAAACAACGTCTTTATTGGTGCGCATCTAGTTTTTCCCGCAACGAAAATGGGTTCGATAAGTCCATCAAGTATTATTCTCCAATAAGCAACGGCAACAAAGGCTTGTTCACTAGCATCTACAAATATATGCAATTCTATGTTAGCTTTATATGACATAAAATTTCGAAAGTAACATCTGTTTAATTTAAACCTTTTTACTATTTTGATTTGTAAGAGTCAATTTTTAAAACGAATAAACAATTTTTCTGGGATCAAATCATTCCAGTGAATACCTGACCGCCAGACATCCGGAATGAATTTTATTCCATGAATCGTCAGATCAGCTAACATCCCTAATGGATCATAGATAGACATGACCAAGCTAAAAAGCTACATCTTTGTTGGAAAGTTTTCAGCCACAAGTATGCTTTGGTCTACGCAATTCATCTTTAAGTAAAATGTGAATTGGTCTATGTCGTTGTATCAATACATGCCCAATACCTTATCGATAGCCATCTTATCCATACTCACTGGCAAATTATTTTCCTCTTCTTTATTTAATTTGTTCTGTACCCACTTTAAGTTTGAAACAAAGCCTCGTAGTTCAAAATGAGCTAATTCATGCACCCTTTTTAATTCAGAGCTTATGGCGAAATTGGAATAAAATTTAAGTCAATGGCGGATTTTCATCGGGTCCTTTAAGTAATAATGAGTTCAACGACACTTCTTCGATTGAGGCTGATGCGTCAAATACTAGTCGTAGCTTTCCTGGTGTGTTGACATTAAAAACGGCGAAACATGTTTGATATTATGTCTTAGAACTGGTTATACAAGCCTGAAGTTTTGTCATTTTAACAGCATATCCTTTATTCACAAAGTCCATAATGGCATCATTATGGTGTTTACGCTATTTGATCTAATAATTTTATTCTCTATTAACTGCAGTCTTTTCAAAGCTATACTGTAACTGTTGAGAAGATTTAATGTTACTTTTGACCATAACAATCCTAGTTCATATTCTAATTCTAACTCTACTGTTGTTTTTCGAAGTATTTCTTTAGCTCGAATTATGTCAGCGGACTCTACAGACTTAATAAACGGACGTACTCCAAAATTCTCAGTTGTGAAATGATCAGCTATCAAATCGAGCATTTCGCTGTTTGATAAAAATTGGATAACTATATCATTAGGCACCTGTTGGCGCAGATGAGCGCTACGTATATTGTTCGTGTCATCGCTTAATGTTTGATGTTGGAGATGGATGCGAGACGCATGCGTGGGAGTCGCATAGAGCGAACTCGGCCGCTCCGCCTCGTCTGTGCCAAATTTGATCAAGATTGGATATTATATGGTATCATACAGACATAGGACAAATGACGTGTGTCTTGACCACGCCCGAAACTTTTACCGATTCAAAAATAGAACATTTAGCACGAATTGTTTTAAAACTTATTTTTTAAAAACTGAGTATAGATTATGACGGTGGTTCTTAGATATAACAAATTATGAAGTTTATCAGTATATGTATATTAGGCCCTAAGGACTATGGCCTCGAGCATTGTTTTGTGCTAATTATCGGATGTTTTTTTTTAACGTATCGTTCCTGTGCAAATTCTTTTTTACTGACTCCTCGTCTCAGCAACATTAGAGACTGGTCGTTTCAAAATTCCAGCATTTGTTTTTACTTCGTCCACTTTCATGATGATATTTTTCCAGCTTGCCCTTGATTGGTTTTCGTCAAATATTATGACTAAGTCTCCCATATTGATGGGACGAATCGGCGCCAACCACTTTGTCCGCTTTGTCAGAGTTGGTAGATATTCCCTTATCCATCGTTTTCAAAACGTATTAAATTATTGACAAATCTTCCTTTCCAGGTGTTTTTGTCAAATTGGTTGCGCCAAGCAGCATATGGTTGGGCGTTAGTGGACCTGTATCGTCTCTATGCACTGCAATGTGCGTTAGTGCTCTGCTATTTATGATATTTTCCGCTTCGATAAACAAACTTCTAATTGTAAGTGTTTTAACCTGGGGCGCCTTGTCTTGCAACGTTATTACCAAAACCTTTTTAACTGACTCAACTATGCGTTCCCAAAAGCCTCCTGAAAATGGGTTCGATGGACAATTGAATTTCCATTTGCTATCTCTTCGGCGGTGTACTTCCAGTCAAAAAGTTTTTTTCCTTCCCTTATTGGACGATCAGATCCAACAAAATTTGTTCCCATATCCTATCATATTCTGATTGGTATACCACGTCTGTTTACGAAGTTTCGAATACATAAAATACATGCGTCTGTAGAAAAAACCGCTGCTAATTCCAAATGTATAGCTCTTTGGTGACGCACGTAAATAGAGCTACCTATCTTTTTCCATAATGGCGGCCGATTGTTATAGTAACTGGACCCAAATAGTCAAGTCCTACGTAGGAAAATGGTTTGTGGTAAGGAGTGGCATGACAGGTGTTCACTTGATCCTCCAAAGAATTCGCATAAAATATTAACGTTACTAACGGGTTTGTATTAGAATGGTTTGCTCTTAAACCAAAAATTACCCACTAGTTTTGGTCAGATGTCAACGCTTCTTATGGTCTTGACCAGGTGTGTTTTATTAATCCCGATCAGTATTGTTGGTTTGGCATCTGTGTAACTTGCTATTGGCAGGTTCGCGACTCGAATAAACTCTTCCGCTAATGTTTCATGATCCATTGATTGTAAAGGTAATTCCAGATCAGGGATTGTAGTGCCTTTTAACTATAACCAATTTCTTTTTCCATCAATACCTCCTCTTTTTCGATGTCGTATATACATACTGTCGTATTCAAGTTAATGGCATGATTCTTAATCCAATTTCATGTTAACCGATCCTCGTCCAAAAACGCGAACGATTCAACTATTGTAGTTTATGGACCCATTTTTTGGGTTGGTACGACTTTAACTAACCTTTTCATACTAGGTTTCACTGTATGTGTAGCTGCTTCTTCTGCTTTATCTTCTATTACCATCTTTCTCTAAGGATTGTGCAACGATTTTTGATGTGAACTCTTGCAGCCGCTGATGTTACATCTTCCTTTGAACTTACAGGATATTGTAAAATACCTATAGCAATGGTGTAGTGTTCTTATGATGAAGCATTCGCTGTATGGTGCGGTACACCATAGAGGCATATTCAATTTATCCATATGCGCAGTGTAGACCATTAACATATTCATTGCAAGACGGCCAGTTATGTTGGACTACACAGTGCATAAGCTAAGATTGCACTGCCTGCATTACCTTGACCTATAAAAAGGCCCGAATTTATTAATAAAGAATCAATTATAAGCTTGACCATCGGCTGACCATGAAGCTACCGCCTTTCACTACATGGCGATCCTGCCTATAAATGGCAAAATATATAAAAAAGAAAAAAAAAAATCCTTGCCATTAATAAGGCAAAACCAATGCTATGGAGTAACTAAAAGAACCCTCCATAAGGCACTAGAGAACTGTCCACTGGATGGACCAAGGCCTCTAACAATTAAAGAATACAGGGCCAGGCCGAAACGCCGAGGTGGCCACCTGGTCAGGAAACAACGGGAACGGGAACAACTGCGACCCGGTCACAACCATGGCTAGAAGCTTGCCGAATAAGGAGTAAAATTTAACAATTAAAAGAGCTGCACCAGAAACAGAAGCAGGCGAAATAGCAACAGAACCGATAGCAGCAGCAGCAATAAAAACATTTAAATCAACCAAATAATAAAGAGAGCTCGCCCATAGGCACCTTTGTGGCATCTGGAGATTTTTGCGATGCTACCATAAAAATATAATGTAAAGAAAAGAAAACGAAAAAAAAAGAGCGAATAAAATGTAAAAATATTAAAGAAGCTAACTTTGGCTAAGCCAAAGTTTATATAACCTTGCAGTCCTTGGCAATAATATTTTTATATTTTAAAATTTTTTTCGCTGCAACAACCCTGTAAGAAGTAAAACGCATACACACCGATGGACGAACGGATACACAGAAGGACATGGCTATTTCGATTCAGCTTCTCATGC